>JAJMET010000016.1:0-165020 GCA_030574315.1 Ogataea siamensis
ATATTTATGCATTATGACGCTTAGGTATACAAAAAGTCACATGACCTAATGTCCATTATCTGGGCACCATCTCGACAAAAACAAGCTCTTTGGACTAGCATTAATTTCATCAAATATCCTTTTGAGCTGCTCATCATTATCGTTGTTTTTTTTTTGATGGAGTGTAATTACGTTGACGAACAAAAGAATTGCTAGACTTGGCTGCACTGCTCTAATTGATGGTGAACCAGAAATCATTGAGAAATTCTAAATTTAGCTAGCTACTCAAGATATAAAAATGTTGAATTCGAAATATTCAAACACGCTCTTCATAGATATAGAAACTAAGGAATCTTAGCGGAAACAAGACACCTTATCTTCAGTACAGGTCAAATGTCAAAACATGGAAGGGAGGTGATTGATAGCACAACTGAATGCTATTTTTATCTGATGTCATGAGCAAGAACATAGTACACCCTACTAGACGTCACTTAACCGAACCAAAAAGAAAACCCGGACAATTTTAAAGCGTGAAAGCAACAATAGGTAATCGTGAGGACAACAAAGTTAAAGAATAAATCGGAGTGTTTAAATAGTTTATAATCAGTGAGACAAAGGATCGAGAGAGCTGGGATGATTGAGAAAATACGGAGTCAAAGAGTAAAGGGGGCCGCGAGCACGTCTTCCTAATATACGACTATTGGCTGAAGCTTCACAAATCTGGTCACTAAAATACATTCGTGGCAGATAGAGGAGCAACAACCTGTAGTAGACAAGAGGGAACTAACAATGAGTGAATTATTGTTAATTATTGTTGGTGCATTTTTATACTCGAGAATGGTTTATATTTCCGTGACACTAAAGAGACTATATTCGACGAGAATGATTGGCCTGCTTCAGCTGTAACCGCTCATGTATTTAATGTTGTCTGCTCATCTCCTTTTAGACAATTGAATGCGACTAAAATTCATCTACGAAAGCGGGTTGCTTCTATTAACAGAAAGCGAGTGCATCACTCTTCATTACGCGCGACAATCGATTGCCACCCAGGATCGTTCGAACTCGACAGATGCGTTGCTTATAAGAAAATGTGACCTATATGATCGAAACTGAGTAAGGTTTTTCCACCATAGTGAGTTCGCATAGCTTTGCATGTCTCGTGGCTCCTACAGTTTTCGTTCTAGCAAATCTGCTGATAGATGCCTTAATATCGGATGACATAATTATCTTTCGAGTTTTCCATAGCGAGACCTAAATGCACTCTTGTCGAATAATCAATTATGTCATCTACTGGGAAAAAGCATCAGTGAGATCCGGATGTGAATTTAAGCTATCCAGTTGAGTTGATTACTCAATCTGGACGAATAGAAGCCTTTTCCCGTCAAGAGCGTATGCATGACACCTCTTTTTGAGTGTTGATTGCTCCACACATATTAATAGTTGATTTGCAAAAATCAAAAGGGTCTGATATTAAGAAGTCAAATAGTTAAGGCAATCCCAGCTGATATATCTCCGACATCGATTCTGATAGTGATTCAAGACACCTTAAAGTATCTTTGCCGAGTAGCACTAATACATCCACGCTCCTATCAAGTTAAAGGTTTGTAACTCCTTTAACCTAGCTTCATATGTGGCACTTTATATAGTATTGATCAGTCTATTGCGTCAGTCTCTTCTTACATCAGACTTTGAATACTCATTTCAGCCCATTTTATTGCAGAGGACTTCCCGCATTATTGTCGCGCTGTTTGGATCCGGGGTAGGATGCGAGATTGAATTTTAGTCAAACTCTCATTAGCTTCTGGTTATAGGCAAGTATTTACGAGCCGCAATTGAGTGAGCTAGGGATTTACCAAAGCTTCCTTCTATTATGTCAAGGGGGGCAATGCACTAGATTGTATTGATCTTAAGCAAAGTTGAAGCTCACTCACAATCATTGAGCGTGACCGCGCACAAAACTAATCCCTTGTATAGTGCGAATTGACTCGCAGTGTGACACACATACCACAACAGGAGTCTGCGAAAGTTGCTTCTGTATGAGAGGCTGCCAAAAGAAAGCCCTGATCAATGAAAACAAGATAGGAAAAAGACAACGCAAATGAGGAGACTTCGATATAGTTTATTTTTTTGTTCAATTACGTAAGCGTGCAATTATTAGCCAAGTTAATGAACGGTTTGGTTTGTCAAAAATCAATTCCTCTCAAATCTTGCTCGTGGTGCCCATTTTGCACATATAATTTTCCTTGCAATTGAACACTGTAGGGCTACTAAGGCCTTGGGACTGACGAGATAGGCTTCGGTCGAAGTTAATTTCAAATGGAAGGGCGATATCAGGACGCCTTCGATGATAACACAACTAATGAAACATCACAAGTGTTGAACGATGATTTGATTAGTATCAATCAGCCATTCTCGAATGATTCACACTCTGCTGTGAATTCCAAGACTTGGCACCGTCGTCAGCATTCTACTTCCTCTTTTTCGTCTGTTTTGCATAGGAGGGAGCCTTCAATACTATTAGGAGTCAACAAGTTATCAGAAACAACCATCTCGCCACTGGGCAAAAACTCCATATTTGAGCTTACTCAAAACCTTGACTATAATAGAAAAGCCAGCAGTTCTGGACACCTTTCTTTGAGCAGCGCACAGGCTAATATAAATTTGAGAGGCCCAACCAGCAAAGATATTCCTACCACTCGTCTAACAACGCTTGTCAGAACAGAGTCCTCGAAATTGAAAACTTATGTCGAGTCCGTGTCTGAAGATTACAACATTTTCCATGAAAACAAGACACTCACAGAATCAACTCTTGAAGCTCTGATTTCGCAACTGGATTGGGAGGAAAGTAACGGACAGGAACCAGTTGGATTGTCAACTTCTAAAGCGGTCTTTCATCGAGAAGAAGCAGAGTTAGAACATAATTCTTTGGAAAACATTCCGGATATTTATTTCGACAGTGATTTCAGACTTGATAATCCGAAAGTCTTTGATCGGATTCTCGCGGACCACACAATTTTGAAGGATGTCACAGATTTCAATGCTGATGGTACAAGAAAAAAGAAGGTCAACAATGAAAAGCTTCAAGAGAATTTATCAGCATACTTAGATATAGTCGAAGTGCAACTAATAAAAGAGATTTCACAATCCTCGGTCTCCTTTTTCAGCGCTTTGGATGATTTGAGAAGTATCACTGATAAATCTAAAAATCTCACCGACAGACTGCGGAACCTGGATACGCAACTACAATGGATCGAGGACTCTCAATCAAATAAAGCTATGGAATTTCTAGCATTAATTAAAAAGCGCAAAAATGTTGAGGAGCTAGAACAGGCATTACTCCAAATATTTACAATTATGCACCAAGCAGATATGGCCGAATCTTCCTACTACAATGCAAATTATGAGAAGGCACTAGAATTAGCAGATTCGGTCTTTGCTATGATTAGAGGGAATCGTCCTCGCCATCCTATAGTCGACCGCATTATTAGACGTTGGCCATTCAAGCTTGTCGACATGGATAAAATCTCTGCCCTCAATCCGTTGAAGAAACTGCTCGTAAATCTGATTACTGACACGGGGAAATCATACTCAAAGATGCTTGGCGATCTTCTGGTCAATGATTTGAGAGACCACTATGAACATGTATCAACTTTGGAGACGTTAAAAAGACTTGAACACAATTTAAAAACTATAAAAAGCCCGGATGCTTTGACTGCAGAGCATGAGTTTAATATTCTGAAGCCGGAATTTAGGCAATCATTGAGAGAATACCTCAATGGCCTTGCAAGATGTGGTGAAATTAGATCATCCTTCAAATTTTATGAAGACAAGTTCTTGAGCGAGCTGAAAGGCATCATAAAAGCCAATCTGCCGTCAGAATACTCCGAGAAATCTGCGAAGGGTAACATATCAGGATTATCAGGATTATCAGATGGGTCAAAGAATGCTTCGGGAACTCTTAGCGATTCAGCAAAACTGGGGAACTTTGTGAAAGCCATGACACCCCGCGAATTCGAGGATATGTTGTCTATAACTTATTCTCAACTTTCTGAGGCTTTGCGACGATTGACAACTCACAGGAAAGTCCTTCTTGGAATGTCATTGGAGGCTTTGAGTTTGATTGACCCAACAGTGGTTGACAAACAACCCGACTTAGTGCTTGATCTTGATCTTACCAGTGCAATTACAGAGTCAATTGATATAGCCCAGCAGCGAATGGCAAAAATTATCAATGTTCGTGAGTCTCAAAACTCCTCTATTACTCTCGACTACTTTATGAGATTATACAACTTGAATCATATGTTTCTTGTGGAGTGTGAACTTATTTCCAGTGGTACCTCAAAAGTATCTATTCTTCATGACGTGATGACTAACCAAGTCAGAAAATTTAATGTACAGTTCCACCGGACCACAATGAAAATTGTTGCGCAACTGATTGAGAAAGAGATGTGGCGAGAGAGTGCAATGCCATCTTCGACCCAAGTTCTTCTCAATGATATATTAGATGCATGCAGAAGTGATTTTGACGAGCGTACATGGCTAGACCAGTATTTTGTCGTTTCCAAATCACCTTCAGCTGATACTACAAGCGAGGCTTTGAGCGAAAGGAAGACTCTGGTGATTGATGGAATTTCGATGATTCTACCTGAAATGATAACAGATCTTCTACATATAATTAAGAACTATCAAACGATTGGAATGAAATTCGGCTCCCTCAACAATAGATTCATGTTGGAGCTTCTGAGACTTGTCAATTCAAAGAGCCATCAAGCGGTACTTGGAGCGCAGGCCACCCGCACAGCCGGTTTGAAACATATAACTCCCAAGTATCTCGCAGTCGCATCCCAATTTGTGGGTTTCATGTCTTTGTTGACCCCCTACATTGCATCCTTTTTTGAAAAGTATTCTAAGGAGGATGATAACTCAAAAGACGACTTTGGCAAGGTGACACAGGATTTTGCTGACCATCAAGAAGAAATTTTCGATAAGTTGATTACGTTGATGACCGACAGAATTGGGGTCCATGCTTTAGAGATCAAATCCATCGATTGGTCGCAGCCCCTTCCCTTACAGCAAGTTCATAAATACATGGAGACATTGGTAAAGGAAACTCTTACTATAGCTAGAGTTTTGCAAAGATATCTTCCAGAGGTACAATATTCTCAAGTCCTTACAAAGATTTTTGAAGGATATCAAATATCCCTTTGTGATATATATTCCAAAATCGAGTTCAAGGACTCAATTGAAAAGGCTGTCGTGATGAGAGATATAGACTACTTCAGGGACAAGCTCAGTGAAGTCACGGGCTACGGGAATTCGGGGCAGCAAATTTGGGAACAAATAAATTCAATCCCTACGGATGAAGATATCCACATGGAGACAGTAATGCGGAACAATCTCATGAAAGAAACCATATGAGGAAATTAAAGAAGACCAGAACCAACCAGTTGTGTTAGTGCTGAGTTATTTCGCCAAATTAGAGTGTTGAATTGCAAATAATTGTACCTAAAGACTACACCAAAATGACAGTATCGTTAGCTCTGAATATTATTAGATAAGTTATCGACAAAAATAGAAGAGGACATAATTTTACTTTAGGAAAAGTAAAGAGGAATATCGGCATTATATTAGCTTCCCATGAATTACGAATTGCAACATATCTAAAAACCACAGGTGAATTGAATTGAAGTTACGTAAAGCAGAATTCAAAAAATTTGTATTTTTAAATTCGGCTTCTAGGAAGTAGGGCTTACACCGATTTGTTTGTGTAAGCAATTTACGGTAGTTGACCATTATGATTTCCAAAAAAAGTGAGGCCAGAGATAACAGACTCGCAAATACGAATTTGAGTGACCAGATCAGTCAGACTAATGGAAACAATTTAAGTTTGGAAGCGATTTGCGTTAAGTTACTATCTGGCACTTCTTTAGATAAAAAAAAGACCATCAAAGAGCTTGCCCACAATTTAGAATTGACACAAGAGTCAGCATCGATTGATAAGCACCTTAATATAGAGCTTTTCAGATTCCTCCTTGATTCAGAGACACTCAAACAAGATTCGGACGTTTTTCTACCTGTGAGTAGAATTTTGGTGAACTTTCTCTCAGGGTCATTTCACAATAGAAGCATTACCTTCCTGGAGATCCTTAAGGAGATTTTATCGGCAGACACATTTTTCGAAATTATTGCACATGAGCTTACAAAATGTGACCAACCGGTATATCTGCTCATGGTTGAGTTAATTTCCAAATTATTATTCCGCGTTTTTGAGTTGCAAAATGATGAAGTTTTAGGTACTCTGACAGGCAAACTGATACGGTTCGATGTGTTTTTTCTTTTGTCTTCGAAGTACATTGCAGGAAAATACGAGCTTGCAGAAGCTCACAGCTGGAGGAGCTTCTGCAAAATTAGTAAACTCGTGGCTAGTTATCTTTCCGGCACCAAGTTAGATCCGAAGAACAGCTATCATACACAATTAATGAATGATTTATTTGAAACTGTCATAAGTTTAGGCGATGGCACGTCATTTAGAAGAGAGGACATAGAGGTCCTGGGTTACAAAGCAGTGACCGAAGGCTCTTCAGGTTTCAGTTTTCTCACTATTGTACACTCGTTGTCTTTTCTTTCGCGTGCAAGCATTGTCTTTAAAAAAGAATTTGTGGAAAATCGACTTTTCAACGATAGTTTGCAAATAGAGTCTCTTTTCAACATGATGGCCAGGGCTTCATCTATCATTTGTTCTAATGAATTGTGTCCTGGATTTTCGACTCTACCAATACAATTTGATGGGCAAGTATTTCACATGTTAATGCTCTGCTATTTGAGGATTTGGAGCAAAACGGAAGCGCACAAAGACGATGAAGACGTGGTGTATCAGCATATGTTATCGGTGTACAAGTATTTTCATGACTTATCAGCTTCCAAGAATTTGGAAGAAGCAATAGCTTGCTTGAAATCCTTTGATTATGAGGAATTCAGGCGTATAGAGCTTATGCATTATAAAAAATCATATGAGATTCCATGGACTAAAAAGGGTTCCAGTTTCGCCAAAAGATTAGATGATGAGACCTTCCACTTCGTTAAAACCCAACATCTGTTGACGCTTTCAAAGGGTGCCTGGGTGTTTTCTGAAAACCCTCTTACCACCAATACTTTCACCAAAAAACCGTCTTTTTACTTCATGATTTTGTCCACTAATCATCGGGCACTCATATACAAAGAATTCACCAGGAGGCAAACGGGAAAGCCCAACATCGATAAAGACGGATCAAGAATTGACTTCAAGCAGATTATCAAAATCAGCCATTCTGCTATCACCAAACAAGATACTACTACAGATCTCGTTGATATTCCTTCACGGTTGCAGATTAATCGTATTGATATTACCACCAAAAGCAAAAAAATATTTTCATTCTTTGTTAACACAGAGGAAGATTTGTCTATATGGCTTGACGGTTTGCGCATGCTGCTCGGTGGGCTTGAAAATATTTCAGATGACACCAAAAATCAAGTAAAGTGGTTGTACGACTTGAGACAAGAAGCTCAGTTCATTGAACTATTCTCTGAAAATAGGCTTCTATCAGATCCCCACGCCGGATGTCCAAAGGGGGTTACCGCTACGAAGCACTCATCTGAAATTCTCGCAAATATTAGCAAGAGGTTTTATTTCACTTAATTGATTAGAAGAGTCGAAATATACATATAATTGTTATCTACTTTCTTGCACTTTTCTTTGGTTTCGCTTTTGATTGTATGCGATCCTTTCTTGTTTTCTTGTAAATCCTAGTTGTATCTTCGCTGGCTTCTAACGCCTTCCTCTTCTTGCTATTCAGTTTCTTGGACTTATCTGCATGACTACTCGCATTCAAATCTTTCTTCTTTTCCTTTTCAGATATGAACCAAGTTCTTTTAGGCCTTGACTTGATTTCACTCTCATAATTCAGCATATTTTCTCCCTTTTTGATTTCTTGCTCCGCGCGCAGAAGTTCTTTTTCTTGCTTTTCTTCGTTCAAAATATCTGTGATGACTGATTCTTTGTCTTGTAAAAGCTTATGGATACTCTCAATAGTAGTCCAATCAACAGTTCTTCCAACAGCTTTTCCATTTTTGTCAGCTTCAACTTGCTTAATGGCTTCCTTAACTATAGCACGATCTTGCGAACTTTCTCCCACAAAGGAAATAGACAACCCTTTTCTACCTGCTCTCGCAGTTCTTCCTACCCTGTGAAGGTAGATCTCGTGGGTCTTAGGCATATCAAAATTAATGACGAGCTCAATTTTCGGTATATCCAAGCCTCTGGCAGCAAGATCAGTGCAAATGAGAACAGGAACAGTTAAGTTTTTAAATTCAGTGATGGATTTCAACCGTTGCTCTTGTGTCAACGATCCATGAAGCTCTGACGCTCTTAATCCCAAAAGTCCAAGACAAATTCGAAGCCTATGGGCTATATCTTTTTTTCCAACAAAGACAATGACTCTCCTATGGCCATCGTCCATTTTCGAGAGAATGCTAAATAATAGGGCCGGTTTCGAACTTTCACGCTTCCTTATCCGGACGAACTCCTGAACCAGACCAGAAGCGGCAGCCTTAGGAGCTCCAATCATTATACGCACCGGCCGTTTCAAAGAAAGTTGAATTAACGACTTGATTTTTGAGTTCATCGTAGCAGAAAAAAGCATTGTTTGTCGCTTAGTAGGAAGAAGGGAAAGTATTTCCGTAATTTCCTTCTGAAATCCTTCTTCTAGCATTCTATCAGCTTCATCAAACACCAGGACCTCAACTGAATCCACGTTAAATGAGGCGGAATTTCTAATATGGTCAATGAATCTCCCCGGAGTGGCAATTACAATATCCGGCCTTTTTCTCAGCTCTTGCTCTTGTTGTCGCAGGTTCAAACCTCCAACTGCCAAACCGATAGTTAAGCCACTGACAAATTGTCCTATTTTCTTACCAACATCTGCAACTTGAATTGCAAGCTCTCTAGTAGGCGCCAACACAACCACCCTTGTAGACGCAACCTTGGAAGGTTTGTACAAAAGCCTTTCGATAATAGGTATCATGTATGCAGCGGTTTTTCCAGAGCCTGTTACGGCACCCGCAACAATGTCTTTCCCCAACAAAGCAATGGGAATGGATGCACCCTGAATTTCTGAAGGTTGATGGTAGCCCAAATTAGACAGAGCTTTCAAAATGGGGCGAGACAGCTTCAGAGATTGGAAGCTTTGCTGAATAGAATCACTAGGTCTTGCTTCTTCAGCAGGGGCAAAATAGTTCGCTATTGCTTCTGGTGAATCGTTATCGTCATCTTGTAAATCAAATTCTTCATTAGCTTCCTGTTTCCCATCGCTTTCAACGTCATTATCGAATGTAAATCTGCCATCAGAATCTTTAGGGTCAGGAGCATCTGATCCTGAATCGGACCTAGAATCATCGTCACCGCTTGTTGAACTAAAGTCAGACTCGTCTGAATGATCGACACCCATACCAAAACCATCTAAAGCTAACTCATCATCCGAATTCTCATTTCCAGAATCGTGACGCTTCTCCAGAGTGTTACTTTCAATATGCTTTCCACTAAGTCCCCCTTTCCTTCTGATAATAGTGTCAAGATCAACGTCTTTAGGACCATCATCTTTCTTCTTTTCAACCTCAAAGTCCCATCCCCTAAATTCTGGATTTTCCTGGTTTTCATTGTCCAATGCAAACATAAAATCCTCGTCAAAATCCAACTGTATTTGTGATTTTCCTTTGTTCCTTTTCCTTCTGGGCTTTTCCTGAGAC
Organism: Ogataea siamensis; assembly: GCA_030574315.1. Taxonomy (NCBI): domain Eukaryota; kingdom Fungi; phylum Ascomycota; class Pichiomycetes; order Pichiales; family Pichiaceae; genus Ogataea; species Ogataea siamensis. The sequence goes on from JAJMET010000016.1 coordinate 9,760, forward strand.
CCACCTAGTTTTTCAGAAGTGTCTTCTTCATCACTGCTTTCATCAAGATTCGGGACATCTTCTTCGCTATCGGAGATAGTTTGAATCAAATCTATTTTCAAGGATTCGTTGGATGGCCTTGATGTTTCACCCTTTCTATTCCTGCCTTTAAGCCCCATATTTGACTCCTGAAAATTTGTCACAAACGATTAAGAAAAAAAAGTCAAAAAAAAAATATTTTTTCTCACTCCATATCCTTTCACTGCCTTGCGATAGTCACTCCTGCGTAATGTTCAGAAGCTTCTATAAACATGTAACATCCAGTCCATGTAGGAGTGAGTAAATAATAGCAATTTATTTACTATCAAGCTAAAAAAGCAGTTGAAGAGACAGCACTCAACAGAACGCATTTTGCCTTTAGTACTGATAACAATTATCGAACAGCTACAAAATATGTTATCAATAAAGTTTTGGCAGCGGATCGTACTGATGCAGTTGTTGAAGCGTCAATTGGGAGCGCATGGCATGGAGTATAGATTTGAAAGAGTCATTTTTAGTTCGAGGTAGAAATTTGAATTTCGATGTTAAAATATACTCAGCAGAGGAAATGCCACTGCCCGTCCTTATATACAGGCCAATGTAAGGAGAAAATGCACTCACGAGTAAAATATCAACAATTAGCTGCTCTCACCCAAAACTGTTAGCTTCGATTCCAATTGATTGGAACTCACTATCTATGATGATACGTCAGTCAGTGACACCCAATATATTGCCTAATTGTCAACCCAGACCAGATAAGTGCCTCTACATGATGAGTCGTTGTATCCCACAAGAAGACTGTGGTTTTCATTGAGCCATATCATAGCTCAACTGCATTGCTACGACCCTTACGTCTCTTTTGCCATAATGGCATCCCTGAACATGGGAGCATGGACAAGGGAAAAGGATTATTTAGAAAAGATAGATAACTGAAGGCGTTGAAAGGGACAAATTTGAGCACATATAGTAAGACCTGTACTTAAATTAATGCATGATGACTTGTTACTGAATTGCCATTACTGAATTGCCAATACCCGCTATGCTTTCATAAGTCAGGAACTGTCGCACACCACAACATATAGCGCCTACCGCAGAAGAATATCAACAAAAGGAACGCTCGTGTTTAAAATACTCATCGAACTACCCTACTAAATATAAAGTAAAATCATGGAAAATAGAGAGATTATTGTAGCAAAAAATAGAACAGAGGCTTCATGGCCTACCTCCAATAAAATGTCCCAATACAGACAGCACATAAAATCTTACTAGCATTTCAGGAAGTATTTAAACACATAGCTTCCAACATTATGAAGCCATGAAAACTTCCTGACATGACTAAAGATAATATATGAAACCGGAAGCAGATCCGCCAGAATTAGAAAGATGCGGACGAAAATACGGCAAATACTCATCTCGTCTTAAAGGTTACGCAGCAGGTTCGAACAGCAAATCATCTTCTGTTATTCATAAAAAGGCATATACTCAGTGAATCTGCAGATTGCTGCTCCGTAGTGGAGGGAAAGGCGGTGAATTTTTTTTTTTTTTTTTTTTTTTGCCATCCTTACACAATAAGCTCCCCACCAATACGCCGGCGATGTCGAGAAAAGCATGGCAAAAACAAATAGCTACTAGAATATTCTGCCTGAAGTTCCCTGAGCTTCGCTTATGAGCTTTCCTCGCTTCTTCATTGAAATACAATCTTTACACGTGTCAAAGGAGGAATTGAAAGTAGTACCAATGACTTACTAGTTATGCTCATGATTTTCGAAAAACGTCTGTCAAAAGGTAATTGCCCTTGTTCCAAATTTTCATGGAGAGTTGCCAGCGTGTCAAATTTCCGTAATAATTTTTATTCCTGAATATTCGACACGTAACATGTTTGCAGATATATAAGAACTTTACTCCCGTTGTAGATGTAGATTCTGTAATTAGGACATACAGCTGAGTTGAATCGATCGCACTTTTGTTTCAAGAAGAAAGCGTCCATTCAGAATTACACATAAGCGGTTCTGGTTCTAGAAAGATTTTTTTAGTGCGTTAAACTTTCTGTACAATAAGTGATCAGCTTTTCTTTAAACAAAAGTCACTCTGGGGATGTTCAAGTTTAATAGATCAGTTTTATCGCTTGCGGCGATAGCGTATGCGTTATTCTTGATAGTACTACCATTTGCTTCGGAGCAGTTTGTTAATGCTGATTCAAATGAGAATTATGGTACTGTGATCGGTATTGATCTTGGTACCACGTATTCTTGTGTCGGCGTGATGAAGGCGGGTAAAGTGGAAATTATTCCTAACGATCAAGGAAACAGAATTACACCATCTTACGTTGCTTTCACCGAAGAGGAAAGATTGGTGGGTGATGCTGCTAAGAATCAAATTGCCTCTAATCCTCAAAATACCATTTTTGATATCAAACGGCTCATTGGTCATCGTTTTGACGACAAGGTTATTCAAAAAGAAATCAAGCATTTACCTTATAAGATCAAGGATCAAGGCGGAAGACCCGTTGTCGAAGCAACAGTTAATGGTGAACTGAAAACTTTTACAGCGGAAGAGATTTCGGCGATGATTCTAGGTAAGATGAAGCAGACAGCTGAAGATTACCTTGGCAAGAAGGTCACACATGCTGTTGTTACCGTTCCTGCATACTTCAACGATGCTCAGAGACAAGCAACGAAGGATGCGGGTACTATAGCTGGATTAGAGGTTTTGCGTATTGTTAATGAGCCGACAGCGGCTGCTATTGCTTATGGGCTGGATAAGACAGATGAAGAAAAACAAATAATAGTTTACGACTTGGGAGGAGGAACCTTTGATGTTTCGCTGCTCACTATAGCAGGTGGTGCATTTGAAGTTTTAGCTACTGCAGGTGACACTCATCTTGGAGGAGAAGATTTTGACTATAGGGTGGTGAGGCACTTCATCAAAGTTTTCAAGAAAAAACATGGTATTGATATCAGTGATAATTCTAAAGCTCTTGCTAAATTGAAAAGGGAAGTTGAGAAAGCAAAGAGAACTTTGTCTTCACAAATGTCTACGCGAATTGAGATTGACTCTTTTGTGGATGGAATTGATTTTTCCGAGTCTCTTTCAAGAGCCAAATTTGAAGAGTTAAACATGGAGCTGTTCAAGAAGACTTTAAAGCCCGTCAAGCAGGTTTTGGATGATGCCAAGATGAAACCATCCGACATTGATGATGTCGTGTTTGTTGGCGGCTCCACCAGAATTCCAAAGGTTCAGGAGCTAATTGAAGAGTTTTTCAATGGTAAGAAAATTTCTAAAGGTATCAACCCAGATGAGGCCGTCGCTTTTGGTGCTGCGGTTCAAGGAGGTGTTCTTTCAGGTGAGGAAGGCGTCGAGGATATTGTGCTGATTGATGTGAATCCTTTGACTCTAGGAATTGAAACTTCAGGAGGTGTTATGACAACTTTGATCAAAAGAAATACTCCTATTCCTACGCAGAAATCTCAAATATTTTCTACTGCGGCAGATAACCAGCCTGTTGTCTTGATTCAAGTCTACGAGGGTGAAAGGGCGATGGCTAAAGACAACAACTTACTAGGAAAATTTGAGCTTACTGGAATTCCTCCAGCTCCTAGAGGCACTCCTCAAATTGAGGTCACATTCACCTTGGATTCCAACGGAATCCTTAAAGTCTCGGCCACCGACAAGGGCACTGGAAAGTCAAACTCCATTACTATTACCAATGACAAGGGCCGTCTTTCGAAGGAAGAGATAGAGAAAAAGATAGAGGAGGCCGAGAAGTTCGCCCAACAGGACAAGGAATTGAGGGAAAAGGTCGAGAGTAGAAACACTCTTGAAAATTACGCCCACTCTCTCAAGAATCAAGTCAATGATGATAGTGGATTTGGTGCAAAACTTGACGAAGATGATAAAGAAACTCTCCTTGATGCAATTAATGAGGCTTTGGAATATTTGGAAGACAACTTTGATACTGCTACCAAGGAAGATTTTGATGAACAAAAGGAAAAGTTGAGCAAGGTTGCTTATCCTATAACTTCCAAACTTTATGACTCGCCACCTGCCGACGACGAATATGAGGAAGATGATGATTGGGATCACGATGAATTGTGATATATAATGTAATACTAAGTTGATCAATCTAAATAAATATGTTCACCAATGTTGAAAAAGAATACTTTACTAATCTATTGATCAACGATTCGCTGCGTAGGTACACATACTATCGCTATGGGTCATTGTTTATGACGACGGCCTGGTTATATAACCCTAACATTTGGGCAAAAGAGGGTACGATTTGAGTTCTGATTCATCCCAGTCGACCATGCATTACCTCAGAATTGGTGTAGCTTAGCTCCGTCAATTTTAAATAGAGAGATGCTTTGATTGCAAAGCCTCGGGAAGATCGTGAAAATAGTACGAATGCACTGCTACTGTCATCGAAAGGCTTCGAATCATCAACGCCAGCTATCCGTGCGGCCGCATATTATGCTGCGACAATTGGACTATCACAGAGCATCTCTTTTGCGGTAGCGCGTTTCTTCAAAGCTGTAAGATATACCCTCCTGTCACATTGGTGTCTGTTTCTACCCGCCAATTCAAATATTCATCTCGCTGTCGAAAGAAAACTAGAAAGCTTACGTATCAATTCATTTCGCGTGTATGCTATACATTACTGTTACCTTCTTCCAACTAGCAATATCAGTAGGCAGAATAACCTATCTATACATCATGCAATCAATCCACATTCACAGAGTGCCCTACTGAACTTCAAGAACATAAATTCTTACGAATGCAGGAAAACTTTACATAATACAAATGTAACTTTTATTTTAAATTAGATCAATCGTTAAATAAAGCGTTATTTACCGAGAAGATCTGATCAGGTTTTTTGGTTCCTGTCTTCTTGAGCTTTTATGGTAATCATTTTGGATGGAACTGCCGTTGAAACCGCAAGCTCCTACATTTGTGCAAGCGGAAAATCCAGAAGGACATGCTTCTCCTCAATTCACTTCTCGTCGTCCCGACTCGTCTTCCAGTCCGACGAACGAGGACAAACTAAAAATGGAATCCATCGGCTCCGTAGAACTAAATACAGTCCTTTGTGAAGTTGCCACAGGAAAAAAGGGTATTCATGACATTTCGCCCTTAGAGGCTTTAGCTATCCTTAACAGATTGGTCGATGACCTTATGGGACTTACTGAGATGAGACATACAATCGGCAAGTTGGACATCGACTCGATATTATTTGTCCCTCGAGTGGACGACGATGAGGTAAAGTCAATGTCGGAACCGTTCCATATAGGACACCATGATAATATTGCGGCTGAAGAGTTTTCATCCATGATCAAGAGGTCAACCGAGTACCCAGAGCTTCCTTTAAAACTGTTCTCGAAAATGGATTACAACTTTAATGAAGGTTTAACTCAGAAATCTGGGACTGTAAATGAGCTGCCTAACAGGGGCCTTCCAGTCGACGATTATACTAGAATTGAGCGGCAAGATAAAGTTCCTTTAAGATACTTAAGATGTCGGGAAGAGCCGAGCATCGGTACTCAGTTAATGAAAAGGTTCTATCTAAAAAATCCCCCCTCACTCGGGGTGTCGAGATATCTTGAGCGAATACATCACTACTCCCACTTGTCAACGGCCACCTTACTAACGTCCGCGTATTACTTGTTTCATTTAACGTTCAATTTGAAATCGCCTTTGTCATCATCGCCAGGCCCGCTTGAGCACCCTCAGTATTCTGGAGAACGTTGTATGAGAACAGATATGCTACCAATCAACAACTTCAATGCGTTTAGGCTTTTGCTTGGTGTCCTCAGAATTTCACTCAAATTGCATGAAGATAAAAATTACAAGCAAAGCTACTATTGTAAGGTTACTGGATTGCAAAACGTAGAGGAGTTGTTCAAGTTAGAATTGGGCGTGCTATACCTACTTAATTTCAATCTTTTTGTCAACGACATCAGCTTAAACCGATTCCTCATCCAGTTTACTCAATTTGACGAAAATCTACAATATGTTATCAAGCATGAACAGTACCCTCTGGTTACATAGCGACATTCAAAACTGAAACATTTTTTGATGATAATGATATAATGCATTGATGAGTACTTGTATCAATGTAGAATAAAGTATATCAATTTCGAAAGTAACAGATATTTTAGAAGTTGATAGGCTTACCGAAGGTCGAACCTGCAGCTTCTTTGAAAGCTTCGGACAATGTCGGATGAGCATGGCACACCCTTGCGATGTCTTCAGTAGAAGCTCCGTATTCGAGGGCAAGACCTGCTTCAGCAATCATCTCACCAGCATTAGGGCCAATAATATGGCAACCTAGTACTCTTTCCGTTTCAGCATCCGCTATGAATTTGACAAATCCCTCTGTATCCATGTTGGTCTTAGCTCTGGAATTTGCAATGAAGGGGAATTTGCCGACCTTGTATTTAATCCCGGCAGCCTTCAGCTGCTCTTCGGTTTGTCCGACCCAAGCAACCTCTGGGTGTGAATACATAACAGCTGGAATGTTTGCATAGTTAACATGCCCATGTCCATTTTTGATGTACTCAACTGCAGCAATACCTTCTTCCTCGGCCTTGTGTGCCAACATAGGGCCGTATGTGACATCTCCAATACATCTGATATGAGCATGTTTTGTCTTAAATTCGGAGTCAATGACGACTTTTCCTTTCTTATCAACGTCCAGGCCAATTGCGCTGGCATTCAAACCCTCTAAATATGGTCTTCTTCCGACGGCAACCAAAAGCACATCAGCTTCCAGTGCTTCGGTTTTACCACTCTTGGTATCTTCGTATTCAATTTTCACAATCTCACCTTCTCTGACACCCTTCGTGACCTTAGCACCCAATTGAAATTTCAAGCCCTGTTTAGAAAGGAATTTCTGGGTAGCTTTAGCGACCTCACCATCCATTCCGGCACCGATTGCATTTTGGAACTCCAGAACAGTGACTTGGGAACCAAGTCTTGACCACACAGATCCCATTTCCAAGCCAATGATACCTCCACCGATGATAACCATTCTTTTAGGCACTTCAGGCAATGAAAGACACCCAGTGGAAGAGACAATTCTTTCTTCGTCAATCTTGATTCCAGGGAAAGGACTGGCTTCAGAACCTGTTGCAATAATGATATTGTCCGCCTTGACAATAGCATTTTCGCCACCTTCGATTGCCTCCACTTTCACATTGTGCTCATCAGCAAACGAAGCTGCACCTTTGTAGTATTTGACTCCGTACTTTTTGAAAAGCATTTCAATACCTCCCGTAAGCTGAGCGACAACCTTGTCTTTGGCATCCATGAATTTAGGAATGTTAATATTAACATCGCCTTGAATGTCAATTCCTCTCATTTTGGACTCGTGTTGGATTTGATGGAAAAGATGAGAGTTGTTTAGGAGAGCCTTGGAAGGAATACAACCGACGTTCAGACAAGTACCACCCAACCTTCCTCTCTTCTCAATACAGGCGGTATCAAAACCTAGTTGAGCCGCCTTGATGGCGGCCACGTAGCCTCCGGGACCACCTCCAATCACAACAATGTCATGCTTTTCTGCTTATGTTAGAACTGAGTACGATCATCCAACACTTACTCTGTGCCGCTTCCGAAAGGATTCTTGCGGAAGAAAACAATCTACGTTGGTAAGCTTTCAGCATTTTATAAATGATCAAAACGCAATGTCAAATACTTAATTTCTGCTTGCCTGATTAATTTGTAGTAAAATGTTACTCCAAAAAAATCCTAGCATAAAGGACGTCCATTTTCCGAACACGCCAAAAGAAAATATATCACAGCTACCTAAGACTCGGGGGTATCAACGCAAGCCAAATCCTCATAAGCTTCAGCTCTTGAATGTGTTTAATGGATAAGTGTAGTAATTGAGGTTGATGGACCTCTATAACCCGATGGTTTTCTAATGTTCGACTCGGAAGCGAGAACTACATGGTGTAAAGATGTAAATGATTCAAGACGATTTAATCCTCAGTGGCGGAAATCCAGTTTGTAACCAATGAGATAAACTCCGTCGGACGCTCACTGATCAACCAATGTCCAGCGTCGATGTCTGCAATTGTAAAACGAGGGAAAAAAAGGCCAACAGCATTTAGATAATCGTCCGCAATATAAGGACTCCTAGTACCGCGGACAAATAAAGCTGGTTTTGTCCAGCGTGACAGCTCGTAGTTAAAAGGCCAACCTGATATTTTGTCGAGATTTTTACCCAAAACGTCCAATGGGACGCGGCTCAAGTAACCGCCATCAGATTTTCTCATATTAGTGAGCAGAAATTGTCGAATGACTTGATTTGACTCAACCTCCTCCAGAATTGCATCGCAATCTTTCTGATTTGTGACAGAAGAACTGCCCTCGATTTTCTTAAGTTGCTTGATGTACGTTCCAAACTTACTGAACCCTGTAGTTCCTGCTGTGAAGTCTACAGGAGCATTATCAACGGATATTAAAAGCGAGCAAAGACTTGGTCTTCTTAAACACAATGCCATTGCAGTTTTCGCACCCATGGAATGACCAATTACAATCGGGTCAATGAGCCCGTGGTCCATAATAAACCTTTCAACGTCAGCTGCTAGTGAAGGATAATCATGTACGTTGTCATGTGGTGAATCTCCATGATTTCTTAAGTCAAGACAGTAAACATCGCGGTCAAGCAATTTGACCAACTGCTTGGATATGGACCGGTTGTTTGATTTCGAGCCAAAAAGTCCGTGTAGAAATATAATTGGGTTATTAGAGGTTGGTACTCTAGGTGAATGTTTGTCATAAGCTAGCTTAACAGTAGGAATATTCAGATTTAAAGCAGTTTTTCCCAAATCGCTGTACGCTAATGATTTTGGAGTGCCATCGTAGTGGCCTAGATGTCTGACAAAAGGCGCGGCTCTGGTATGAAAGAATGTTCTGCGAGCACTTAACATGCGAAAAAATTGAACTCAAAATTAGTATTTTCTTGAAAATGTCTTCCTCTGACACGATTTTGAGGGAGAGGATCAAAGAAGAACTTTCGAGGATGACGGGTCAAGGCAATAGCACTGGGAACACAATTTCTCGATACTTGGTACAAAAAAGATTTGCGAGCATGATAGAGAATGTGCGAAGACATTCGTATGCTCACAAGAACGCTGAAGCTGAGGAAGACCACAGAATCCACAAATATATTTTAGATCTTCTGCGCGAAACATCGTATGAATTGGAGGTTAAGCGATCATTTGAGGGATTGGCTGATATAGGAAAGTCGTCAGATAGTGAAGACTTCAATCAATCATCCTATTCAATACAACTTAGGTCACCAGAGAACGAAGAGCCAATCGAGATTTTGAGACAGCGCCTTTTGTCAACTAGAAATGAACCATCGAAGTTAGATTCAGTTCAGGATCTTGAAACACATAACGCGGAACATGATAGCTTTCAAAAAGAGTTGCTCGATTCATTACCATCAATGGTGGTATCACTAAAAGACCAAGCTTCACAGTTTCAACAGATGTTGAAGCAAGACGCGATTATACTAAAGGAGGCATCTGAAAATTTTGAGACCTCCAAAGGTGCTTTTGACAAAGTCAATTCAACACTACTGAAATATCACCGCGAGGGGAAACTAGGTTTGTGGTTTTACGTCCGGGTGCTTCTCTTCGTTTTCATCACCTTTTTCATGTTTTTACTGCTCATCAGAATAATTCCAGCACGCTATTAACGCATATGTTGAACTTTATACAAGCTTGGGGCGAACTAGCACGGGCTCTTTTTTGGAACCTTTGCAATATGAGTTATTGAGAACCACGAGATCCGCTATCGCGATGTTCTTTCTAGTCCAGCAATGACCCTCTTTTGCTTCGAATTGTTCGTTGACGATCCTATATAGCTCCGCAACCAAAGGATCTTCAGACTCCGGCACATGCTCTTGTGAATCAAACTCCCTGCAGATCCACTCGGTATCAAAGAAGGAATCAGTTCCTTTTGCGACTTGGATAATCCACAGTCTTAATATGAGCTCAATCTCAAAAATATCAAGCTGGGTGGCCGAAGACGAAAAGCCCAATTTCTGGGCTATATCAATCATGAAGGTATCCTTTTTCAAGATATCTTTGATGGTGATCAATTCTGCTCTATAATGCTTCAGGAGTGCCTTCTCCTTTTCTTTGATGGAATATTTCACCAATGACCAGATATCAAGCTGAGATTGGCGATAGATACAAGAATTACGCATATTCTTTTGTAAAATGTCCGGCTCCTCTTTTGTAACTACATCTGAGTGCAGTGTAGCGGACGGAGCTTGAAAATCGACCTTTTTATCAAGTTTGCCTTTGAACTTGATATCAAGAGCAAGTCGAAGGTTGGCTAATCCACTAAGAATAGACCGTAGTGTCATTTGTGTTTCACGTTTACCAGAGGCTTTGATGGCAAACAATTCCACCAGTCCCTCTGGTAATGGATGTTGCTTGTTGCATACGAACACGACATCTGTAGTATTCCGCTCTGTCGCAATTGACTTTTCAGGTTTCAGTACAGAGTGACTATAATCTGAAAGGACTGGAATTCTCACATTCCAAGATTGCATAAATTTAAAGTCAGAATCGTTTACTTTGAGCGTCAAATGAAGTTGCTCGTGCTCATTGTCCAGAATTGTGAAACCGTATCCCATAAATAGTTCCTCATTTCCTTTTGGTCCATAATTATTGAAAAGCTCTCCTTTACCGTCAACGTCTCCGTCGATGTAGATTCCAAAACCTTGTAAGGAAGGACACCACGTAACTTTTGAATTGGGCTTATGGTTGAATATGTCGATGATTGGAAGTAACATTACCGCATTATCGGGACTATTAACATCCACCAGTTTACAGGGAAAGCTTCTTGACGTGAGTATAAGATGAGCCCAAAGGTACCAGCCAAACGATGGGGGATATTTGCATGGAACAGATACTTCTTCGTTTAGTGTCCGATAAAATTCATCGCAATCCAGTATTGCATAATCGGTAGCATGAACAATTTCCAGATGAGAACAGAGTTGTTTGTATTCCTCAAAAAGGCGCTTGCGATTGTAAAGAACACCATTATGAATATTAGTTCCTTCTAGCCTATTGAGCTCATCAGAGCTGAAGGTCAGAGGCGAACCTATTTGTTGCAACGAGGGGAGAGAACTAACATATGGCTCGAAAAATGAACCTGTGCATGATTTCAATTTGCATAGAAAGATTTTCATCACTTGAACTGGATCAACATACTTGTCGAGATTGAGGTTCGAATAGGCGTCTCCAGGCATAATCATCAGACTTCTGGGCACAAAGACAGAAAAGTTAGAGTGCGTAGGAGATTTTTTGGCAAAAGCGGCAAAGCCATGTTCTTCCGTATATCGAAATTCTATGTTCTCCGATACTTTACAGCCATGAGCTTGTGACCATTCTATTAGAGAATTCAGTCCTGCTTGGTTCATGAAGGGCCACTAATTTTTAAGACAAGGGAGAATGCAAAAGGCCAAAATTTCAACACCAAAAAAATATAGATCATCGAAGCATTATCAGCTCAGCTATGGGTTTCGTAATTTTAGATGAGCCAAATTTTAATAGGGCGCGGTTTGAACCATTAGTCTCCCTAGAGATAATTATCTCTAATGATAACTAGACTCAAATAGTTGAGCTTAACTCGTAGATTCAGGTATAAAAAACGAGTGCCCACTTTAGTACGATGGCTTTACAAGTCTCTCAGCTCTTTGAGAGACCTTGGCATTGGGACTTAGAAATGTCGAATTCCAGATCTTGTTCCATTTGAATGCAAAAAAAACTTCAGGATTCCTAATGGACCAAGCCTGGCTTATTGTCCCACGTTGTAGCTCCTCTTCGTCAACGAGTACCTATATAACCCGTTTTCTGTAAAACATTAATATTCGAACTAATCCCAGTTGGAAATATTCAATATATATAGGTTTGAATTATTAGTAGCTTACCTTACACTATGAAACTGCCCGGTGTAATATTATGAATTTTGATAAGAAAGAGCAAAGAATACATAATAACAGACACACCGATAATCAGACTGATGCGTAAACAACACAGGTTCATGAGTCAATCTTCATGATTTACTCGAACTTGGCCTTAAGAACGTTGAAAAGCGTCACACAGTCAGCAGAGAATTTTCTGATACCCTCAGACAGCTTCTCAGTGGCCATGGCATCCTCATTCAACAGGAATCTGAACTTGGCCTCATCATCGATGTAAGAAACCTTTTCCTCTGTGCAAGATTGAGCTGCAGAAGAGTCCAAAACCTTAGGAACTGCCTCATTGGAGTTCATCAACTCCTCCAACAGCTTTGGGGCAATGGTAAGGTAATCGCAGCCTGCCAAAGCAGTAATCTCTCCAACATTTCTGAAAGAGGCACCCATGACGATGGTCTTATAGCCATATTTCTTGTAGTAGTTGAAAATTCTGGTAACCGATTGAACACCAGGGTCTTCCTTACCTTCGTAGTTCTTACCGGTTTTAGCCTTGAACCAATCCATGATTCTACCAACAAATGGAGAGATCAGGGTGACCTTAGCTTCAGCACAAGCGACGGCTTGCACGAAGGAGAAAAGGAGAGTCAGGTTACAGTGCACACCGTATTTTTCCTCCAATTCTCTAGCAGCAAGGATACCCTCGTAGGTGGATGCGATCTTGATCAAGATCTTATCCTTATCAATGCCGACAGACTTGTAAAGCTCAATGATCTCCAGTGCCTTCTTGATAGTTGCCTCCTTGTTGAATGACAATCTTGCATCGACCTCGGTTGAGACTCTTCCTGGGACGATTTTCAAAATTTCCTTACCAAATTCAACCAGCAATCTGTCCAGGGCGATGTTGGCCTTTTCATCGGCGGAAGAGCCCTTATCCTTTGCGTATTCGACGGCAACATCAATCAGCTTGGCGTATTGAGGTTTTTCAGATGCAGCAAGAATCAACGATGGGTTGGTGGTGGCATCTTGTGGAGTGTACTTGGCAATAGCTAAATAGTTAGTATTCAATTTAATTCCTGAGCGCAATTACTTACATTCAAATTCACCGGTATCGGTAACGACAACGGTTCCTGCGGCTTTAAGTTGTTCGAGAGAGCTCATTGCAATTCTTGAATATATATTAAAAAATGGCAAATCAATCAAATATAATATTCTGAGTTGTTGCGGACGAAGACTTCGTCTTATATTCAGCTCTAGAATCTATTATATATACGGATATTACCTAATCAATGTTATTCTTAAGCAATAACCACTTCTGTTGGCAAATTTGCCTCCGACAAAATAATATATGGCTGTCTGCTAGCCAATCACCGGGTATCACCGCGAGAAAACTGTTTGTTGCAGACTTTACTACGCCACAGATATTTCCTTTTTTGGATCATTGTGGGTGACAATGTTCCGGTAAAAATTCCATAGAAGCAATCGCCCGAAAACAGACGTGTGGCTAATGATGAGATCAGGTGGCGAAGCATACGTTCATAAATATACAAATAAATGTAATCACCTCTTGCGTAGAGCTATCAGTAGGTAATTACACCCTTGAGGTGATTCGCGTTTCGATTAAGCTCTAGCTAGCCATTCTAGTTGCTAATCATGCTAATTACTCTCAAAAGTTTTATTACTTGAGTTAAGGCATCTTGACGAGTTAGAACTGATTACATATACATACCAAGATGTTGATTGAACTTCATTAAAACCTCCGTGTTGCCAGATCTGAATCACAATTTTGAGTTTCTTCTTTTTTCTAATATTTTAGATTCGAGGTAATTAAGAAGCTCAGTTGTGTCAGATGCAAACTTTCGAATACCTTCAGAAAGCTTTTCGGTGGCCATTTGATCTTCGTTCAGCCTAAACCGGAAAGTTGGCTCGTCATCGACAAAAGACAATTTCTGTGAATGACATTGATTGCCACTTGAAGAGGAATCTAGTTTTTTGTTTAGTTCGGTGTCGGATGAAGCCAATTGCTTCAGCAGTTGAGGCGATATTGTCAAGTAGTCGCAACCCGATAATTCTCGAATCTGCCCGACATTCCGGAATGAAGCACCCATAACAATTGTTGAATAACCAAACTTCTTGTAGTAATTAAAGATTTGTTTCACGGACAAAACTCCGGGATCTTCCTCTGGGGAATAAGTTTTCCCATTGTGTTTTTGATACCAGTCAAGTATTCTTCCCACAAAAGGTGATATTAAGGTGACACCTGCTTCCGCACATGCCACAGCTTGTGTCAAGGAGAAGATTAATGTGAGATTGCAATGCACCCCGTAAACAGATTCAAGCTCTCGAGCAGCAAGGATTCCCTCATATGTGGCAGCAATTTTGATGAGAATTCTGTCTTTTGTTATACCTTTCTCTTCATACAAGGCAACGAGCTCTAATGCTTTTTTGATAGTTCCTTCTGTATCAAAAGATAATCTTGCATCCACTTCTGTAGATACCCTCCCAGGAACCAGGTCTAAAATTTGAGAACCGAACTCTACAAGCAATCTATCCATTGCCAAAGCTGCTGCCCTCTTCGTACTCATTGAAGCCTTATCTCTGGCATAGTACGAAATACTATTTTGAATAAGCTGTTGATACTCGGGTTTTTTGGCTGCTACCAAAATCAATGAAGGATTAGTGGTTGCATCCTGAGGCCTATAGTTTTTAATCGTTTCGAATTCTCCCGTATCAATTACTATTGTTGTACCTGCCTTCTCCAGATATTGCAATGAGTTCATTTTGACATATGTTGCGAATGAGAACTAGTTACATATATATACATACATATATATATATTTATATGTTTTTGGCGACTCTTAGGCTATCCAACGGATAGGCTAATTTGGCTAAATTAGTTTCTACTGATGACAACAAAATATAGGCGAGTGAGGACGTACAAAAGCTTGGGGTTTACTGAAAGGTGCCTATTGCCTTCGATGCCATTTGATGCATAGAAGCACGGTTTTTGTAGTGATTTAAATTTATGATAGATGGTTATGAGCACAGGCAAGTACGCAACAGTGTAGAAAAGGACAGACTTTTGATTTATATGGAAGTGAAGGAACGGAAACTTAAGCGGCTCCAACACATTCAAATTAGGTCCGCATACAATTTGCTCACCGTATAGAGAACCTTCAGCTTTTTAGTACTCAAGTGATTGTCCAAGGTAGTCAATTGATTTTAATTTCAAAATGGCCAGTATCAATACTCCAGCTGTTGTGATGGGTAAGTGAAAGTCTTCGCCTCCAATTACTAATTTTGTAGACAACGGGACCGGCTTGACAAAACTGGGTTTTGCTGGTAACGACTCGCCATCATGGGTTTTTCCGACTGCCATTGCAACCAGGTCATCGGGCTCTTCAAGCAAACCTGCTGCCCCCTCCAAACCTTCCTTTTTATCGTCTTCGTCCAGTTCTTCGACAGCTAAGAGTACGGGAGGACACCTATCATTGAAAAGGGACATGGAAGATTTAGATTTCTTTATTGGAGATGAGGCATTGCAAGCAGCCAAGGGACCCTCCTATTCTCTAAATTACCCTATAAGACACGGACAGATTGAAAACTGGGACCAAATGGAGAGATTTTGGGAAAACTCTATTTTCAAATACCTCAAATGCGAGCCCGAAGACCACTATTTCCTGCTAACCGAGCCTCCTTTGAATCCACCGGAAAACAGAGAGAATACGGCTGAAATTATGTTTGAATCGTTCAACTGTGCTGGCCTTTACATCGCTGTGCAGGCAGTCCTTGCTTTGGCAGCCTCCTGGACGTCTTCCAAGGTGGTTGACAGATCTCTCACTGGAACTGTTATTGACTCAGGAGATGGAGTTACTCATGTCATACCTGTCGCAGAGGGTTATGTGATTGGATCGGCCATCAAAAATATACCAATCGCAGGAAGAGATATCACGAGCTTCATTCAAACGCTTTTGAGAGAAAGGGGGGAAAAGGACACATCGTTAAAAACGGCTGAGCAAATAAAACAGCAGTTTTGCTACGTCTGTCCTGACATAGTGAAAGAGTTCAACAAATTCGACTCTCACCCAGACATGTTTGCGAAATACATTGTGGAAACTGTTGATAGATCCAAGACAGAAGTCGATGTGGGATACGAGAGGTTCCTGGCACCTGAAATATTCTTCAACCCAGAGATAGCTTCGTCTGATTTTTTGACGCCATTGCCAACAATCGTTGATCAAGTCATCCAATCCTCTCCAATAGATGTTCGCAAAAATCTTTACAAAAACATCGTTTTGAGCGGAGGATCTACGATGTTCAAAGACTTTGGACGAAGACTGCAAAGAGATTTGAAAACACTGGTCAACGAAAGAGTTGCCCAAAGTGAGCGCTTGAGTGGGTCAAAATCAAGCGGAGTCACAGTGCAAGTGATTTCGCATAAAAGACAAAAAAATGCAGTCTGGTTCGGTGGCTCTTTGTTGGCACAGACTGGAGAGTTTAAAAGTTATTGCCACACCAAACGAGATTACGAAGAATATGGTCCAAACATCGTTAGAAACTTCTCTCTTTTCAGCGTCCCATAAATTGTGCGAGACCACTCAAAACATCAGTTTACACGAATATACAATCGACAAGAAATTATAAATTCTTCGTTAGCTAGTTCATAACTCGTAAAACTCTCGCTCAAAATGCTAAGACCTCATGACAGACTCGCAGAAATGACTCCACTTATCTATTAATGGATGGGCTCGTTCATCCGATATATTCAGTTTGTGGTCAAAATAGTCCGTTTGAAGCACCTTTTTTATACCCAGCTCAGTGAGTGCAGTTTCGTATTCGGTGGTCGATATTTTCGAGGAGTCCAACAGATTTTTCAGGTTGACTAATACCTCACCGATCAAGGCACCTATACGAGCGCCAATGGGATATCCTTCGTCAAATCCATCTTGCAAACTCTCTTCTTTAGCTTTTGAAATACCATCTAAGTATCCTTGTTTTGCATGCTTCCGCTTCAAAGATATCAAATCCACATGCATAGGACCATTAGGGTCTTGTCCATATGTTTCGGTAACTCTAGGTTTGTAATCTTCGTCATCAGATAGCCATATATCATCAAATGTCATCGCAATACTCGTTTCTAAAAAATATTTTACCCGGCGTGCTAATTTTGAAGAAGGCAAAAAAAAGACTTCTTTATTGTGGAAACGACGCTGGTTTTCTATTGAAGCTAAAGACGAGTGGTGGTTGCTGGATCGCAATCTTGATATAGCAATACAATACAGCAACCTCTGTGCTTCTTTGGGCCGCGCAAACATACAAGGACTTCAATCTGCTCACCAATTTCTGCTTTCAAACACCCAAATGGCACATAATCTAGTTACTCAAGTGCAGCAACCTGACGAGGTCCCTGTATCTCAGGTGCAGACGGAAATAGACGATTACAACACTGAAATCAAGATGAATCTTCGGGGGCAATTATTCACAATCACGAGGGATGACTTGATGGCTTTACCTGAAAGTATCCTGTTGTGCCTTTTCCCTAATGGAGTGTTCGTTGATATGGAAGGCAACGTGATATCGAATCTTACTGAAGACGATATCGTGTTTGTCAACTTTTCTCCTGAATGTTTTCAGTATATTTGTCAAGAGTTTAATTCTGCGGTGCACGATTTACAGCTTAGCGAACAGACAGGCCAACATCAGCAGATATATGATATAAATGATCCAAACATCCTCAATGACAAGCCTTCAATCATTGTTTTACGTGAAGATTTAGACTATTACTGTATTCCCCCCGTGGCAGGTCTTGACGCTGACGCAATGAAGAAAATTAAGATGTTTGTTGGAGAAGAATTGGTTCAAAACACCAAAATTTTTGACGGATTAGGATATGAACCAGGCAAGCAGCTCAAACCAGCAGAACAGCATCTGCTGGATATGCTTTGTTCTTCTGGATTTAAAATTGACGGGGACTGGGGCCATCGGTCCCTTGAGCCAGGGAAAACTGTTGTATTCTCGCTAGCGCTGGTTCGCTTGGCTACTGAATACTCAGAGTCTCCTTCAATTGAAGGATCGCCATCGCTGAAACCTATCTCGTCTGTGAGTTCATTATCAAGTCAGCCGGAAAAACGCAAATCTAGATTAAGTACTCTCGCACACGCTGTATCGAGATCCGGATCTCGTGCACGGAAGGAAAAGAACTCTACGGCTACCAAGCTACTACTATTCTGGAGAAAGCCGGCGAGAAAATGCTGGTGGTCCGATTCGGTGCTCGACGTTGACATTTCGAGTTTGAATATTCGAACTCAAGAGGGCAAGCCTCTTAGTCAGTCGGTAATCAAAATCCACATTCGGAGGGTGTGGACGTTGGAGCTTTCTGTCGTTGGAATACAGTAAGTCTCGTATTTATATTATATGAAATATTAATATTATGTAACTTATTGCTCTCATGGTATCATTGATTATGCTGTGGCTCGATCAATTTTTCGTGCTGATAAGAATTTCACGGCAATCTTTGTATACATCAATGTCATTGGAGTTCCTATCTAAATGCCTAGGTTGGCTGTACTTTCTCTGTTGGTCATTATCATTTTATCCAACAATAATATCGAATATTAAACTGAAATCGGTACAGGGGATATCATTGGACTTCATGTTCTTCAACACAGCTGGCTTTGCCCTCTACGCTATATACACCGGTTTCCTTTGTTTCAATGCAACCGCGAAAGAAGAATTTCATTCACGCTACAATAAGTATCCGCTGATCAAGAGTAATGACTTCTACTTTGGTTTCCACGGGCTGGTTCTAAATCTATTGCTAATAAGCCAAGCATATCTCTGGAAATTTAAAAAAAACGACAATCAGAGAGTGTCTCTTGTGTGCAAATTAGTGTACGCGTGCGTTGCTTTATATTCGCTAGGATACAGTCTAGTGATAATCAATTCCAAGGGAAATCAATACTGGGTTGACCTGCTCACCTCGTTGGGATTGGTCAAAATTCTCATGAGCATATGCAAGAACATACCTCAGGCTCTCTATAATTACAACCGCAAATCAACACATGGGTGGCCAATACAAATGGTTTGGCTTGATTTTGCAGGATCGGTGTTCTCGTTCTCCCAGTTGCTAATAGATGCATACGTCGCTGGCGACATATGCAATGTTTTCAACAATCTCCCAAAACTGCTTCTCAGTATCGAGGTTGCTTTGTCAGATGCAGTCTTCTTTTTGCAGCACTATGTGCTATACTACCGAAAAGATGTTGAGCAGTACGGGCCTTTCAGGCCACTTAGCGCATATGAAGCCATCATCCAGGATGACGAAGAATTCTTACAGGAGCACCAGCATGACCATGAGCACTCCCAGTCGATGGAATGTGATGTCAGTCCTTTCGATAAAGACGAACTACAACGTCTTCTACCATAGTACAGTCGGTATTTTTAGATAGCGTAATCAGGTCACATGACTTGTCACAATCATTTATTCCAATCTCTAAGTTTAAATTTCTTTGACTGATCATGTTTAAACGGCTGTTCTCAAGTTCGAAACGTGCTATGGAGTCTTATAATTCCTCATTTCAGCCTCTCTTATCCAAAAATGGGTTGCCAGGCTCTGTTGGAAACACCCCTTTAGTAAGACTGAACCGGATCAGCGATGAGCTTGGACGCAACATTTACGGTAAAGCCGAATGGATGAATCCAGGAGGCTCAGTGAAAGACCGTGCGGCTCTGTTTTTCATTGAGGAAGCTGAGAAAAGGGGACTGATCAAGCCAGGAGGTACAATTGTTGAAGGCACAGCTGGAAATACAGGTATCGGTTTGGCCCATGTTGCCCGGGCTAAGGGCTACAACGTCGTCATTTATATGCCAAATACCCAAGCTCCATCCAAAATTCAGACCTTGAAGCTACTAGGTTGTGAAGTTTATCCTGTTCCAGTGGTTCCTTATGATAATCCTGAAAATTTCAACCACCAAGCTAAAAGACATGCCGAAAGATTGGAAAATGCATACTGGACCAACCAATTCGACAATCTGGATAATCGCTTAGCGCATATTAAGATGACGGGTCCCGAAATTTACCAGCAGCTTGAAGGCAAAGTCCATGCCTTCACTTGTAGTTTGGGAACTGGGGGTACGTGGTGCGGAACCACGAGATATCTCAAAACGCAAAACCCAGACATCAAGTGTTATGTTGCTGAGCCTCCTGGATCTTGCGTGTACTCTTACGTCAAGACCGGCGGTAAAAGTCTGGAAAGGTCTGGGTCCTCGTTTACTGAGGGAATTGGTCAAGGTCGTATCACCAATAATGTTGCTCAAGATATCGAACTAGCTGATGACGCATTTTTGATTCCGGACGAAGAATCAATTGCTATGCTCTACAGATTGCTTGACGAAGAAGGAATTTACGTTGGAGGAACATCTGCTTTGAATGTCGTTGCCGCAGTCAAAGCAGCAGAGCTTCTCCCAGAAGGTTCTAACATTGTTACTATTTTGGCAGACTCTGCTCATAAATATTCAGATAGAATCTTCAGCAAGAGCTGGTTGCAAGCCAAGAACCTGTACCAAGCCATCCCAGAAGATTTGAGAAGATATGCAATTCTTGATTAGTGTATATAGAGTTCACCAAAAACAAACGATAGATTTGTGTCTTTCATTTGAGACCAAAGCCTTCACTATACCAGATAGCTTTGTCTAGTTTTGACCAGAAAACTTCTTGACATGGATAGGCGTAGAGGCATATCTCGTTAAAACACGTATGCGCGATTGGAAGACGGCTTGTGTTCCTGTCCACAAGCTTTGTCACCTTAAACGTTAGAGACGGCAAGCCTGTTGCAGGAAGACGGTCGGAACCTGTAATGAACAATAGGATTCTGCGCTGATCCGATGCACTTTTGCTCTCAAAGTAATCCCAAAACCATCCCACTATATCATCTGTTTCCTTGAATCCATTATATTTAGTAACGGATTTCAAAATTTCAAGGTCAATTTTCTGGTCTCGATAATCCTCCCCGATCAGAATCAGTTCTATTTCCTCAGGAGTAAAGAGAGACAAAGCATTCCCACCAATGACATGCTGAAAACCGTTTAAAAATGATTGAAAAGGTCCCTTCACTTTATCGTTCAAAAAGAAAGAGCAGTACTTTTCCACGTATTCGTACTTGTTTTCGTTCGTCACTTTCACCTGAGATCCGTTTGGCACCAGATCCTCGTGATGCACTTCTCCAAATACATCGACATAGGACACGGTGAAATACAATTCTAGGTCAGTAACATCCTCAAACTTTAGTAGCCTCTTGAAATTATGCCCAACATCCGGATTCAATTGAATAAAATCGTTCAATGTCACTTTTTGGCCCATCAATTTCTTGTAAAGAGCTTTTGGTAAACGTAGGTCGAGAATTGTCGAGTTGTATATAGCCAATCCTAACACAACGCCAACAAGGTAATAAAGTTCATCGTTGTCCAAAGTTGAGATTGAAAACCAGCAGAGACGCGAACTTTCATCATATGAGAATAGGCCTTTGTCTGCATTGAAAAGATCCTTGGTGAGTAAAAGAAACCACTCTTTTTTCAGCCCTCCAGCGTCAATTCCCGGCTCATCCACAAACTCCACTCGAAGGAGCTTTTTGAAATCGTTCTGATGAGACTTGATACATCTCAAAGAGTCTGCTGTTATCTGATTTCTCCTCACGCGGACTTTAAAGTAGACATCAAATGGCATTTTTTTATTCAACGATTGGATGAAGGCTTCCTCAGCTTTTCTTTCCATCATCCTTTTAGCCTCATGCTCGAGAATTGATATTTTGGCAGCTAGTGACAAAAGAAATGGAAATTGGCAAAAGGTGAACGACGACTTTTTGAGCGTTCCATTAGTATTAGAGAGTCCCAAATAACCTGTCTTAGTTTCGGCCTGGAGATAGTCAATGACCAATTGCAGTGAGTCTTTGTTAGCGGTATCCTGTTCGTGCTTTGTTGTCGAGGCATTAAATTGCCAAGCATCAAAATCCTGCTTCACATTCACGTAGTCTACCAAGTTGTTATAGAACACCGCATCACTAACCTTTTTGTTTTTCTTGTTTGCAATGAATAAAAGGGAAGCTAATCTGCCAGCGGTTCGCAGATGCCAGTCATCGCCGTATTGCTGAAGTCTAATCCTAACTTCATGTTCTTTCTTCTCTTTCTTTCCAGACCAAAATGATGAACTAGATGAAATATCAGCCGCTCGGCGCCCTCCGGAGGATATGTAGACAGGAATTCCAATGAAAAGGCCAAAATCAGAACTTTTCGAAGTAGGACGTATAAAATGCGCATTGAGGTTCTCTTTGTAATTGATGTCATCATTCATCGAAGTGTTGATATAGGACCCGGGTTGAATTACCGAGTTGTAAAGTTCGTAGTTTATGCACCTCGTCAGCTGGAACGTGATATAAAGATTTATAAAATCGACTTTCTTAACGAACTCTTCGTGCGGTAGCCTGGACCACCAGTATGTCAGTCGACTGGTAATTTTTTTCTCTCCGTATGATAGTAGTCCTATAACGCGCTTGAGAACTTCATAGCAAGAGGCTTTCAGATTGGGTGCCAAACCATCGGTGCAGGTGTTGATTCCACTAATCAAGCAATGTGGTAATATCGGAATTTCCAGTAATATTAACAGCCAGTTGATATCTCCTGGGTCCTTCATTGGAGGGGGATGTCTTAACAAGTGTAAGGCACCCAATAGCAACTTGTAGAATGGTTTTTTCGTGGGTAGACTTAGGAGCAAGGCATATGATTTCTTAATCTCGTTGAAGTTCAGATTTGGAGAACGATGATTTGAGAGACTTGGTTTGGAAAGCCTAAAAGAGTTGTTGAGGGCAGAATAAGAGCAGAAAACTCGAAAAAGCATATCTTCAAGAGGCTTAAAGGCCTCGTGAGAGCTGGAGTGCTCACCCTGTAATCTGCCATCAGGCACACAGGCACTGATCGACTCCTTTATAATCTGGTATGAGAGAGGGGTTTCGGATGGCTTGAGTGGGGATAGCACTTCGCTTTGAGTTAGTTCATTGTTGCACATATGTGTTTGACAAACTAAGCAGCGAACTCTTGCTACATCAGCGGGATACTTCAGAAGAGTCCCACAGCATTTGCATGTATCCACTATAATTGCAGACGCACTTCGTTGATAGGGTGTATCGACTCTGCTTGAATGTCTTGATGGCGCTCCTGTAGGCGTAGATGAAGTGCTTGTTCTCTCATTATTACTCCGATTGGTAATTTCACCAGATGTGGGAACCACTGGTGCCTGAATGGAAGAGTTGAAAAAAGATGCTTGTCTAGTCCACATTTTGGAAATCCAAGACTGGTTCCCATTTGATGCTGATGAAGACGGCATCTCGTATCAAACGAAATCTCCCTGACAAGAAACCGCTGTAAAACTATTGCTCTTCTGCCGGCAGAGTAAGACAACGAACAATACAGCCGATCTCAGGAAGAAATATTTCAGAAGTCAATCGGTTCGCTGGTAAATGATGAGAGTTATTTTTAGTCTTGCGTATGATGCACAACTTAAGCTTCCATTTATATCAGGGGGATTTATTGATTTTACTTGTCTTTTAAAGTTTGCACAGCCATGCATTTTCACCGGGTACCTGCTATTTAAAGTTTAATTTGGGTTTAAACAAACATTTTTCTAGCTCGCGACATTGGGTACTATGTTTACTCTATCGCACGATCGTAGGTGATATCACCAGATATCCACCTGTTCACCATATCCAAAGCAGACTGTGGCTGGTCATGCGGAACCATATGGCCGGCATCGTAGACACGAGCAAAAGTCAGACGACCATTGGTTTTAATTTCGCCCGCGATGGAGCCTTCAAGCTCAGTATACCATTTCTTGAATTCTGCTTTTTGATATGACTCGCTCTCATTCCAGTCAAGAGCCTCGGTCCAAGCGAGGTTTCCAAGCCAATTGCAAATGTAGTCTTTATCTCCGGCATATATGAGCACAGGAAGCCCAGCGTTCAACACTTGAGCAACATATTGTTGGAATGGTTTGGTCTCATCTCCAGTCAAGATGAATTGTCTGAAAACGTCATCATCACATCCAGTGTATGTATCCACTTCTGCTCCCAAAGCATCCTTGACCTCCGGCAAATTCATAAATTTGTCGATGTAATCCATTCCTAGGTAGCAATTTCCGTCGTCTGTTTCACAAGGACCCCGGATGTCATAAACATTTAGTCCCGTCTTCTCAAATGGTCCCAAAATACGTTCACAGTAGAGATTCGCAGGTAAGCACGTGACCGTTGACTGGCTCCTGTAGCATGCATTGATCAGTCTTGCACAGCGCGTATACATATCGTCAATTTTCTTGCAATCATCATCAGAAATCAACTTCTTGTAGCCTGACAAGGACGCATTACAGGCCATCGGACCATACCATCCGTATTGAATGAGGGAGTCTGTAATTCCATTTCCAATCAAAATGGAGCTCAGTTCAAAGGACTTGTTGCTGTGTTCAAGGATCTCGGCAGCAATGTTCGGGATGTAATGTCCAGCATATGATTCTCCGGCAATATGGAACTTGTTGGTGGAAAGGTTGGAGAACTTGGTGAAAAATAGCTCCAGAAATGCGTACACATCTTCAGCGGCAACTTTAGTGCTTGAAACAGAAGACCGAGTGCTATAAGAGTAGCCAACTCCAACAGGTTGCTCAAGGAATATAACAGAGGCATTAGAATTCCAAGAGAACGGGTTCCTAATAGGCTCGAGAGTGGTTCCGTTCAGCGACGATGGTCCCAATTCAAACAAACAGCCTGTAATGGAGCTACAGCCGGGACCTCCATTCAGCCAAAGAATAACAGGGTCCGAAGCAGGGTCGTTTCTGCTTTCAAAGAACCAATAGAACAGGTGTTTGTCGTCCTTGTTGATATCGAAGTATCCGGTATATTGTTGCACAGTGTCAACCCCTAAGCTAAGAGGACCAGTGCTTTTGTTCTGGTGAAGTCTTAACTGATATTCAGGAAGGGTCTCCAGTGTGATAGTATCCACGTCTTTGAGAGCGTTCGGGTCGTTTAGCGGCAGCGAGCTGTCGATGGGACAAACTTTATTCTCATAATCCTCAATTACTTGACCAAGCCGTTTCTCGCCCATAGTCTCCTCTAATGTTTCCCACGCAGTTTTGACATCCTGCTGAAGAGTGGTGTCAAGGTTTTCCAGGGACCACTGAAAAGAATTAACCGACAGCACCTGCTGTCCAGCACCGATCGCTGCACATCGGCATGCGACCAAGTGTTCGAGTATAACTGGCAATGTTTGGAACCAATATGGTCTCATAATATTTTAAATGAGTGGGTTATTTGGGGAAATCCAAAATTTAACAATGCATCTTCTATACTTGATGGCTGTGCTATTTGTCATAATTATCTGCACAAGTCTGCGCCCTTTTAGCTTTGTCTACGAGAGCCTTATTGAGGGGCCTCCAAAGCTCGTACGGATCAAGCAGGCTTTATTGGGATCCACAGAACTTTGCCAATGCTCTTCGGACGCCTGTTGAGAAGCCACATGATCGAGTGCTCCTATCAAGACTGTATCGCTCATAACCACACCTCAGACCACCGAATTTTCTACTCCCTTTCGCTCCGAAAATTACCAAAGGATCTTATCAGACAAGGCTTTTTCTCTTGACGTGTACTGTTTTCTAGGACAAGCGCAAAGAAATACTCTCGATTAGCAATGGGGCTTAACAATCCAATTCCAAGGTCGTTGAAAAGCGAATCCAAGTAAGTACTGAGAACTGTTTTGTTTTATGACAGCTAACGATCCAGAAAAGCTGCTAAAGTTCTCGCTTCCTTCATCAAGCCCAACCAATTGTTTGGAGCAGATGAAATTATTCCTCGGGAAGTCCTCTTGAACGCTAAAGGTCTGGCCGTTATAACTGTGCTCAAAGCAGGATTTCTGTTTTCTGGCAGGGCCGGCTCGGGCGTCGTGGTGGCCAGACTCCCAGACGGTTCATGGTCGGCTCCTTCCGCCATTGTCACTGCGGGCGCCGGAGTCGGTGGCCAGGTTGGAGCTGAGGTGACGGACTTTGTTTTTATTCTGAACACGCAAGCTGCTGTCGAGTCCTTTGCCCAGTTTGGATCTGTCACTTTGGGAGGTAACGTCTCTGTGGCGGCAGGGCCTTTGGGAAGAAACGCAGAAGTGGCAGGCTCGGCGTCGTTCAAGAATGTGGCTCCGGTGTTTGCTTACTCCAAAACAAAGGGCTTGTTCGCTGGTGTCTCGGTCGAAGGTTCTGTGCTGGTGGAAAGAAGAGAGGCCAATAGAAAATTCTACGGCGACATGTGCAAAGCCAGCCAGGTCCTGGGAGGCCGTGTGAGACCACCGCCTGCATGTGAGCCCTTGATGAGAGTCCTGAACAGCAGAGCATTCACTCGAGCAAGCGCAAATGGCGAGTATTACTCTGACGACGAAGACTACTACGACGACATTCCTTCGGAATTTAGCTCGGAAGCATCCTCTTCCAGATACAACTCGCGCAGGTCATACGGATCGGACGACGAAGCGTACTCGGACGACGACTCGCCTCGTTCCTACTACCATCGCTCCACGCCTGCTACTACACCTTCACATTCGAGAAAGCCAACCTCATGGGAGGACGACGTTTATGATAGATACGATAAAAACAAGTCGTCCATCTCAGAAGCAAGGTCAGCAGGCTACAGACCAAGATCGGAGAAGCCCGATTTTGGCTACGGCTCTGGGCGGACAAGTTCAGGACCCTCGGGCTCCAAGAAAGCAATTGCCCTCTACACCTTTGCCGGTGAACAGCAGGGCGATCTGGGTTTCAAGAAAGGCGATGTGATCACCATCATTCAAAAGTCGGACTCCACGGACGACTGGTGGACGGGGAGGATCGGCACGAGAGAAGGTATCTTCCCTGCTAATTATGTCGAATTAGTGTAACATGTAATCGTTGTTCTTTTGTCTGAATTGTCTCGTTGTATATAGAAGTAATCGACGCTCGCTGAGACATTTGACTAGTTTTTGGGAACGATGCCCAAATACATCGAGCTCTGTACAATTTGAGTTTTAAGCAGTGGATGCAAAGGCTGGTCCTGTCTGTAGTTGGCCTCCAAGAACTTCCAGAGAGATTCCACTCTGTTTGACCAGAAAAATTTGATAATGTGCTCCGACAACGAGTGGACCTTGGGAACATGCAGGCTTCCTGTGGTCTTCGAGATTAAGATGTCTTCTCCTAGAATAGCCACCGCACACTCGCCTAGAATATGCTCTATTTTGTTGCGAAGCTCCGTATTGGATTGATCATTAATATTTCGTTCTTTCACTTGTTTCGTTTCAAAAAGACGGTCATTCTCGACAGACTTGGTAAATAGGGCAAGTTGAAATAGCTTTGACGGATCGACGTGTGATCCTACAGCTGAGCTTCTGGCCGCGTCGCATGTACGTCCATAGGTAAATCTAGGAAGCTCTGTCGTCAGATGATCCGCACTTTGGATTTCAACTTTGACCTTGAAGCAAAAGACTCCGAGTAGCTTGAGATTATCCATTAGAGCGTCTGCATCAGCCTCGTCGACCATCTCAACATAACCATAGGCTGTATAGCCTTTATGCGTTTCCTGCGGATATGTTCCATACAGTTCAACAGATTTTGTAGAACCAAATGTCAAACACCAGTCTTCAAATTTCTTCTTATGTGTGTTCACGTTCAAACCCGTTATCAAGATTTTAAGCTTATATCTTGTTTGATTTTCTGGTCTCCGGCTATAGCTTTTCTCTTCTTTAGGGATCGCCTTCGTGACAAACAACTGTTGTTTGTTTATCTCGACCAGGTTCAGATGACCAATGGCCCTCTCGACCGATTCCTTGTTCGTCAGAGTCACCAAAGCCCAGCAACCTTTTCTCTTGGGAACTTTTCTTGCAAGGACAGACATAACCTCACCGTATGGCTCAACGAGGCTTCTAATGACATTCTCATCAATATAAAGGGGTAAGTTCCTTATAAAGATAGAGTATTGGGTGCTGATTTCTTCCTTCTGCTCTGGCTTTTTATTAGAAGGAGAAAAAATAGGGATCTGAGAAATATCCTTCTTTTCCGATGCCTTGCTATTAGCACTTGCAGTAGCTCCAAAAAGCTCACGATCCTTTTTCAGTATGTGGATCCCAGCATAAATGAGCTTTCCGTCTAAGTTGGTGTGATTGTAGTTTTTAACAACCTCATACGCCACCTCCTTTGACTCAAAATGTATAAACGCCTGCTGTTTGAGCGCATTATATTTGCAAGACAGCACTTTTCCGTGCTTTCTAAATCTGTCATAGAGCATCCTCGTAGTCAGATCAGTGGA
The DNA here is from genome assembly GCA_030574315.1 of Ogataea siamensis. Taxonomy (NCBI): domain Eukaryota; kingdom Fungi; phylum Ascomycota; class Pichiomycetes; order Pichiales; family Pichiaceae; genus Ogataea; species Ogataea siamensis. Next base: position 38,062 of record JAJMET010000016.1, read on the forward strand.
TAGGTTTGATAAAAATACATTGGCTCCGATGCGCTCTCTCTGAGACTTATCTCTCAGCGAGGGCATGATTCTAACCTCCAAACTTCCGACAATGGTATAGTTCAACGCCTCCATAGCTGCGTTTGCTTGTTCCTGGCTTGAGTAATTAACATAGCCATATCCGAGAGACCTTCCTGTCTGACAATCTGTCGGGATCTTAACTGAAAGAAGACCTGGGAATCTGTTGAATATATTTTTGAGATCAACTTCATTCAACGACTTGTCTAGGTCACCAACAAATAAGGATGTGATCCGCTTAGTGGGAGAAGAAAGATTTGTGGACGGAAGATAATTGGAAATGAGACAGGATTCATTTTCGCTGGCGTTCTTCGATATAGTGACGATTTCCGCGCTCGAATCAGATTCCATCAGCTCTTTCTTGCTTTCAGGCTGTTCATTGCAATCTGGAGACTTGCCTTCTGCATCTGGTTTTGAACCTCCAGGTGCAACTTCCGGCTCACACTTGTGGTCCACAGTATTAGAAGTTTCAGGGATTTTAAGATCATCCTCCGTCAAGCCAATCTGATGTATCTGGTCCATTCCATAACTCAAAAGATCGAGGTTCGAGTTGACGCAGCTTATTTTGGGTGCTCTTGCAAAGCTGTCCTTGTTCTCGTCGGCAGACTCTTCAGCGACATCTGTTTTTTCCTTGGAAGAACGCAGGTTGAAAATACTGCGGCGCCTTCTTCCTTCTGCGTTGGAGGGCTTCCTGACAAAACTGCTTGAGTTGTTCTCTTTCAGGTTCAGTCTCACTGAGGATTCTGTGGATGTGGGTGTTAGTTTCAGCGATTCGTCCAGCCTATTCTCCCTGTTGGAAAAGCGAGACTTCAGGTATCGAAGTCCTATAGAAAAACTGTTTGATTCTTCCATTAGTTAGTGTTATGGGAAGGTAGTTGCGCAAGCTTATATATTGACATTAGCGCCCAATCTGCAAAAAAAGGCACACAAAAGCTCCTTGCTTATGTAAATCAATGTACAGGAATCTATATTTTTAAACTGTCAAAATATCCCTACCAAAAATACCTCTGTTCAACCAGTCCATGAACAGGAGCACGCGTGTTCTGAAGCTGACGCTCTGGGCAAAATAGATACTTCTCCACAGATAAACTGCAATGATGTCGCCGACAAAGGAATAACCCGGAGCAAAGTCAAACACGGCAGAGTTACCAATGTAAGCCAAAGAGCCCAGATGTCTGTATTTGAAAGGACGGGCAATCGCGTTATCAATATCGCCGTCCACAATGTCGTTGATGGACAGGGTGGTGGAAGATTTGCGCAGCTTGGAAAGCTTCTTTCCCATGTATTTTCCTTGCTGGTTGGCACGTTGGGCGGTGGCTGGCAGCGAAGTGACCTTCGAATCCACCTCTTTCATTAGCAGCTTGACCTGGTCGAAGTTGAGCTTCCCGCGGCCCTGCGGGTCATACTTGGGGACCAGCTCTTCGACTAGAGAGAGCGGTTCTGCGGCAAGAGGATTGAGCTGGGAGATCTGATTGCAGAGCTGCTTGAGCTCGTTATAAGTCAAATCGACATGCTTGATATCGTCGTCAGTGATGATATGGTGAGATCTAATGAATTTGTGCGACTGGGAGCCAATGATGTACTTTCTCACGTAGTCCGAGCAGTGTTCGGCCAGCTCGGTCCGCACAGTGGCACAGTCACCAATGGCATAAACGTCGCCAAGAGGAGCGCCGATCACGCGCAATTGAGCGTCTGTTTCAATGGCACGTTTGTTTTTCTGCGAACCAGCAAGATCCTTGACGACCTGCTGAGCCAGTGGATTCTGCGCCACACCCGTGGACCACAGACAGAGACCGAACGGCACACTCTTGGTTTCCAACTGGCCATCCGGTGTCTTTTGATCGAAGACAACCTGGTCTGGCAAAATTTCTCTCACCCTCGAGTTGGTGAGCAGGTCGATCTGGTCATGCTCAAAACGTTTCATGGCGTATTCCGAAATGGTCTTATCATAAGTGTTGAGAATATGTGATCTGGACTGAATAATATGGATCGAAATTTCCTGTCTCAGGATTTTAGGGAAGCTTCTGGTCAGGTCTTCGTTCAGGAGGTCAAAAATCTCGGCGGCAACCTCAACACCGGTAGGGCCGGCACCGCAGATCACAAACGAGAGCAGCCGTTTTCTTTCTTCGTCGGTGGTGGTTGGCAAACAGGCCTTTTCCAAATTGGTGACGATTTTACGACGAATCTCGACGGCATCCTCGGCTGTCTTCAACTGATTGCTGAACTGCAAGCCTTTGACTCCGTGGGTGTTTGAGGTTGAACCAACGGCAATAACCAGCTTGTCGTAAGGAACATAAAAGCGCTGATCGGAACCCTGGACCCTAACCTTGATGAGTTTTTCGCTGAATAGCACCTTCTCTGCAGAAGCCTCCAGATAATGGCCGTTGACCCGGCGGACGATATGTCTGATGCTCTCCATCAGCGACTTCAGCTCCAAGGTCCCCACTGCGGCACAAGGAAGCATTGGGGTGAACAGGAAGTAGTTGATCGGAGAGATCACGGTCACGTCATAATCGTTTCTGTCCAAGTTTCCGAGCAACCCCACGGACCCCCAACCGGAACCCAGGATGACTAGATGAGGCTTTCTTCTCAATCCCTCCTTGGCAGGGCTGTCGAAAGAGTCTAAGTGGTCAGTCAAAATAGGCAAATTTTCTGGCCCGCCTCGAGGAGGGTTGAGAGCATTTTCAGGCACTAGCAAGTTGTCTATGATTTCGGGCGGAGTGTATGTGGTATAATCGTAGACGAAGAATGCCGACAAAAGAAGAACGACAGTGCCGCTGACCACTCCAGAAGTGAGAAAGAACACTCTAAGGACTCTTCCGAGGGCGGTGTTGGTCCAAAACTTGGACTTTTCTTGCTTAACAGGCGGTAGTGGATCCTGCTCGGCAAAACGTGGAAAAGCGGTGTGGAATTGCCTGGACAGCAAGGTAGTTGTCAATGGTTTCCTTGGCAGCATTTGTCCAAAGGTGACTGGCGATTTGGAGCAGGCCCCGAAACCTGGTTTGGGCAGCAATGCCAGTCTAAAAGTCGATTTTGGCAGGCCGACTTTTATTATGGATTGGAACATACTGAACGTGCTCTTCTAAGAAAAAGTATAGGCAGCCAAAATTACAACCAAAATTAATAGCCAAACACAATTCAATAAAAACAAACTAGGTGTTGGACCTTTTTGGATTTTATAATGAAATGTATAAGGAACAGTCTTGACCGAAAAGTGCCACTTGAAAAAAGATTTTAAATGTTTTTTACCACCATAGCCGATCGGAGTTTGTCTCCAATAGGGGGTGCACGTTTGCTTTTTTCCAGATCGTTGGTTACCGTGCAACCAGGACACTAGATCCATTGCATTCCGGCCGGCATTGAACGGCGTCCTTTGTAGGAATCCGACATGCATGAATACAAAATGGGGTGTGGGACTTACGTAATTGTAACCTGTACGGTACACCTTTGCACAGCTCGAAGCACATCTCTGGTTACGTAATCGTCCGCTGTCGGAGTTCTTTCATGCAAGGTGAACGATCAAGCCACGACCGCCGCTATCAGTTTTATTTTGACAGGTTTTCCATGCGCCCAGCGCTCCGCACACACACAGCTGTTCTGCACTTATCTGAGCTGTCGTTAGCTTCCCAAAGACCCTTCCGAGTATAGTGGTCGCATTTAGATGAACTGTAGCCTAGCGGCCATCCGGTGCTGCTTCGATCACCTTGCTCCCGCTCATTCTATAGCGAATGAGGACGAAATTTACTAGCCTGTAGAGACACAAAATACGTAGGCTGGCAAGCTCAATTAGTGGAGCCAGCCAGAACCCTTTTCTGCGGTGAAATGCAAAAGGCTAGTTTTGACAGAAAGACATACATTATGTTGTTATGCTGGAAAAATAGACACCATGCACGTCCGTCCTCAGAGTGCAGGAACCACTAATATTTTAGCGAAAACGATATACACCGCGTGATTCCTCGGATGTAGAAGGCAGTCGCATCTCATACAAGCGATTGGGTCTTGTCTAGTGCTGACAAAACATCTGCTCTGCCACATGAGAGGATGCATGTACACGCTGCTCCCCACGCACCACGCACCCCCACGACACAGCGCCCATGTTGCAAGTCGTTCTCAGAAAGACCACCAGCGGCCCGTCTGCTGCCGTTCTCGTCCTTCACCACGACAGCCCCCAGAAAACGGTCCCGTTGCGTGCAAAAATTCTCGCGGTGGATGCATCCCTGCACCGCGTAGAATTTTATGGAAACCGTATTGCACAATCTGTTTATTGTCTCGCGACAATCTCTTATCTTTGTGTCGCGTGAGTATAAAAAGCCAGACTGGTCCCGCCTCTAAACCATGGACTCTAAAGACTGCCACCTCGTTGTTCTTTGTCATGGGCTCTGGGGAGTGTCCGATCACTTCGCCTACATCGAGGCTCAGCTCAGGAACCATGCGCTGCTGCACTCCAGCAAGGAGCAGCTCATAATCTACACCACAAAGACCAACGAGAGATTTAAAACCTATGACGGCATCGACCTTTGCGGCACCCGCGTCGCAGAGGAGATCCTCGCAGAGTCCTTAAGATTGCAAGAACAGGGATTGACTGTCAGTAAATTTTCTGTTGTTGGATATTCTCTGGGAGGCCTAATTGCGCGTTATGCAATAGGGGTTTTGTATTATCGCGGGTTTTTCCGTGATATCGAGCCTTTAAATTTTACTAGTTTCTGCTCTCCTCACGTGGGAGTCCTCACTCCGGGACACTCCGTTAGTATCAAGATATTCAACTGGCTTGTGCCGGTCCTGCTCGGCAAAAGTGGGCATCAGCTTTTCTTGAAGGATTCTCCGACGGTGCCGCTTTTGAAGTTGATGTCTCTTCCTCACACTGTTTTCTACCGCGGTCTTTCCAACTTTAGGAACATCTCGCTGTACTCTAATATCCGTTCGGATATTCGCACGTCCTGGTGGTGCTCTGGAATCAGCTACATAAACCCATTTGACATCCTGGATAAGAACCCCAACGTTAAAATAGACAAAGACGGATACATCCACTTCGAGAATGGCTCCAAGTTTAGTCTCAAGTTCGACGAGGAGTTCAAGCCAATCATCCTCGACGCTGACCAGCCAATCACCTTCTCCGGTCTGGTCGACGTTTCGTCCAAAACGAAGCTCAACCAGATGGTCCAGGAAGATCTGCCTGCCGACAACGACCATCCGGCCCAGTCCAGAACCGCCAACTTCTTCCAGAGAAAGTTCAAGTGGGTCATCATGCTCTTCAAGTTCGGGGTGTACCTGCCTATGTGGGTCACGTGGTTCGTCCTCCACAACTGGCTGCAGGTGTTCAACTCCACGTTGCGCGTTCTCAAGGAATCTTCCAAGCTGACGGAGTTTCTTGAGCTGTGTGAGGAGCCCGAGCCGGCTCGGCCGCCGCTTACCAAGCGGCTCAGTGAGGCTAGTCTGGACCTCAACCGTTTTGAGCACGGGCTGCATGACCAGGGAGACGAGTTCATTGACTCTGTCTTCGACGCCATCACCTCGGCCAAAGACATCAACCGCAGCATTTTTGAGACCCGTGAGAACGGACCTCTGTCGCTCACCACCACCATAAACAAGCTGGGCGAATACGATCTGTCTGCGGACCTTGGAAACGCGGATTCTGTCCAATACCAGCAGATTTTGGGTCCTTTCAAATTGGACCTATCTGCAGACCAAAAGGAGATCATCAAGCACCTCAACAAGCTTCCTTGGCGAAAGTTCCCTATTTACATCACCAAAACAAACGCTACGCACGCTGCAGCAATTGTTCGACACGAAGATCCGGCTTTCGAAGAGGGCAAGGTCGTCGTCAAACACTTTGTTGAGAAGGTGTTCCAGCAATAGACATGTGCATTTCATCAGCATTCGGTCCTGTATAGAGTTTGTCAATAGAATGATCCAGGTACAACCGCGTTCACCTTTGATCTGTGCTGTCCATCTCGCCGATGACGGCCTCCAATACGCTACCAAATTTGGTAACCAGCCCAGCTAGGTTTTCCACCAAAACGTCCTTTTCGCTCGACCCTAGCATGGCCGGGGCCACGTCCAGTGACAGACCGGCCAGCCTAGTTGCCAAGCTGACTTTTTCCGACGTTTCGTCCGGCTCTTTGGCCCGCTCCTCGAAATAGCCCTGTTGACGTGGCGACAAAGCTGCCTCAGCTCTGTCCCTGTCGGGAGTGGCTCCCAGCTCCATGTTTCCTTTTTCTGTCACCGGCGTCATGACCAAGGGCACTGTGGACGCCAAGTTGATGTTGACGCCAAACTGGTTCAGTGTGTCAGGAGACATGGTGGTATTTTTATCGTCCGCCAGCTGCGAATGCAACATCGGAACCGGCATCTGGAGTCTCATCTGCGACCGCGCGCGCGAAAGCGACCCTGGCTCCGGTTTCAGTTCCTGAAATTCGGTGTTGGTCAGCGCAGGCGCTGTCTGCGGACCCGAAGGAACGGACTGCGAGGAGATCTTGCTGTTAATGGGCTGTAACAGCGGCTGTTGGGAAGCGGACGACGACGGAAGCGGCTTCATGTGCGGCAGTGCAGACTGCGGAAGCCTCTGCGGCGACGGCACGAGGCCGGGCTCCTTCAGTCTCTGGGGAGAAGGCGTTCTATTGCCCAGGGTCGATAGTCCAGTGCTCGACGCCGGCAGTCGACGAGTGACAGGCTCCTCAGCCTGTACAGGGGTGGACGGCGACTCCTGTCGCTTGAGCGTGGGCGCCCTGGTCCGCGGCTCCTGGGCAGTAGTCTCGGCAACCGTATCCAAACTAGGGATCTCTATAGCCATGTTTGGGAACGGCGCGATATCTGCCACAGGCGAGGATTCCGGCTCCTCGGCCTCGTCCTGCTCAAACAGCTTGAGCAGCGATTTTGGAGCCGTGGTGCTCGCAGGCCCAGTGGACTTCGTCGTGTTGCGAAGCGTCGTTGCCGCCGTGGACTGGGTCCCTGCACGCATCGTCGTCTGCATTGTTCCCAGCCTGAACGTGGGATTTATGGTGTAGTCGTCTGCATCCGGCGGAACGTAGGCATTTGTGGCCGTCGCATCCGCAGGAGGCACGTTCTCCTCGCTGATTTCGTTCTCAACCATGTACTCTGTGCTTTTTAGCGAATCAAAGTCCCACTTGACCTCGCTCTCCTCGCTGATGCTCTCTGTGTCCTCGTAGTACACAGACTCCCGCGACGGCCGCGAGTCTCTCCACAACAAATATCTGCTGATGACCTCTTTGAGCGATGCCGTCGACACGGCCTTGTAGGCCTTGATAAGCTTGGATTTCTGCAGCTCGTCTGCCGCAGGCCGCAACTCAGGCTTCTCCTCCAGACAGATGGCCACCATCTCTTTGAGATTGGCCGAGAACTGTCTTCCCTCCAGACGCGGAGGCTCGTGCTGGGTCAGAAGCTGCATGGCCCTCATCGCGTCCTTGTCGCTGTATGGCGGGTTTCCCGTGGCCATCTCGTAGATCGTGATCCCCAGAGACCACACGTCTGCTTTTTCGTTGTAGTCCGCGCCCTCGGTGATCACCTCCGGCGCCATCCAGTACGGAGTGCCCACCATGGTAGTTCTCTTCATCACTGTAGTTGTCAGCTGGCCTGCAACACCAAAGTCGCACAGCTGGATGCGGCCGTCCTTCTGTATCAGTATGTTGGCTGCCTTGATGTCTCTATGAATCACGCCATTCTGGTGGATGAACTGCAGCGCGAGCAGTACCTCTCTTGTGATGATGCTTATGTATTTCTCCTCCAGAGGACCCGGACGAAGCAGCGTTCGAACCGATCCGCCCGCACAGTAGTCCATGATGATCCAAAGCTTGTGGCCGTGCAAATACGAGCCATAGTAGCGCGTGATGTTGGGCACAGACTTGAGCTGGGACAAGAACTGGATCTCCTGTTGTACGTCTTTGACTTCTTCCTCGGGGGTGTCGAGGTTGAGGATCTTGATGGCAATCAGCTCATTGGTATCCAGCTTGAGTCCTTTGTACACGGTACCAAACTTGCCGCGTCCAATGACCTCTAGCTTCTTGAACTGCGAGGGGGTCTTAGACATGAGAAACAAAATAAGTTCGATTTCTCCTATTTCGACGCGTCGACAGGACGGGGCTTCTAACAAGACGCCGAAAACTGGCACTCAAAAAAATGGAAAAAAATACCAAACCCACCATCGATGTCTGATCTCGCGCGGTTACTTCGAAGCACCAAGATTGCACAGCTGCCCAAGCGGCTGGGCGAGCTTGGAGCCGATAAATCGGCCACTTTCCCCACGCACCAGGTGGTGGAGTCTCTGCCATCGTCGTTCGCCAGAAGAGACTTTGGGCTGAAAATGAGAATTCCCACCAAAATCAAGTCCCGGTACATTGTGGTGAACAACCTGGACAACAAATACGGCCTGCCTGACTTTGAGCCGCTGGGGGGCTTTGCCTGGAAGAAGAAGAAGTTCCAGGAGTTCGGCATCCCCGTCACCGTTAGAAACCCGTCCATGACGGCCAAGACTAACGTGAGCCCCCTGTTTCCCGGCCACGACCCTCGTGAAGGACACAGCTCGGCTGCCGTTGCTCTGGGGCTGAAGGTCCAGCGTCCTTCGTCGACCGAGTTTGCTCACACCAAAAAGTACCTCAGAACTCTCAGAAAACCCTTCATGGAGTGGCTGGTGGAGAAGTATCCAGAGAGAGTTGCGCAATCCGATCTCTCGAACGAGATTGTCGAGTTTTTGGAGTCCCGGCCGGTGGAAAAGGCCAAGCTCGAGAGAAAGAAGTACAGCTTCACCAACTTGTACCGTGACCAGCTTTCGGGAACGGCTGGCCTGTCGTACAACCTGAGAGGCAGACTCTTCCAGACCCCGAATGGCATAGAGTCGGCCAGAGTTCTTCCCGGAAGATACATCAGCGCGCGCTCCACGGGCAGTCGGTTTGCTCTGGGTGGATTTGTTGGAAACTCTGTCACCTCGGGACTCCACGTCAAGTATCTCAACAAGCTGGCCGATGTGCGCAGGCCGCTGGATTCCGAAGGAAGATATGCTAGAGAATTCACCATTCCGCTGGTTCCAAAGGCTGCCTACCTGAACTTGGTGAAGAAGAGATTTGATTTCGAGGTTGAACCCGTCAAGGACCAAGACAACACGAGAAAGGGTGGATTTAGCACTGTCAAGCGTTATTCTCCTAGATCTCCTATTGGGGGACCCGACAAGAGCCAGCTGGTGTTGTCGTCTCTTTTGGGACTGCTGGAGACCGTCGGCAAGAAATAAACTGTATATAAGCAATGGTTAAGAGTGAGTAATATAATATGTACAGACACTGTTCGGCCATGACAGGACCATGGACCACAGGAGCTACGTAGACAGTGCTGATAACTTGGTAACTGCGAACCAATTGCGTTGTGGCCGTTGTCAAGGTGTCCTGGTCAGCGGCAACCGGCATTTGAAAATGGCTGATGTTTGCAGACTCGACAAGCAAAGACGAGAACCTGGGAAGCATATTATGAGCGCAGATCGATAACCGGCCTATGTATAGTATAACCGCATGCCACATAACCAGCAACGTATCAATGGAACTTCGCAAGAAGCAGGGCTGTCGCCACGCTCGCGTTCAGAGAGTCGACCGAACTATCCAAGTCGTATCTGCCAGCTTTCAAGGAAACTAGCCAATCACTTCTTTGGAGCAAAGACGTGCGAATTCCCTGACCTTCTGATCCAACCACCAGCATGCAAGGGCCCTGTTCGAGCTGTTCACTCAACGAATCTGCTTCGATGTGTCTGCTGCCGGTCTTTCCAGAACTGGCCGGCGCCACCGAAGAAATAACTGTCCACCCGTTGGCTCGAGTTTCGTCAAAGAAACGCAGCGGCTTGGAGGAGGAATACAGGGGTAGAAACTCAAGAGCGCCTGAGGACGTCTTCGAAACGACTGGAGACAATGGGGCGCAATTCCGCTCTGAAATAACAATCAGGTCCACTCCGAGATAATAAGCAGATCTCATAATCGCTCCCATGTTATGAGGATCGGATATTTCGTCAATGTACAAAGCTAGAGGGTATCGTTCCTGTGACGTTGAGATTGAAGAGTCAGAAGTTCCTAGGTGCTCCCTTGTCACGGCATAACTACCTCTTTCACCAGCCCCCAGACACCTCAGCTGTCCGACTTCGATTGGCTTTGTCTCGACAACAACGCCGTTGTGCACTCCATTGTTGGTCATGAGATTTAAATCGTGTTTGTCGTGCTCGCTGTTGATCGGGATGTCCAGTTCACGGGCCAGCTGGAGGATCTCAACGAGCTTCGGCGAAGTCTTTGGGTTGTGCAGATAAAGAGTACCAAAACTCTCTCGCTGGCGGGCTTTCAGAGCCGCAAGCACAGGATTGGTACCGTACAAATATTCCACAAGCGGGTTGAGCTTGAGCTGTGAAAGCGTCTTTCTGAGGGTCTGTGAGCGTGTAAACGAAGGACCTGCGTCCTTCGTTGGTCGACTTTTTTTCTCTTTGGCGTGGTGATGTGCGTGTTTCCGCTTGAACCACGATTCTTTGTCCTCCTTGTCTTTTTCCCAAGCTTTGATTCTCCTGTGGACGGGGAAGTTTTTATCGAACGCAACGGGCCCAGTTCTGTGCGCGTTATCTGACTTGAACGGAGCAATCGGGCCATTCAGCGGACGCAAACTGGCGCTAAATAGACGAGCATTGGTGATTCTCATCTCTAATAAAAATTTCTCTTAATATTTTACTTTATTTATTTCATTTTTTTTTCTTGCGTTATAGCCTTATCGTTTGATTAGCTCCACGTGATAATTGATGCCATGAGCCAGTTTGTACCTGGGCGTGGTGTCTATGCAGATATCAAAAACAGGCTCATTCCATACTATGTCTCGGACATCAAGGACGGTTTCACGTACCGGGTCATTCCTGCCGCGATCTACATCTTCTTCACCAATTTACTTCCAGCCATGGCTTTTGCACAGGACATGTACGACCACGCAGAAAGATCCTACGGCACCAATGAGGTGCTTCTTTCGTCGGCAATGGCAGGAATAATATTTGGGCTGTTCTCGGGGACGCCGCTGTGTATTGTGGGTGTGACAGGCCCAATCTCCATATTCAACTACACTGTATACAAACTGATTGTTCCTCGAGGGACACCCTATTTTCAATTCATGTGCTGGATTTGTTTGTGGAGTATGCTTTTGCATTTTCTGGTGGCATTCACAAACAGCATCAATTTCATGCGCTATGTTACCAAATACAGCTGCATATCGTTTGGTCTTTTCATCAACATCGTTTATATCCAAAAAGGAATACAGATTCTGACTCACCAGTTTACCATCAAAGATGACCTGAGTGGTTTTGCGTCCATTGTTGTGGCGCTGGTGATGGCCATGTTCGGCCTTGCGGCGCACTTCTTCGGGACGAAATCGCACTACGTCCACCCTCTCTTCCGCAAGTTCGTCAAAGACTATGGCACTCCATTGAGTGTTGTGTTTTTCACCGCATTTATACATTTTGGAGGGCGTCTCCGGACGGTGGATTTTGCTAAATTGCCGATCACTCGTTCGTTCCATCCCACGTCACCAGATCGGCCTGATGACTGGTTTATCCGTTTCTGGCAGGACATTTCTGTCGGCGACGTTTTTCTTGCGCTACCTTTTGGATTTCTTCTGACCATCTTGTTTTATTTCGACCACAACGTGTCGTCGCTGATGTGCCAGTCGGACGACTTTCCTCTCAAAAAACCCAGCTCGTTCCACTACGATTTCTTGCTACTGGGAATAACCACCGGTCTCGCCGGCCTGTTGGGAATTCCTGCCCCAAATGGGCTAATTCCACAGGCTCCGTTGCACACGGAGTCTCTATGTGTCCATGAGCACGACTATGCAACCGGCAAAGACAGAGTTGTTCGAGTGGTCGAACAGCGACTCAGCAACACCATCCAAGGGCTGTTGACTTTGGGCATGATGTGCAGGCCACTTCTGGTGGTATTAGGACAAATTCCGCAGGCTGTTCTTGCCGGGCTATTTTTCATCATGGCGATAGGAGCATTGAACGAAAACGAGATTGTCCAGAAACTACGATTCCTCTTCACGGACCCCGCGTCGCGAGATGCCATGGGGTTTCCACAAAACTACTTCCTGGTGGAAAGAAAGTGGTTTTTGGTGTTTTTGGGTCTACAGTTAGCTGCGTTCGGCTTCGAGTTTGGCATCACTTGCACAAAGGGCGCCATCGGGTTTCCTGGTGTGCTGATGTTCTTTATGGTGCTAGCTATTTATTTCCCCAAGTTCATTCCACGGGACCAGTTGAAGTTGCTCGATTCGCAGGCTGCTGACGATCTGATATTGAAAAGTCTTAAATTCGAGAAAAATGAATAAATTAATTTATTTCACATTATATATTTATATGATTTTGTTCATATATTTGTTATTTTTGATCCCTGTGCGGGCCTCTTTGGGCGATGATCTCCCCGAGTTCCAAACATGTGTCAAAAAATGCGACGTGCTCACCTGCAATGGCATCAGCAGACATCCAGAAGTCAGCGAAAAGGAGCTACGTCAATGGACGTCTCAGCAACAGAAATACCACATTTTCGACGAGTTGCCACTTTCTCTCGACCTCAGGCTTATCGGCTGGAAATGTCTGCCTAACTGCGACTACCAGTGTCAAAGAATTGTCACGAAGGACCGTGTGAGCAAAGAATTAGAAGTATATCAATTTCATGGAAAATGGCCTTTCATACGTGTCCTGGGGATCCAAGAGCTCTTCAGCACCTTATTCAGCATTGGAAACTGGTTTCCGCATTACTGGGGTGCCAAAATGATCTGGAAACAGTGCGGAAAGGAAATCAGAGCGGGAAATTCGCATTTTGTCAAGCTGTATACAGCTTATCTTATTGTCGCTGTTGTCGCAATGTTTGCCTGGTTTTTCTCCACAATCTTCCATCTTCGAGACACTTGGAATAGAGAAAGACTGGACTACTTTTTTGCTGGGGCCACAGTTCTGTCTGGGTTTTACGCAATAGTTGTTCGTGTGTTCAAACTTTATCTAGCCGAAAACGACCTCAAACGCCAGCTATTTGGCCTGTGCACGGTGCTTGCCTATATCCTTCACGTTTCGAGGCTTCTGAGCGACTGGTCCTACACCTACAACATGCAAGCCAACGTTGTCTGCGGTCTGCTACAGAACGTCCTATGGATATACCACTCCATCAACTGTTTCAACAAATCAAGGCGATCCGTGTCCCTGAAACGGGACCTCCTAAACAGCGAAGTCAACTGGACGCTCACGCCGCTGGTTCTGGTTCTGAGTGTTAGTGCAGGAATGTCTTTCGAGCTTTTTGATTTTCCTCCATTTTTAGATCTGATCGACGCCCATGCATTGTGGCATTTTGCTACCATCTGGCCTGCCCTCTACTGGTATCCATATATGATCAGAGATGTAGAGGAAGGGTTGAAAGATAGGAAATACGAATGAAATACTGTACCATAAATAAAATTCGGACTTGGTTAATTGCGACATAGTTGCTGTTGTGCTTTTAGACGTTATTTCAATATTTTCGCTTAAAAATTAATATTTCACTCATGTCTTCTTTTACCCAGATTGATCCCTCAGCTAGATACTCTCTGCGATGCCCTTTTTGTCGGTGCAAAATTGTGGGGTTTAATCCCGAAAAGAAGCAGTACTCTCCTTGCTCTACGATAGCTTCTGAATTTGCGTTCGTTGACCTTTCCTCATCGCTCGAGATCAACTCTCACAAATCCGACAAAAACGACATATTCTTCCATATAGGATCAATGTGGGATTTTGACAACATTGGCGTGAGCAGGCCTTCGTCCGCAATATCAGTGGAGATGGAAGACGCTAGTGGTACGGATGATATAATGGAACTGCACATAGCAAGATTTCTCACGTGCGCAGACTGTGATAGAGGCCCCCTGGGGTTTGCCGCTCAGGATGGCAAGACCAATAACAACGTTCCTGAAACCGGAGATACGCTTCTCTACTTCCTTCGCGCTAATTCATGTCTCTACGATAAATCATAAATAATACGAGAATAAGTTTTCACACAATCACTAAGATGGAAAATAAATAAACTTGTGAAACCAAATAGCTAAACTAGCCAAAACTAACCACCCTTCTATTAAAACGTCTGCAGTTTTGGCACCGATTTCAGTCCTTATTTCTTAGAAGCACCCATCTTGTTCAGAGCAGAACCGTACTTGAACCATTCGATTTGCTCTTCATTATAAGTGTGGGACAATGGAGTGGACCATGCCTCACCTTCCTTAGGGTGAACAACCATGGTCAAGTGCTTACCAGGGGCCAAGTCAGCCAAGCCAACGAGATCAATCTCGTCGTCTGGGTTGATCTTGTCGTAGGCTTCTGGCTCAACAAAGTTCAGTGGCAAAAGACCTTGCTTCTTCAAGTTGGTCTCGTGGATTCTAGCAAACGACTTGGTGATAATAGCAAATCCACCGAGGAATCTTGGCTCCAATGCAGCGTGCTCTCTCGAGGAGCCTTCACCGAAGTTCTCACCACCAATGACAACCCACTTGATACCGTGGTCTCTGTAGTAGGCAGCAGTCTCTGGAACACCGTGGTACTCACCGGTATAGTGGTTCTTGACAGTGTTAGCCTTTCCGTTCTCGGCGTTGATGGCACCAATCATGTAGTTCTGGGAGATGTTCTCCAAGTGTCCACGGTACTTCAACCAAGGACCGGCCATAGAAATGTGATCGGTGGTGGTCTTACCCAAGGACTTGATCAAAATTGGCATCTTCAGAGCATCCTTTCCATCCCATGGCTTGAATGGAGTCAACTTTTGCAATCTGTCGGAAGATGGAGAGATGTTCACTTCAACAGACTCTCTCTGTTCTGGTGGGGCTTGGTAGGTGTTTTCACCTGGGTCGTATCCCTTTGGTGGCAAACCAACACCAACTGGAGCCTTCAACATGAACTCGTTTCCGTTGGCATCCTTCAATTTGTCAGTCAATGGGTTGAATCTCAAGTCACCGGCAATAGCGTAAGCGACAACCATCTCTGGGGAGGCAACGAAAGCGTGAGTAGCTGGGTTACCGTCGTTTCTAGAAGTGAAGTTTCTGTTGAAAGAAGAAACAATGGTGTTCTTGTCACCCTTCTTGATGTCCTGTCTGTCCCATTGTCCGATACATGGACCACAGGCGTTGGCCAAGACCTTACCACCGAAGTCTTGGAAGACTTCCAATTGACCATCTCTGGCAATGGTGGCTCTAACTTGCTCGGAACCTGGAGTAACGGTGAAGATAGATTTAGCCTTCAAACCGTGAGACTCAGCATCCTGGATGATAGAGGCAGCTCTGGACATGTCCTCGTAGGAGGAGTTGGTACAGGAACCAATCAATCCAACCTTGACCTCAACAGGCCAGTCATTAGCGACAGCAACCTCCTTCATCTTGGAGACTGGAGTAGCAAGATCTGGGGTGAATGGACCGTTGACGTGTGGCTCCAAAGTGTTCAAGTCGATCTCGATCACCTGGTCGTACTCACAGCCCTTGTCGGCAGACAAGTAGTCCTTCTGGTACACCTTGGCGAAGTCAGCAATTTGAGATCTGCCAGTGGCATTCAGGTAGTCCACCATGGATTTGTTGAATGGGAAAACAGAGGTGGTAGCACCAATCTCGGCACCCATGTTACAGATGGTAGCCATACCGGTACAGGAGAAGGTGTCCACACCATCACCGTAGTACTCGACAATGGAACCGGTTCCACCCTTGACGGTGGTGATACCAGCCAACTTCAGGATGATATCCTTTGGAGAAGTCCATCCAGACATCTTACCGGTAAGCTTGACACCGATAATCTTTGGAGCCTTCAATTCCCAAGGAAGACCTGCCATGACATCGACAGCATCAGCACCACCGACACCAATAGCCAGTTGTCCCAAACCACCAGCGTTAGGGGTGTGGGAGTCCGTACCAATCAACAACTCACCTGGGAAAGCGTAGTTCTCAAGGACGATCTGGTGGATGATACCAGAACCTGGTTTCCAGAAACCAATGTTGTACTTGGCACATGCAGATGCAAGGAAGTCGTAAACCTCCTTGTTCAGGCTGACGGCTCTGGCCAAATCTGCAGGGCCCTCCTTCTGGGCCTGAATCAAGTGGTCACAGTGCACAGTGGTTGGGGTAGCGACGGATGGCATACCAGCGGACATGAATTGCAGAATGGCCATTTGGGCGGTGGCATCCTGACAAGCAACTCTGTCTGGTCTGAGCTTGAGGTAAGAAACACCCCTTTGGATGTCTTGTCCGTGAGGATCATCCAAGTGTGCATAAAGCAGCTTCTCAGCATAAGTCAAAGGTCTGTTCAGTCTGCTCTTGACGATCTCCAAAGTCTCCAGTTGCTTCTTGTAGTTGATGAAGTTTCCCTTCTCCAACAAGTTCATTGGCACCTTGGAGTCCTTGGTGATGTCAGAGACAGTCGCCATAGAACGCGAAATGCGTGTGGTAGCCGATCTAGCCGTTCTCGAAGAAACCGACAACATATTTGGATGAAAACAAAAGTGGTGCTGATGATGTATTTATAAATTATGCGTGCAGAAGGAAAATAAAATTGCCAGCCGAATGTCCAGCAGGGAAAATCTGGGGGGTTCCCCGGTGGCCCACCACGACCGCCCGGTGGAAAGTGCGTGATACAGGGAGATGTTATGCATGGTAGTCATTAAAAAAAAGTCGGCCCCGGCACGACACAAGCCGCATAGCTGCGTGCAGGGCTCCGTTAGTCCAGGTACAATAATCCAATCAGAGCGCGAGGATTTGTAAAAGTTAGGGCTAAAGGATTGGCGAGATTTGCAGGGAAAAAGGCCGACCAAGTCCCCAGGGGTGCTTACGATAAGCGCCATGAATAGCCATGTGGTGAATGGGGCGTTTTGCACGCCCCCAAAAGCTGGTTCTCACTTGAAACTTGGGGAAAGCCGATCTCGGCTTTGCACCGCCTTATTTTGATCACGGAAAGGGAGAGCTGAAAGTCCGAGTCAGAAAAAAAAGCACCAGCACGACATTGTGGGTTGTCGCGTAGCATCCGTGCACCAGCAGCCAGTCCACACGCACACACACCGAGAATGGACTCCGCACACCAGCCTCTAGAAACCACGACCACACACCAGACACGTCTAGAACCTTCTGTGCGGCTCTAGAGCTCTCGTGAAAAGGTATCAGCTAATGTGCTTTGACCGGCTATAAATTGCTTGAACCTGGGAGCAATCTTGCCATTCTAAATAATCATGGATCAATCACAATTTACAGACAGAGCATTAAACATTGTGACAACCGCTCAACAGCTGTGTCAGCAGAACAGCCATGCGCAAATCGTTCCTCTCCATTTCCTTGCTGCTATGACTCCGATGTCATCCGATGGAGAGGCAGTTTATCTGAAAACGCTTATAGAAAGAGGCCGTTTTGACTGGCAAGCATTTGAACGAACTGTGAACAAGCATTTGGTCAGGTTGCCGAGCGTGGAGGGAAGCAATACCGAGCCATCATTTTCAGCGTCGGCCGCCAACATCATCACGACTGCCAACAAGATCAAGGCACAGCAAAAGGACTCGTACATTGGCCAGGACCACATCTTGCTGGCATTGCTTGAAGACTCCACCGTAAAGAGCATATTGAAAGAAGTGAACATAAAGGTTGATGCGTTGAAAGCACAGATTGTTGAACTAAGAGGTAACCAGCGGATCGATTCCAGACAGGCCGATTCTTCGCAACAATTTGAGTTTTTGTCCAAATATGCCATCGACATGACCGAGAGAGCGCTTCAGGGTAAAATCGACCCTGTGATCGGAAGAGAAGAAGAAATTAGACGGACGATCCGGGTTCTGGCAAGAAGAGCCAAGTCCAATCCATGTTTGATTGGAGACCCTGGTGTGGGTAAGACCAGTATTGTGGAAGGAGTGGCACAGAGAATCGTGGACAATGATGTGCCTACTGTGCTCCAAGGATGCAAGCTCTATTCTTTGGATCTGGGAGCCCTGAAGGCTGGAGCCAAGTACCAGGGTGAGTTTGAGGAGAGACTCAAGGGCGTCTTAAACGACATCGAGAAGTCGAAGGCGATGATCATCCTGTTCATCGACGAGATCCACATGCTTATGGGTGATGGAAAGTCTGATGCTGCCAACCTGCTCAAGCCTGCTCTTGCCAGAGGCGACTTCCACTGTATTGGTGCCACCACTGTGACCGAGTACCGCAAATACATCGAGAAAGACGGTGCTTTCGAAAGACGTTTCCAGAGAATTGATGTGAAGGAGCCTACGATCCGCGAGACGGTGGCCATTCTGAGAGGATTGCAGCCTAGATACGAGATCCATCATGGTGTGCGTATTCTTGACAGCGCACTGGTGACGGCTGCCCAGCTAGCGTCCAGATACCTCACCTACAGAAAACTGCCGGACTCTGCCGTGGATCTTATTGACGAGACTGCTGCGGGAGTGGCTGTGGCCAGGGACTCCAAACCAGAAGAGCTGGACTCAAAGGAGAGACAGCTCGAGCTGATCGAGGTCGAAATCAACGCACTGGAAAGAGACCAGGACGCCGACAGTTCCACCAAAGAGAGACTGGAGACGGCCAGACAGCGGAAACAGAACCTGGAGGAGGAGCTGGAGCCGCTGAGAGAACAATATAACCAGGAGCGCGCGGGCCACGAGGAGCTGACGGCTGCAAAACGGAAGCTCGATGAGCTGGAAGTCAAAGCCCAGGACGCCGAAAGACGCCACGACTCCCAGACCATTGCCGACCTGAGAATGTTTGCTATTCCTGACGTGAAGAGACGCATCGAGGAGCTGGAGGCCCAGGTGATGGAAGAAGAGGCCAAGAGCGAGGAGTTCCTGGTGAAGAACGTGGTTGGATCAGAGCAGGTTGCAGAGACCGCTGCAAGACTCACGGGCATCCCTGTCAACAAGCTGACACAGGCGGAAAATGCCAAGTTGATCACCATGGAGAAGGAGCTCTCTTCTGCTGTGGTGGGACAAGGCGAGGCCGTCAAGGCCGTTGCAAATGCCATCAGGCTTTCGAGATCGGGTCTTGCCAATCCTCACCAGCCAGCCTCGTTCTTGTTCCTTGGTCTTTCGGGATCTGGTAAGACAGAACTGGCCAAGAAGTTGGCTGGATTCCTGTTTTCCGACGAAAGAGCCATGATCCGGATCGACTGTTCGGAGCTGATGGAAAAATATTCTGTCTCAAAGCTTCTGGGCACCACTGCCGGCTACGTTGGATACGAGGAGGGCGGCATGTTGACCAATCAGCTGCAGAGAAAACCATACTCTGTGGTGCTGTTTGACGAAGTCGAGAAAGCGGCCCCAGAGGTGCTGAACGTTCTGCTCCAGATGTTGGACGATGGAAGAATCACTGCCGCTAACGGAACTCTTGTGAACTGCTCCAACTGCATTGTTATCATGACGTCCAACCTCGGAGCTGAGTACATCAACGCTTCCAAGGGAAGCAAGGTGGACGACGAAACAAAGAACCTGGTGATGACCGCTGTTCGTGCACATTTCAGACCAGAGTTCCTGAACAGAATCTCGGCCACCGTGGTGTTCAACAGACTTTCAAGACACGCCATTGCCAAGATAGTCAAGCTAAGGCTCAGGGAGATTGAAGACCGGTTTGAGCTGAACGGTAAGTCTCTCAAGCTGGACGTCGACGACGGCGCTCTAGAGTACTTATGCAAGAGAGGCTACTCGCCGGATCTGGGTGCCAGACCGCTCAATAGGCTGATCCAGAACGAGATCCTCAACCACCTGGCCATCATGGTACTCAACGGACAAGTACAGGACAAGGAGGTGGTGAAGATCACCACTAATGACAAGGGCATCTCGGTGGTGCCAAACCACGAGGTGCAGGACGCTATGGATATTGACGATTGGACTGACGACGCTGATGACGATTCTGGATACAGCACTCCAGACCTTGATTAAACGATAAGTAAGTAGTAGGGATAGGTTAATTAATGGATTGAACACACTATACCAGAGATGCCGTAGCAGGTGAGACTGCAGGTGCAGAGATGTATGCAAATCAGTAATTTTTATTTTATAATTTTTACTTTTTTTTTATCTAAAATTTTTTAGTAAAGAATGGCAAGCAGAACGCAGTTTGAGAATTCCAACGAGGTCGGCGTGTTCTCCAAGCTCACCAATTCGTACTGTTTGGTGGCTGTCGGAGGATCGGAGAACTTCTACTCCGCTTTTGAAGCTGAGCTCGGCGACGTTATCCCTATCGTCCACACGACCATCGCAGGCACCAGAATCGTGGGCCGCATGACCGCAGGAAACAGAAGGGGTCTGCTCGTGCCTACACAAACTACTGATCAGGAACTTATGCATTTGAGAAACAGTCTGCCGGACTCAGTCAAGATCCAGCGTGTTGAAGAGCGTCTTTCAGCCCTGGGAAATGTCATCTGCTGCAACGACTACGTCGCTCTTGTGCATCCCGACATCGAGAGAGAGACCGAAGAGCTCATAGCCGACGTGCTCGGAGTGGAGGTCTTCAGACAGACCATCGCAGGAAACGTTCTTGTTGGATCTTATTGCGCTCTTTCGAACCAGGGCGGTCTGGTTCACCCTCAAACCTCGATCCAAGACCAAGAGGAGCTCTCGTCGCTGCTCCAGGTGCCTTTGGTGGCAGGTACGGTGAATCGTGGTTCCGCCGTTGTGGGCGCAGGTATGGTTGTCAACGACTGGCTTGCAGTGTCTGGACTCGACACCACGGCTCCCGAGCTCAGTGTCATTGAGAGCATATTCAGGCTGCACGACGCTCAGCCAGAGGCGATCTCGAGCAACCTCAGAGACACACTTATTGAGACTTACACATAGACTTTGGCGTGCTTTGCCTTCGAGTAATTGCTTATGTAATCATACCAAGACAACTAGACACAATATTTTAGTAGTTTATTTAAAGGAACCACATGAATTTTTACGGGTATGTACCGCCGCAGAGAGTGTCTAACCACCAGTGTGTCCAAAGGCGCGATTCGTGCCAAGGCTCTTGAAAAGCTGGCGTCGCTTTCTGTCAAGGAAATTGACGATTCCAGCACGTTGGAACAGAGTGTTCCTGACACGTTGAAGCGACTCCTCGAGAGGACTAAAAGCCAGACAAGCTCTTCTGCTTCGGGCAAAGTAATCCGGCACTCGGAGTTTGAGGTGCTGCTTGCCCTGTGCAAAAGCTGTGACCAGATACGCAGCAAGATACAAGCGGAGATTCTGCTGTCCAGGTTTGAGATATATCTAAATGAGCTCGGGACCCATAAGTTTTCGTCCAAGAGGACTTTGAAAACGTACTTCCCTACACCGTGGACCAAGATCTCGTACGAGCTGGTTGTTGCGGTGACCACTCTGGGCTCCCGTGTTCCGCTGCTGAAGTCGAAGTGTGAGGATATCATTTTCCAGTTTGTTGACAGCCTGAGGACGAGTGCAGCAGACCTCAGAACGTACTTCTGCTACGTTGGTCTTCTGCAGGGTTTGACCAAAAATATCGGGCTTGTGAGCCAGGAGTTGTTGCACAAGATTCTGCACGAGATGGACGAATCGTTCTACTCACAGGTAGAGTCCTGTATTGGTTCGGTGGACGAGCATCTTTATGTGGAGATGGTAAACAACTTCGAGGAGTACGGGTATGAATTTTCGTCTTTATTTTTCATGTTCTTGCTGCAGAAGCTGGCGGTCGAGTACTTAAAGTGCCAGGCCGGATGCGCTGCCGGAACTTCACTGGCGTTCCATGTTTTAGCAGGCAAGAGTGAGGGTTTGAGCAAAAAGGTTGATGCTTCCTTGATGAAGAAAATCTCGTTGACCGCGATCTCCAATAACAAGTACGTCAACAATGGCTCCGACAGGCTGGTGACCTCGACATTCGGACGTCGCAATGCAGGCTACTCCATCAAGGCGTCCACCATCGAAATTCTTGCGTTTGGCTCGGTGCTTTCTGTGGTTGACGTGGAATTTGCCACGAACCTGATGGACGACTATTTGGAGCAGCTCTACAAGATCGACGGGAACTGCACGAGCGAGGTGATAGAAATGATCAATTCCGAGCTTCTACCTAGCATTTTTTCGAGTGCTGCTCTGCTTTCCTCGCAGAAGAGCTTCATCGGCCTGAGGCTGGGCAAGTGCTTTCCGGCCATTCTGTCGCTTCCTGTGCTGAACGGCGACTCCGTCAGCGAACTGGCTCAATCGCTTTCCTTCTGTTTGAAGAATCTCACCGAGGACGAAGTGGTGTCGTGCGTGTACAGTCTGACAAATATTCTCACGGACGCGGTGGAATCCAATAACGGCACGGTGAGCGGCACAGTGGAGCTCAGGCCCTCATTTTCGCTCTCGTCGGCCGCCAATGGCCCTCCCGCCTCGGCTATAACAGAAGAAGGCTCCTACTCGCTCGAAGTTCTGCCGCTTGTGTACAGAAACGTGATTGCGGCGGTGTTGGAAATCGCAAAGCAGTTCAGAGACGAGTCCATCAACATCTTGGCGGTGACCATTCTTTTCCAGAAGGTCAGAAGGGCTCCAACAGAGCTCAACTGTCTTCTGCTTCGCGGGCTGACCGGCTTTGTCGACGTGATGGAGGAAAGAGAGTTCTTGATCCTGGTGAGACACTTTTTCGACATTGCGTCTGCCTCGACCAAAGACAAATTGTCATTTGGCCGCATCAGCTCGGTCTGGACCGAGTTCTCTGAGCTCATGTCCAAAAGAACAAACACTAAGCTCTACACTGTCTATCTGCATGAAATGTTGTCAGCAATTATATCCAAGGGCGACATCGATGATCTCGAGCACCACCGGTCGAATAACGAGGTCTCCATTTCCGCCTCGGAAATCGCGCTTTATCTGAAGCCGCTGGCGCATCTCTTACCGACTGTCGACCAAGAGCCTGTGGTTCCAACGGAAAAAGACACAGTCAGCCTGTTCAAGGACATGTGGTTCAACTTGTGCATTCATGGCTACTCCTACAACTCGGAGCTGCTGACTGCAAACTATGACAGTCTGCTGAGGATCGCGCACAGCTCGCCCGCGCTGGCCTCGGAGTCGTCGTGGAACCGCACAGAAACCTCGATAGACATGAATACCGTCCTCAGAAGAGGAACGTCCAAACACACGGAAAAGCTGCATAAGGATGTTCTGAGCTCGATTATCACTTCCAAGTCGATCGACGCCAAGGTGTTCGAAACGCAAATATCCCGTCCCAAGTTGATGTTCCTGGCCTCCAATCTGCTGCTGGAATCCCTGCGGACAGAGTGCGGCGACTGCACCACGTCTCTCGAGTACCTCTCGGACCCTACCATTTCGATCTCGAACTTGCAGGATTTTTCGGGGTCGATCGCATTCTACGTCACGTCGCAGTACTTCAGACGCGTTCAGAAGGGCGGATCGTCCTCGTTCACCATAGCCCGGATCACCCGTCAGCTCCAGAGACTCTTTATCTTCTGCTGCCACAGAGATTTCAGCCTACAAAACGCTGCCCTGCAGTGCACAGAACTGCTGGTCATCCGCGCTCCCTCCCTGCTCTGCTACGAGAAGTCGCTTTTTTCGCTGCTTGATATTCTCAGCCTGCTGTACGAAAGTGTCATTGACGCCGATACCAACGAATACGAGCCCAACATCGAATTCGCTGCTCCGCTGTCTGGAGTGAAACTGCTGCTTTCAGACTCATATAAATGGAGACACTCGACTTTGGATCTACTAACAAACTCCGCACGAAAGTGGGTTTCTCTGTGCTTGGTCAGGTGTCCTCAGGACACCAAGTCGTTGCTGCAGTCGTACATATCGAAAGTGGACGTGATTTCGAAGAAAGTGGTCAACTACGGGGTCACTTTCGCTTTGGAAATGGCTGGAAAAGCACTGCCGGCTGACCGTGAATTGTCCACGATCGACGAGACCACCGGACGTCGGATCAACACCACTTCCGTCTTCCTTTCCCAGTTCCCCTGGAAAGTGGGTGCGAGCGACTCCGTCTTGCGGCTGACTGATTACGAGGTCACAGACCTCCACTCGCTGTATCTCAACACGCGAAGAAAAGTCCGTGAACTCAAACAGACAGTTGACGCAAACAGGCCCGTGGCGCCTAACACACTGAAACTGACCTTGCAGACATGCGCCGCTCTGGTCATCAGGTCCACCGACTGTGTCGGCGACCTTCTGAGAGAGATGGTGTACATCCCTTTTGCGATTTTTGACGCGGACACCATTGAGCTGGGGATCGGTCTTTGGCTCAATATCATGAAAGAAAGAGCCGACCTGTCGGGCCTGGTGCTGTCGGAGATCTGCAAGCATCTCGAAGACTCCATCAAGCTTCAGAAGGGTCTGTACAGCAAGCAGTTCGATATCCAGGACTCCAAGTACAATAAGATGGAGTATCTTCCGACCAGCAAGCAGCAGATGGATTACAACGGTCGAAGCGCGTCCAGGAGCATGAAGCCCCACCTACTGCTGTTCCGACTTCTTGCTTCCCATTTCGAGGCCACGAGGTACCAGAGCAGCCACATCTTCAAGATGTTCACCAGGACAATTTTGATTTCTCTGCTGGGTCTGTCGTTTGCCAGCACGCATCCGTTTGCACGTATGGCCAGATTCGAGCTGATCGGGTTTGCGCTGAGTCTGTTGAAGGTGCACAGAAACCTGGCCACCAGCGACGTGTCAGGACTCACGTCTGCTGTTCTCAACGGCGCTCTTTCGTGGTTCACCACCAGACACCGCACCCCGTACGGAAACAATAAGCTGAAAATCAGAAGCGACTTCAGCGTCCTGAATGTGGTTTCCAGATTGCTCCTGGACATGCGTTTCCCGGAGAGTTCGCTCTTCGAGCGCAAACGACTCACCTTACTGCTGTTCCTCGACCACGAAATCAGTTTCTTGGCAACGTGGCTGAAGCCGCTCAATCCTGTCGACACCACCGGCTCGTACAGCAACGTGAAGATCACCGACAAGCTGTTGTCGGACGTGTACGCGATCGACGGAAGACTCGCGCTGAACCTGGTCGAGCGGTACAGAACGCTGACGCTGGATAAACCAATGAGACAGCTCATCCAAACGGACCCCCTCAAGGTGATCGACGATCCGACCGCGCTCAGGTATCTTCTGGGCACAGAGAGCCTGAAGGTGCCGTCGTTGATGGTTCTCTGGACAGTCGCGTCTCCGTCCGACTCGATCAACCTGTTCCTTCCTCCTTTCAACAAAGACCCCATCATTCTGCAATACGCCATGCGGTCGATCGAGAGCTTCGACGCCCACCTGACATTCTTCTACGTGCCGCAGATCGTCCAGGCTCTGCGGTTCGACATGCAACTAGGATACGTGCGGCGGTTCATCTTGGAGACCGCCAAGGTGTCTCAGCTGTTTGCTCACCAGATCATCTGGAACATGTCTGCCAACTCCTACAAAGACGAGGACTCGACGGTTCCGGACGACATCAAGCCCGTTCTGGACGAGATCCGGACAACCATGGTCAACGAGTTCACCGTGGAAGACCGTGCTTACTACCAAAAGGAGTTCAGGTTCTTCGAAGAGGTCACCGGGATCTCGGGAAAACTCAAGCCGTTCATCAAGAGCAGCAAGCCCGAGAAGAAGGCCCAGATCGACAAGCACATGGCTGCCATCAAGGTGGAGGAAGGCGTGTACTTGCCGAGTAACCCGCAGGGTCTCGTGGTGGACATCAACAGACTTTCCGGGAAGCCGCTGCAGTCGCACGCCAAGGCGCCGTTCATGGCCACGTTCAGGATCCAGAAGGAGCTCGAGTCCGCCGGCGGCGAGAAGAAGCACACCGTCGAGGACCTGAGTGCTATATTCAAGGTCGGCGACGATTGTCGCCAGGACGTCCTGGCACTGCAGTTGATCTCCCTGTTCCGGACCATCTGGATGGACGCCGGGCTGGACGTGTTTGTTTTCCCCTACAGGGTGACTGCGACGGCGCCCGGGTGCGGAATCATCGACGTGCTGCCCAACTCGATCTCCAGAGACATGCTGGGCAGAGAGGCCGTCAACGGCCTGTACGAGTACTTCATCAGCCAGCACGGCCCGGAGACCTCCATAGAGTTCCAGCGCGCCCGCAACAACTTCGTCAAGTCGCTGGCCGCGTACTCCATCATCACGTATCTGCTGGAGATCAAGGACAGACACAACGGCAACATCATGTATGATGACCAGGGTCACGTGCTCCACATCGACTTTGGGTTCTGTTTCGACATAGTGCCTGGGGGCGTGAAGTTCGAGCAGTCGCCGTTCAAGCTGACGCGCGAGATGGTGAGGGTGATGGGCGGGTCCACCGACACACAGTCGTACAAGTGGTTTGAGGAGCTGTGTGTGAAGTCGTTCTTGGCGTGTCGGCCGTACATGGACTCGATCATCAACATGGTTGTCCCCATGCTGAGCTCGGGGCTGCCGTGCTTCAAGCCGGCCACGATCAAGCATCTGACGGCGCGGTTTGTGCCCAAGAAGAGCGACAAGGAAGCTGCCAAGTACATCCGCGGTCTGATCCGCAAGTCGTTCGAGTCGCTGGCCACCAAGGGCTACGACGAGTTCCAGCGACTCACCAACGGCATTCCCTACTAGCGGTCCGTCGTTCCTGCTGATATTACAATACATACTATACACCCCTGGCAAACTCGTAATCGTCCACGTTGAAGGAGAACTCGGGCTCCAGGTTGTTGGCAAACTCGTTATTTTCGTAGTAGAACGAGTCTCTGAACGAGTCCTTGAACCCGACATCCAGCGTCTGGCCAATGGCCATTTCCGGCGAGATCGACGGGCTCGTGTCCACGTACGGTTGGAACTGCGGAGAGTTGAGGTCCTGCAGCAGTTTTCCCTCGGTGTTCTCGTTGACTTTGCGTGGGCGGCCTCGTTTGGCCTCGGGCGCGGCTCCGATGGCGGGCTTTTGTTTTTTCTTGAAGATGCCTTTCTCGTCCGGAAGCCCCCCCACGCATATATTTCTTATCCTGTGCCGCTTGAGTGCGTCTTGACGGGGGAATTTTTTGCCGCACGGACAAACGTGCTGGAACTCCTGGTGGCCCTTATAGTGTCTCCTGAGGTCGTGGTTTCGCACAAACGCCTTGCCGCACTTGTCGCAGGTGAACGGCCGGTCTGAGAGATGCGTCTGTATATGTGCTCTAATATTGGACACTCTGGTGAACAGCTTGCCGCAGTCGTTGTATATGCACTTGTACATGTCGTTTTCGTCAGGCCCGACAAAGTGGACGTCCAAGGCCCCACGCTCGAGTGTGGAGGTGATGGTGGGCTTTTTCTTTTTCGTAGGAGACTTCCGTTGCTCCTGGATGATCTGCTCCGACACGGTGTCTTTCTTGGTGATGAGCGTGGGCGTCCAGCTGAAGTGTGCTGGTGGTTTCTGCGGCGTGGGCGTCTTGACGTCGACGAACGTGTGCTTGACTTTGATGGGTGTGAACGGAGAGCCCTCGGACTTCTTCTCCTTTGGCTCTTGCAGCTGTCGCAGGTTAATCAGCTCTTGCGCAGAGTAGCTGCTCGTAGTGACCGACTGCGGGTAGTCAGACACGTAGCTGGACGGGTCGCGGGGCGTCGCCAAGCCGGCTGGCTGCGATTCTGGTTTGGTAGGAGGAAACTTGTAGCCGTCTTGCTGACCCGTCACAAAGTAGTCGGGAGCCGGCTTCGACGCACCGGCCGGCCGTGCAGGCTTGGGAGAGTACGCATAGCTGTCAAATCGCTCTATGGGCTGATACAAGGGCTTCTTGTTCTTTATGTCCACCACGGGAAGCCCAGGAATAGCCAGCTGCGTGTCGTCTCCAGAGCCCACGTATCCAAAGATCCCTGAGCCACTTGTCTGCCGTGTGTGTTTGCGTTCAAACTTCGTCTGCTGCTGGCTGTATCCTTCTGAAATTCCAAGGTCATAGAGTATGGAGTCCAGGTCCTCATTTTCTCCGTAAACCTCGGGATCGAAGCCAAAATTGTCCTCCGGGAGAGGAATCGCTTTATAGTTGGCCGACAACCCCTGTTGCGAGTCCACAAACGGGTTGTTCATCTGCCAGGCCATTGCTGTAGAAAGACTGTGAAAAGCAACTGATTAAAGTTATCATGGACATGAAATATTATCTTAATGAATTTCCGTTTTAGGAATGAGGTAAACACTCTTCTTTTTTTTGGCTGTGCTGGTTAGAGATCTTCCCATAGCTCGCCCTTGTCGAGCGAGCACACCAGTCGCGAGCTCTCAAACTGCA
Source organism: Ogataea siamensis (assembly GCA_030574315.1). Taxonomy (NCBI): domain Eukaryota; kingdom Fungi; phylum Ascomycota; class Pichiomycetes; order Pichiales; family Pichiaceae; genus Ogataea; species Ogataea siamensis. Next base: position 66,278 of record JAJMET010000016.1, read on the forward strand.
GATCCTGCAGCTCCGGTGGCGAGAGGTCCACTTTGACGTCGCTGATGTAATTTAAGGCGCGATTATCGGGATATTTTTGCAGTAGTTCCTGTTTCGACAGCAGCAGCACGTTGTTGAGATAGAACAGCTCGTACATGCCAAACGGAAAGTTGTTTGTAGGCGGCTGCGGAAGCACACTCATTCCGAGCGAGACGTGGAGATCGTCGAGTCTTCGAACAGGCGACTGCGGCAGTTCGCCGTTCACATAGCCTATGTCGTCCTGTGAGAACCTGATGTCGGCAAAGGTCTCGCAAATTGGGTCGAGCTTCTCTTTGGTTGGACCGTCAAGTGGCAGTGCCAAGAAAAACCGCTGGTAGTCGATCCGGGTGAACATTTTCACGCGTCCGGTGAGACTGATGCCGAGACGGGAATAGTCCCCGGAATCTCGCAGCTGTTTGGATCTTTTGGAAAACTCGCGCTTGTAATGGATGATGGACCTGTCAGACTCGTACATGGTGATGGGAGTGAGCGAAACGTGTACATGGTATGTCGAAAGATCGCTGTAAAGAAAGTCATTGAAAAAAAGTGTGGGCCACTTGGTCTTGATATTGAGCATATGTGGCTCTATTAGCCGGTCTGTCAGCGACGTCTCGTCCTGTCCCCTTACAAGACCACCGTATGGCATCTCATATGGGTATATGGGCTGCGATACAAGCTTAAAAGGCACTGCGACGTCGTCAAAGTAACCTTTTTGCAGATCGCTGACGCGGGCACGAAGGGCGCTGTTGAGATCAACTAGATGCTTGTGAAGGATCGTACGCTGGTGTTTTAGTGGCTTTAGGGAAAGCAGTACGCTGGCGTAGTGTTTGGCATGTCTTATGGTGTCACTAGCAAGAAACATAAAAAGGCTTGTTGATTTCTATTTAATTTCTACCAAAGAATAAAAATAATAAGTTTAATTTTCACATCTGGCACTTCTCAAATGTATGGAATAATTTATCATTTATACACTCACATCAAGAGCATCTTTCTTGGATCCTCAATCAGCTCTTTCACAGTCTTGAGGAAAGTCACCGCCTCTCTGCCGTCCAACATACGGTGGTCGTAAGTCAGAGCGAGGTACATCATAGGACGAATCTCGACCTTGCCATTCACGGCAACGGGACGCTCCTTGATTCCGTGCAGACCCAAAACTGCGGTTTGTGGCATGTTGATAATAGGCGTACCGTACAAAGAGCCAAAAACACCTCCGTTAGAGATAGTAAAGGTTCCTCCGGCCATGTCCTCAAGAGTCAGCTTGCCGTCTCTGGCACGAACACCAAGATTGGCAATGGCATTCTCGATCTCCAAGACAGAAAGACTCTCTGCGTTTCTCACGATTGGAGTCACCAATCCCTTTGGAGTAGCAACTGCGATGGAGATGTCAACGTAGTCTCTGAAGACCATGGTGTCATTGTTTTCGATGGCAGCATTCACTGCAGGAATAGACTTCATGGCCAGAGTACTGGCTTTCGAAAATGCTCCCATGAAACCGAACTTGATTCCAGTCTTCTTGAGGATTTCGTCCTTGTATAGTTTTCTCATCTCCATCAACGCAGACATGTCGACCTCGTTGAAAGTAGTCAACGAAGCTGCCGTGTTTTGCGACTCCTTCAATCTCTCGGCGATTCTGAGTCTCATTCTGTTCATCTTAATTCTTTCCTCAGATCTAGAGAATTTACCAACAGACTGAGTCTGTTCCGGAGCAGCTTTAGGGGCAGCCTTGGAAGCCTCCTTCTTAGGAGCTTCCTTTTTTGGAGCCTCCTTCTTTGGAGCCTCTTTCTTTGGCTCCTCCTTCTTTGGTTCTTCCTTCTTTGGCTCTTCTTTCTTTGGCTCCTCCTTCTTTGGCTCTTCCTTCGCCTCAGTCTTTCCAGCGTCGGCTGGAACTTCCCCAGGTTCTATCTTGAGCAAATCTTGGCCGACTTCAACGGTGTCGTCCACATTGACCAAAAGCTCGGTGATTTTTCCCGAAACTGGTGCGTTGACTTCCACATCAATCTTATCAGTCTCGATGGTTGCGATCAGTTCATCCTGTTTCACAAATTCACCAACTTCTTTTGCAAACGAAGCCAGGGTACCTTCTGTAATACTCTCTGCCATTTCTGGAACCTTGACAACTTGAGAATTGTATCTGACGAACAGCATGGATTGCCTCAAAGATTGTGATCTAAGTGACATATTAGAAGCAAGTGGCATAGGTCTGGTGGTAGTTTTCATACCACGAGCCAAAACAGGGGCCAGGCTGGCTCTTCTTAGAGCTGCCTGTCCACATTTGGCAATACACTGAACGTTACTTGCACGTCTAACACCTCTCAACATGTTAATTAATTAAGGAAAAAAACAAGGTGGGTATAAATTTCTTTATATAACACATAGCGGCATAAAACTCCGGGAAGATGGGTATTTAATTATTGGCTGATATCACCTCCCTGAGCACATATATAGGTAAAGGGGCGCTCGAAGATGATAGACGCATAGCAGCTTCTCGAACGTAGAGCTCTTACAAATTATAGACTCCTCATTGGCTTGCGGAATTTCCGAGCCCGGCACCCTTAAACGTCGCGTCGATAGTCAGGAAATGTCAATTTCACTCAATGGACCTATTTTTCCTATGAAATTGGTTGTATAGTGTAGTGGTTATCACTTTCGGTTTTGATCCGAACAACCCCGGTTCGAATCCGGGTACGACCTCTTTTTTTCCAGCACAAAAGAAATATTTTTTTTGCTCCTAAATCTCAGCTAAAACTTAACGACAATAATGTCTGATTGTGCTGCCAATTGTTCAACGTGGTTAAAATTAGAGGCTTTAATGTCTTATTTTTTTTTTGTTTGTTTTATTCTCACCAAATCTCGTTAAGTTATATCTTTAATTCTATGCTCGGATATCGTATTCCTCCAACGCATTGTAACACACTAGATCTTATAGCATTTTTAAATGAGTGAAAAGGAACTAGATATACGAAACGAAGAATTTCCTTCTTTGGAGTACGAGAAACGACGTCAAGATGAGATCAAAAGTTCTAATATGGCTGGCCGTAAGGCAGCCAAGTCCTTGAGATTATTCAGGGGCTCGGAGTCCTCAGAAAACTTGTCCAAGACTAACAAAGATCCCAAGGTAGCATCATCGCTCGACAGCAACTCCCGTTCTAATACCAGCGAATCTCAAAGCATTTCTCGCCACAACTCTGTCACCATTACCTCAATTGATTTGGAGCGCCACCGAACGCACTCTGCGCTTGCATATCCTAGCATGCCTCCGTTGGAGCCTGTGTCGTCTGCGACATATATTCCTCATACTCCAGTGGACGCCCAGTACAAAGCTGTACCCGAGCATCTGACTGCTGCGGCAGAGTTCGATCATGATGCCGACAATGCAGAAATTCTGAGTGAAATCGAGGAGATCGAGGAGGCTATCGAGCAAGAAAATCGGAAGCTTTACCCCTCTGATATATCAACGCCCGGTTCTCCCGTTTCGACAAATTCTGACACCACAGATCAAAGAGGCGAAAAATATGAACAGATCACTGGAGAGAAGTACCCCTTGGCAGTAGAACTTCAACCATTCAAAAATAAGGTGGGTGGTCACACAGCAATTTTCAAGTTTAGTCACAGAGCAGTTTGCAAAGCCTTGGTCAATAGGGAAAATACATGGTATGAGAACATCGAGCTTGCGCACCCGGAACTGCTGAAGTTCATGCCTCGTTACATAGGGGTTTTGAATGTGCGATACAGCAGTTTGGCAGATGAAGCTGACGAGACAGCATCATTCGTCAACAATCGATCTCTATCAACTAGTCTCAAGGGTGACGAGCTTCCGCCTGAAGTTGTGTTGGATGATAATAAGCATATTTTTCCTGAATCGCTGTGGAACCATTACTCCGTGAAGGCACATTGCCAGGATAATTTCCGGCCATTTTCATTGAGCGATTCTGAGAGTCTTGCCGCATCTCCTGGCGCCGGAGACACAAAAGACCAGTACCATCATGATGTCTGGGGAGCTACCAAAGTGAATAAGAAACTTCAAGAGCTGGTCCTCACAGAGGTGTTTGCACCGATTAAGGAATACGCGAGAAGAGCACAGAGCAAGACCATCCAAAGTGGTCACCACAAGACGGGCAGTTTTTCAGGGCCACGACGCATTCGGTTGCACAGACATTCGACCAGCGGAACGGGAAGCTCTTTTAAAAAAGGGCTATCAGCAGCGTTCGAGGGGGACGTGCCCAGCTCCCAGACATCCCCTCGACTCGCAGCGCGGAAAGACCGACTGCATGGACATTCGAACTCCTTGCTGGATCTCAAAAAGCTGGCGAGTGCCGACGGGTGTCCGTTTCCAGATAGAGAGACACTCATCAACAAAATCAAGGAGCTTCCTTACACGGATGATGAACAGAACATATTCGATATGGACAAAGACGCTCTTACAGACACCGCGGTGCTCGATGAGGAAGATGAAAACCTGGCTTCTCCGCCCTTACTCAGCTCGCCGTCTCTATGGAACAGGCGCAAACACACGCGTTTCGAGCGGTTTATTTTGCTAGAAGATCTGACTTCAGGCATGAAACATCCATGTGTTCTGGACCTGAAAATGGGTACTCGTCAATACGGTGTGGAAGCAACAGAAAAGAAAAGGGCTTCGCAGCGCAAAAAGTGTCATCAGACGACTTCACGCAGGCTTGGCACGCGTATCTGTGGCATGCAAGTTTGGGATCTGAAGAAAAATAGCTTTATCAACAGGGACAAGTATTTTGGCCGCAAACTGAACGTTGGTTTTGAGTTTGTCCGGTCTCTTGCACGTTTCCTATACGATGGGCTGTCAGTTTTCTCCGTGGTCAAACATCTTCCGAATTTGATCGAAAACTTGAGAGATCTCCAACAGATCTTCAAACAACTCCCTGGCTACAGACTCTACGGTTCGTCAATACTACTCATGTACGATTCGGATGCGGACCATGTAGAGTCCCGGTCGACACTCATCGTCAGACTCATTGATTTCGCGCAATGTGTCATTGCTAGCGAACCTCTTCCGTCCAATACGACATATCCTCCTGAGAGACCTGACTCTCCGGACCTGGGCTATCTCAGAGGCCTACAGTCTCTGATATTCTACTTCAAGCTGATGTTCCGAGAATTCACAGGGTTGCAATACACCAGCTACAATGAGTCGATAATGCTGATGGATAAACTTAGGTCATCCATACTTTCGCGCGGGTGCGAGTGGCTCGACAACTTCGACAGCGAGCTGACATGTCCGTTTGACTTTGATCAAGTCCCGCAATACGCTGACTCCGAGTTCGACAATGCATCGGAATAGACTCCTGTATATTATCAAGAACTAATATTAACAAGTGCAATGTGCGGACAATTGTAGAGTCGGAAGGCCAAGAGAAATGACGCACGACTGAACTTAAAGTGTCCATCCTTGTTCTCCCAGACATAATGAGACCATCAGGAAGTGGACGCTTCCTGATGGTCAATGTTGGCTGGTGAAGCGTAGAGAAAAAAAATTCACCTTGACGAAATATCTAGACAAAAAAGGTCGTGTACAGAACACATAGAATTGAAGTTAGATCTACCTGCCACTAATTGCTGACACCGGACGACGAGACCGTCTCCGCTTTAGTGTCCCTGGTCAGAGACGCGGAGACAGGGAGTAGCGGTGTCTTTTTGGCGAACAGTTTCTTGCAAGCTAGCGCAACGGCTGCGAGGACCAAAATCACGCCAATGGTGACTCCGGCACCAATTCCTCCTGCTCCCGCATTAGAGAGTTTGTTCAGGTGATACTTGCCGTCGGCAACTTCCCCCAGGTCAATTCCCTTCTCCTCTGCCCTAGAAGCCTGCTCGTAGACAGAAGAGAAGCGGGTACATTGTGGAGCAGTGCTAGCACACTTCTGGCACCAATTCTCTAGTCGAGTGATAGCCACCGAATCTGTTTTTTGGACGAAATCGTCCCACGATAAAACAGTTGTGTTCTCGCCAAAAATGGGATATGCCGCCAGCTCGTCATCTTCTTCCGTTCCGTTCTTGAAAGAAAATTGAACAAAGAAGTTGTCGGATGAGTCCTTGAGTAAATCCCACACAAGAGTGGCCCCGTAACCAGGCATGCCAGTGAAGTTGGCAGACAGTTTGTTCAGCTCCAGCAGACCAAATATCTGGTACATGGTGTTGTAGGAGCCGGTAAAGTAGTTGATATATGGCGTGCCCTGGACCTTGGTGGAATTTAGGTAGGTCAACGCGGCGCCCAAAAGCGATTGTCCGCCAATGGTGAAGTTGTTGAGCTTGTTGGACGCGTCGTACGAGATTCCCCACTGGGCAGCATCTGCAAGAGTGGCGATCTGGTGACGCAAGGACGAGTTCCATTTGGAAGCCCAGTCGTCGTCATGGATGCTATCGACGAACACGAAATCATTGATGCTCATGGCATTGCCGAAATTGAGCTTCCAGTTGGGGAATTTGGACGAAGGCAGCACACCGGCCAGTGACTGGTAAAAATCATGCGTTGACGAATTGAGCTCCTTGAATGTGTCTGTCTCATACCATGCGTCAATTGCGGAATCAGAAGACGGACATTCCTCGTCTCCCTTTATCCAGAAGTAATTTTCAGACGACTCCTGTTGCACATCCATGAAGACGTACTGGTAGCCGTGAAGTGGCGCAACCACAGAAGTGCCGTTGCTCAGCTCAGAATCTTGGGCCTCTGCCAGTGTCTCGTTGGTGTTGACTGCAGTAGAAGGTGGATACAGGCCTTGCAAAAACGACGTCTGAGAATACTCGATAACCGTGGAGGCAGGACACTGGGCATACGTCTCACCGTGCACGTAATAGCCGTCGACATTCAGGCCGTCGATAACGAAGTCCGAGTCGACGGAGTTCCCATCCTCGTCAAGACCGAAGTATCTTTTTCTGTAGAAAGCCCCGGAGTTCACTTGTTCGGTAGCCCCCAAGGTGGTCAGATAGTTGGCTGGCTTTGCGACCCTGTCGTTGTGACGGCCAAAGATGAAGGTGCCCACGCAGGAGTACTCGCCGTCCAGGGATTGCGAGTCCACGGCCAAGGCGACCGGCAGCAACGAAAGAAGGAAAAACATTACGAAAATCGAAATTAACGGAATCTGCATGCAATTTATTATCCAGTCCAAATTTTTTCCCCATGATAAGAGTCAATGGCGGACATTAGTTTGCACTTGAATCACCATGACTCGTATTTTCGGAATTACAGGGTATACGTAAATATTCACTTTTTTTGGGAGTCCTGGACCTGTTTGGCGGCGCACTGTCTGAGCGAGTCCAATTGGTCGAGACACTTGGCCGAGTCTCCCCCCCGAAGACAGTTCTCGTATTGAGAAATAGCCGATGAACAATTCTGTTGGATTTTCTGGAACGACGGCACCTGGGTCCTGACGCATTGTTGCAGAGCCAGCTGTATTTCCACACAATCAATGGGCTTTTTGTCCGGCGACTGGACGCACTTGTGGTAGTTCACAAAGTGTTCGGGACAGCTTCTTGCGACATCCTGTAGAATTATCTCGTCCAGAAAAGAAGACATGAAAATAATATGAAAAATATGGAAAATATTATTTCGAGAAATATAGACTTCGAGGCGTTGGTAGCAAACTATCCGCAACTCAAGCCCTTTTTCGTCGGCAAGAGGTACAACTTCGGCAGCAACGAAGCAGTGGTGGAGATCACCAGAGCTCTGCTGGACCAATGGGGACTCGTGGTGCGCATTGACGAGAATAGATTATGTCCGCGATTATTTAATCGGCTCGACTACCTCGACTTCATGCACGAGTTGCTGGGCTGCTGGGACGGCCATCTTGGCCTAGACATAGGAACCGGCCATATCGCCATATACGCTCTTCTGGCCGCGAAACTGTATGGGGTGCAATTTGTAGGGACCGAGATCGATAGCGAGTCCTTGAACCTAGCGCAATCCAACATTGAGCTCAACGGTCTTGCAGATAGGATTCAGCTTGTACTGGCCAGCAAGCAAGACTCGCTGTACGACAGATACGTGCGCCTGCTTGGTAGTCGCAAGGGGTTTGTGGTTTGCAACCCCCCCTTCTACTCGTCATACGAGGAAATGGAACGCAGAGCCCGGCAAAAAGCAGTTATCCGGTTCCCCACAGCCATGGCCAACGAGTTGGTCGTTGAGGGCGGCGAGGTGGCGTTCGTGCAGCGCATGATTGTCGAAAGTGAAAAAGTCCGCGATTCAAGCATCAGATGGTTCTCGTCTATGGTAGGAAAACTGGATTCGCTCAAGCCGTTGATATCGTTATTGCGTTCCCGCAAAATCGATAACTTCGGTGTGCACGAGTTCCGCAGTAGCCTGGCATTGGCCGGAACAAGGAGGTGGATACTTTTCTGGTCGTTCAAACCGCATCGTCCAGACGCAAAGCTGTTCAACAGTATTGTGAGTCAGAAAACACGACGAACGCTTCGGTGTACGCGCGAACAGCTGCTGGAGCGCATAAGAAGGTTGGAACACATTGACCTAGTCGAGAAAGAGGATTCAGTGACTATCTGGATACCTGGAAATGTCTGGTCGCGCACATACAGACGGCAAAAACGGTTAGTTTCAGATGAGGCCGAGGTAGAATTGGTATTTGAGGATCCAACAGCTGTGATATGGAAAAGCGGCCTCAATTACCAGCTTTTTGAGAGTTTCTATAATTGGTGTAAACAAACAGAGTAACTACAACTTCTTCAGATATCCCTGCTGAATCAGTCGCTCCACATCTGCCTGACGAACAAAAAACTGCGAGTCCTTTGTCAGATTGAACACTCCATATTCGGTCTGTATTTCCCCTGCGTCTTTGAGCACTCTCACGTCAATGAATACGTCTTCAGGAGGGTCTAAAGAGCCACCGAGATCGATCTTTTCGAGTGGACCCTTGAACTCACTCACCAGATCGTTGTATTTTTTCAAATATTCTTGTTCTTGCGGCGAAAGATTATCCATTTGCTCCTTGGATATTTCATTATTCGCCCACACAAGCTCATCCAGCCGCTCTGCTCTCAGTCGCTGGTACGCCAGCAGACATCTCTTGTTACGTCTCATACAGAGATGGCACACAAATAGTTGTGCTTGATTGACGCGATCGTCATCTTGGCTCGCGTGCTCCGTCAAGACGTCGGCCTCTTTTTGTAGGTCGCGGATCTCCCTGACTATTGATCGCACAAGGGTATCCTGGTATAGCGGCAGTTTATCGAGAGACTGAGTTCTTTTGGCTTCCAAAGCCAACTTATATGCCATATCTCCATACATGTCTAAATTATTTTTATTTAAATAATTTAGATCACAATATCCCATGTCCGGGAACGATGAAAAACCGTACTCACCATCTCACCACCAGTATGCTCAAAGTGCAGTGCAAATTTCATCGTCGTCAGCCAGGGCCAATGACTCGCAGCAGCAGAGGTCTTCGATCTTTGATTTCGATGAGAGCCCTATCTATCCACAGAGGCCCGTCAAACTCCCACCCAAGCCACCCTCGAAAACGATTGAAATCCCGAAAATACGCCACCTAACCAAAGATGACTACTTCAGCGAGCCTCTGGATACCCTGAGGCCTACATGGACGCCGAGGAAGCGGCAGAACGTGAGTCAACAGCCGCGTGTGATGCGTGAGCCAAAAGAGGACGATCTGGACTGCAGACAGAAGACACGCGTGAAAAAGACAGAGACATCGAAAAGCATAACAGTGCCCGACAATCTCAAAGATCTGTTCGGTGGTCTTCCCGAAAGCCCTCAGAAATCCACGCTAAACATTAGATCAGCGAGCGAATCCTCGGTCGTAAAACCAGAACGTGATTTTGTTCCCCACTTTAAGATACCGCTCCCAAACTCGTCGCAATCGAAGCCAGAGCCCCAGGAGCCTTCTGGCGCATCTAAAGTCTACCTTGGTGGCCGTCAATATGGAAATGTGCGGAGCTACCGTGCAGACGAGGATTCTGAAAATGAGGCTGACGAAGCTGAACTGGAGTCTGTTCAGCCAAACCTGCAGCCTACAGTGGACCTCCAGATATCAGGAAAAAACAGCAGACAAGACATGGAGATCGAATTTATGGTGGAAACAGTTGCTTCCAACAAGTCGTCGCTCTCTGCTAAAAGGACGGCTATGCTTGAAGTGGCCACCAAGTGCAACAGTGACCCCCAGCTCGCCAAACGTGTCGGTCTTCGAGGACTGAACGATATAATTGACGGGATTGAGGAAACGGGAAATGATATAGTGCTGGTCCTATCATGGCTATTTCTCCAGACGCTAGCTAAGCGAGACCCCCCCACAGACTTCGCTCGCACGTCCGTCGAATTACTGCTTCCCCTGGATCAGGATATTTTGGCGTGTGTGAAGAGCATTACAGACCTCAGAAGGACCGATAGCCCGGCACTGGCGGACTTTTTAGCCCATTGCGCGCTCCAGACTCCTCAGCAGGTGGCCGAAAACTATCTCTTGAGCCGAGAACAGCCTATGCTGTCAGAGCTGTGCACACCGAAAACTCTTGATCTTATAGTAGACGCGGCGCGGCTGGAAAACACCAAGAGCATGCTTCTGGTGGAAATGCTGGTGAATCTACTGCAACCCATGCAGAGTTTTGCAAAAATCGAACAACTGATAAAAACATGCATCATCCAGAAAGCAGACAGCATCTCGATATGTATGCGCATAGCAATCATTCTCACTGCAGAGATGAACGAGAATCTTTTTGACGAGTCTTTGGTTGTTCCGCTATTAGAGCTGGTACGCAAGTCATATATTCTCTCGGGGGACATTGCTTCGAGCCAGGACCAACAAAATGGACTGTTTGCTCTGGGACTGCTTCTGAATCTTCGCCAACACATACAATGGCCTACAAGTGCTACAGTTCTTTTGGAAGAGCTTCTACAAACCGTCAAACTTGAGGATAATTTGGATAATGCCACCAGGGTTCATGCTATAGGATATTTCTGTTTGCTAGTTGGAGCGTCCACACCAGCAGTCAAATCGGGGCTGGAGCTGTTCAGGACCTCAGTTGGTGATAACAACAGATCTATACGAGAAAAAATAGACAACAGGCTCAAGCAAATGTGTTGAACTCATCGGTCTGCGCTTGCAGATGCATTCTGGCCATACGCAACATCTTGGACTTGCCGTCCTCCTTTTTCTTGCGCTCTCCACCGCTGGCAAGCTTCTTGGGCGTCTCTCTTAATCCGAAAGATTTAGCGAGATGTCCCAAGTGAATCTTCTTGACGTTGAAACACTCTCGTTCAGATGCCAAATGGGTTGCATACGCCTTGATGTGACTTATGAAGCCGTTCGCCGCTATCTCCTTGGCTCGAGGCTCTTCCAAAAGCCACCTTTCCAAGTCCAAATGGAACGTGGTGGCCTGGGTATCCCAGCTGCCACCTTTTTCACCTGGTTTTTCGAATGCCTCCTTTAAAACCGACTCGTATTTGGTGAATTGTATTCCTGAAGGATGCAACGGTTCAATGAGCTTCAGATAGTTCTCCTCATCTCCAGGAAGCAAAAACAGCACCGACTTACCCAAAGATCCCGCTCTTGCAGTTCTACCGACTCTATGGAGATGGTCGTCCAGAGCAAACGGCGGGTCAAACTCAACCACGTTATTTATACGGGGTAGATCCAATCCTCTGGATGCGACGTCCGTACAAAGTAAAATCGCATTTGACGGACATTCGGCGAACTGTTTCAGCGTGTTTGTTCTCGTTTGTTGCGAAAGCGAGCCATGTAACTTGAATATGCTGGACCCGAAAAGCGAACCTGAAGTTTCTTCTGACGCTGCTTTTCGGGTCATTGCGATGAAGTGAAAGTCAACAGAGCCTGAGCAAGAGAAGAATACAATTGTTCTGGATGCGGTTTGGTCTTTGATCAAATTCTTCAACGTTCCAGCTAAGGTCACAAACCTCAGTTTGGGAGGAATCACCACCACTTGCTGCACCAGCTGATCTGGCACCTGGGTGACCTGTTCGCTTGTGGTGACGAGCTCTGCCTTTTCCAGAGACAACTCGCCTAGCTTCTTAACGTTGGACTTGATAGTAGCAGAACACAAGATATTGATCCTTTTGGCAGGCAACGACGGGTACTTGCAAGGAACAGCAGACGAAGAAATACTGCCCAGAATTTTCGCAATACTCTCCTCAAACCCGAGCTCCATCAACCGGTCTCCCTCGTCCAGCACAACATATCGTATTTTCGAAAGATCCAACTTTTGCGTATGTTCTATGTGATCGACCAGTCTTCCGGGGGTGGCCACCAAAATGTTGACACCTTTCCTCAACCTTGCTTTTTCAGACTTCTTCTTTTCACCACCAATGACGTTTCCAGCCACTATTTTATGGTGACAACGACTCAATGACTCGAAAACAGAGTATATCTGAGTCGCTAACTCTCTTGTGGGAGCCAACACAAGAGCAAACAAACCAGAAGTCCGATCAATATTGGGCACTTCCATCAGCTTCTGGAAGATCGGGAGTGCAAAAGCGAGCGTCTTACCTGAACCTGTTTGGGCCTGGACAAACAGATCGTTGGCACCTGCCAGTAACCGAGGAATCACCTGTTGTTGAATTTTCGTGGGGTTCTCCATACGCTGGTTCACCAGATGCGAGTTAAGTTTGGAGTTGACTCCTAGACCGGGGAAAGATGAAGTGTCCAGAGGCGCATTTGACGGAGAAAGAACATCAATCTCCTGAGCAGGTCTATCTTGGATTTCTGGGTTGGCCGTGAACAGCGACGACACATAGGTGTTATTTTTACCGCCTTCTCCCCGGCCTTCGGGGAATGCCGATTTACGAGGCTTGTCGTCGGAGTCTGGCGTTTCGGACTCTTTCTTTCGCTCGCCAAGCTTTATCTGATTGACTCCCTGCTTCTCTTTTTTCTCACTTCGCCCTCTGCCTTCACTCACCAGCTGCGACTTCCGTCTATCTTTCCATCTTCCTCCAGTAACTTTCACCTTTTGCTTCTTCGCTGGCGGCTCGCTAGCGAAGTTCAGCAATAAATCATCGTCCATAGATAAATACTTTTCTTTAGATAATTTGAGAAAATTATTAAATTTTTTTTTTTTTTTTTGATACATTTTTTCCATGTCTGATCCGGTCGTTAAAGAAATTCCAATTCGAATCGACGGCTCACCTTTGTTGATGGTCCAACAGCCGACGACCAGCAAGTACCAAGCAGTTTCCCAAACCAGACTGAAACCTGTCAGCGGTGTGATGGAGATGGACATTCCAACAGATACATCTCGATTCTATGACGATACCAAGGCATCCAAATGGGGAGGAACCAACTTTCAAACACTAAAAGGGGTTTTAGTGGAAGGAAATGGCTACTACGTGGGGCGAGTGCGCGATGGAGAGCTCCACCTGAGTCCGGTCGCCAAGACGTGCCAACTAAGACCCTCATTCAAATACATTGACGAAATGAAAGCACGCAAGCAGCAGAAAGAAAAAGAGCTCACGAAGCAGCTGGACGACCAAGCTGCGCCTGAGGACAAGAAGAAAGCTCACGTTGTGCAGATGACCGCGAAATCCACCAACGACACGGCACTGAGATTAGGCGGAGCTTTGGTGAGCAAAAAGATGGAAGACGAGGAGGAATGGGTGGAGTACGAATATAAAAGAAGTGTACAGTAATTTAGAATCAATTTTTACCTAGTTGTTTATTTTCCCAACTCAACAACCTTCTCAGCAGCCTCGTCAAGGTCCTCAAACAAGTAGAGTTTCAAACCAGACTCGCTGATGAGCTTCTTGGCAATGTCCAAGTTGGTACCTTGCAGTCTGACAACGACAGGGATGGTCAGAGAGAGGTTCTTGGTTGCAGAAATCAATCCCTCGGCGACGTAGTCACATCTGACAATACCTCCGAAGATGTTGACGAAAATGGCCTTGACACCCTTTTCGGAGATGATGAGCTTGAAAGCCTCCTCAATGGTCTCTGGGGTGGCGGTTCCGCCGACGTCGAGGAAGTTTGCTGGCGAACCACCGTACAGCTGGACGACGTCCATGGTGGCCATGGCCAGACCGGCACCGTTGACCAAGCAGCCAATGTTACCGTCCAGCTTGATGAAGTTCAGGCCGTACTTGCTGGCGTGGACTTCGTCTGGGTCCTCCTGGGTGAGATCTCTCCACGAGAAGACCTCCTCCTGTCTGAAAGCGGCGTTGTCGTCAAAGCCGAACTTGGCGTCCATGCACATGACCTCGTGGTCGACGGTCTCGGTCAATGGGTTGATCTCAATCTGGGTGGCATCCTTGTCCTTGAAAATCTGGTAGAGCTTCTTGATGGTGTCTGCGGCTTTTGGGACTGCCTCGGCAGAGAACTTCAGTCCGGAAGCAATCTGCTGAGCCAGCTCGTCGCTGATTCCCTGGTTGTAGTCGACAGGGAACTTCTTGATGGCATCTGGGTCCTTCTTGGCAACTCCCTCGATGTCAACACCTCCCTCGGAAGAAGCAACCACCAGTGTGGACTGGTTCTTTCTGTCCATGATGATGGACAGATAAGCCTCACGCTTGGCGTACTTTCTCTCAACCACGTAGACGGCAGTGACCTCCTTTCCGGCAGCACCAGTCTGTTTGGTGATCAGCTTGTGACCAATCATCTTGGAAGCAAGGTCCTTTGCCTCTTCCGGACTCTCAATCAGTCTGACACCAGACTGCAAGCCGCTGTCAAAGTGGCCCTTTCCTCTACCACCGGTCAGAGCCTGAGCCTTGATCACCAGCTCGTTGGTGCCGAGCGACTTGGCGATGTCGTATGCGCCTTCAGGGGTGGTTGCGGCATCTCCCTTTGGCACGGCCACATCGTATGATCTAAGCAGGGCAGCAGATCTGAACTCGTGGATGGACAGGAATCTTCTTTGGGACTGACCAGTTAGACGCACAATGGCTCGAGAGCCCACACTTACAGTCTGTAAAACGGATTTTCTCAATGCTCTGGCAAACATTTAGTCGATTGAGTGAGTAAAGAAAACAAGAGTGTTAATTATTTGGAGAATGGACAACTCTTTTCCTTTGCACAGCCGGGGAAATGAGAGCAGGCCGAAACAGCGGCTGGATGGGGTGCGAAAAAAAAGTGTGCTTTTTTCGGCTGTGCGCACCGGGGCGAGGGAAAGGAAATGTTTCCCAGCTTGTTTGTTCCTGTCACCAACGAGCCCGAAACTTTTGTAGGGGTCCATGCTTCGGTCGGGCCCTTGGCCCTGACCCTGGTGATCACCGACTCTGACCAATTCGAAGCTTACCAGTGTGTGTCGAAGCCTGAGCTGGACTCGCTGTTTGCGCTCAACGACGCCGTCATTGGCGGCGACGCCGAGATAGACGGGTTTATGGCCAAGTTATGCGATCTGCATGACATTGTTCTGAAACGCCATCCAGGATACGTGACCCTGTGCAAGCCGGATCTCGAATTTCGGTTCCCGGTGACACCATTAGCCAGCGATAAGCTTGAGCACGCGCGTAGAATGTTCCTCGACAACGTTGTGCGGCTGGGGGCGCTCCAAGCAGACCTGGTGGCCGACCTAGCTCACGAGCTGAACAAAAAGAACCAGATCATACTCAAGCTGGCAGCCTCGATCGCCCAGGACTTCTTGGGCAACACCTTGGAGCAGGACGAGGCCATTTTGCAAAGCAGCGAGATACAACGGCTTTTTCTGCAAACAGGGACGCTGCGTAGCTCGCTTAGTTCTTCCTACAAGCAAATCAGGGCCGAAACTGTGTCACGTTTCCGGGAGACTACACCTTCGCGTGCTCAGGCTTTGAAGAAACTATTTTCCACTACGCCGTTCGAGCAAACCACCAACTCGACAAAGCGCCGCAAGCCCAACGCCACTGTGGCCGTTCCGGACACAAGCCCGAGAAAGCGACTCAGAGACAACAACTACAACTTCCCCATTAAACAGAGAAGAACTCGCTAATCCATTGTATTATATACGCATCACATCATTTATCCATTTCGAGACGTTTTGCGCCATGCGTCGATAACCATGCCTAAAGCCGATTTTTGCTCGCTGCTGCGTTTCTTGTAGAGGCCCTCGAGGACCACGCTCCAGAACTCGACAAACTCGCAAAGCTGATCGCGGGTTTGCGGTTTGTCAGAGTATTCTGCTATTTTGTGCTTATCTTTGAGCAGCCTGAGAGGATTGACGGCCGAATCTCGGAAATAGTTGCCGAATGTCGACACGCTAAACTGCTTCAACGTGTAACAGCAATCGCGTAGACTGCGCTGTTTTGCCACATCGTAGTCGATCATGTCGAAATCGTCGCCAAATTCCTCTTTTAGTACGTGTTCTATGGCTTCCAGAGCCAGCTTCCGTACTTGCGAAAATATGTTATCTGAGGCCGTCTGCTCGGCCTCGCTATTGGGCTCCAGTTCCATCACGTCTCCATTGACTCGTGCAAACTCCGCCACAAGTCGCTGGCTTACCATTTCAACTGTCATTTCCGCTCTATATGATACGGTGAGAATGCCGTGTGCCAGAGCTTTGACGCAAAGGTTCTTGTCGTTCGAAAACAACACCACCATATTTTGTGCGCCGTAAAACATGCAAGCATCTAAAATCGAGTCGTCCTGGGCAGCAGTGCGGTCCAGACGCTCGTGAAGTCTCTGAACACGGACTATCTCATCGTTATTATGCAGAAACCGGTACAGCCAATCGATTGCCCGGCGGGCAGCTCCAGAAATGTGGGAGGACGACGACTTGAGACCGTCAAGCTCTCGCACTACCTGGTTGGGAATTATCAGTTGATGGGGAACAGAAAGTGCCCGAAGCCCATCTACAAGCGAAAGATGGTCCAACAGGAAGTTTGTGTCAAAGACCAGGACCAGCTGATCGGCAGAAATGTAGCCGTTCAATCGGATTGGCGGGGGTCCACCGCTAGGTCGTCGGTCCTCGATGTCCATCATATCAAAATCAGCCATGATAATAAAAATAAAAATAAAAAAATAAAATTAAAAGAAATACTTGACATATTTAATTGGTCTTAGAATAACTCAAGAAATCGTCGTTTTGAGCGATCTCCCATTGAAGATCTGGCTGGAACTCCTGGTAAAGGGTCTCCCTGTCGCTGTTCATGTGGTAAGTGTAGGCTGCCTCCTCGTCCCCGATGAACTGCTTTTTTCTTCCTTGGTTTTCCGCAGCATCGGCCAGCAGCTGGCACTCGCAACACCGCTCCATCAAAGTGTACATGTAGGCTGCCTCGTCGACCGTGTATCCCACAGTGATCAGACCATGGTTCTGCAGAATGGCACCGTGGCCGTCGCCAATAGCTTTGGCAATCTCTTGTCCTTCCTTTGCTTCAATGGCAACACCACCAAAGTTGGTGTACACGGCGTGTGACTTGTAGAAGTTGCATGCGTCCTGAGACAGCATTTCCAGCGGCTTACCAAAGGCAGAGTAGGCCTTTCCGTAAACTGAGTGCATATGACATGCAGCATTCACGTCTGGTCTAGCTTTGTGCAGCGCCGAGTGGATGGCAAATCCAGCAGCGTTTATAGCAACACGGTTGCCGCCTATGATGTTTCCCTCCTCGTCGACCTGGACCATGTCCTTTGCCTTGAGAAGACCGAAGTGGATTCCTAGAGGGTTGATCCAGAAGGTATTTGGATCCACAGGGTCTCTCACAGAAATGTGACCAGCAGCACCCTCGGTGTAGCCCTTACGAGCAAACACCCTGAAAGCACCGGCCATGTGTTCCAGGAGCCATTCACGCTTCTTGTAAGGGTCGTCAAACTCTGGGAGAGGGAATGGAGGAGGAGCCCCCTTGGCGATGTTGTGCACTCCCCTCTCCGTTAGAGCGTATCCGCGAGAGGTGGCTGGCGTGATGGATTCTGGGATCTCGTTGGACTGAGTAGTAGTTTCGGTGATGGCAGGACTCATTACTTCAGGACGTACGAATTATTCTCTTTTATATCCTGAGCGGAGTTTCCACAACAGGCAAAAGACGAAGATAAAGAAAAAACTGACGCCTCTGCACCAGCGCCTCTTGCCTAAAGCAGAATTTGCGAAAGTCGAGTCGGCAAATTAAACAGTGTTACTAGCTGGATCATCATGTGAGAGGCTTTCTAACTACTTTATAAGAACTCAGGAGCAGGTTTCGGTTCTGCGGGTTCAGGAAAGGTCGTTTCCCATGCTATCGAGCTTGGTCTTCTCCTTTGGCTTGGCCAGACCAAAGGCCGGAGCAGGCTTGTCCTCGTCGCCCAGACCATCAAACAGCTTCCCATACTTGCCCCCTTCGGCATTCTGGCCTTCCAGCTGCTGTTGTAATGTCAATCCGGTCTCTTGGACCTTCTGGCCAAACTGCTCCATGGCCCTTTTGGCCTGTTGCGCGTAGTCTTGTTCGGCGAGCTGTTTCACACCAGGCTGGATGACAGTGTCATTGACTTCCTTAACAGACTTGGCGACAGTCGTGCTGAACAGGCCCCAGCCTTTCGTGAATGTTCCCAGCGGATCCTTCTGCAAAGCGTCCAGGGTGAATCCAGACAAGCTCGACCCCCGTTGCGACGAAGGCGCAGGCGTGGACC
The DNA here is from genome assembly GCA_030574315.1 of Ogataea siamensis. Classification (NCBI taxonomy): domain Eukaryota; kingdom Fungi; phylum Ascomycota; class Pichiomycetes; order Pichiales; family Pichiaceae; genus Ogataea; species Ogataea siamensis. Next base: position 84,796 of record JAJMET010000016.1, read on the forward strand.
CGAACCCTTGGTATTTTCCACCTTGTGATGGAGGCAGGTTTGTAGGACGCGTGTCGTTGGCCTGTCCTAGCTTGGCAAAGTACGCTTCGTTGTGCTCCTTGTTGGGTAATGCAGAGTTCTTGATATTGGAGGTTGGCGCATCCTTCGAAGGCAATGTCTGTCCGGTGTGGTCTGGCTCCACAAAATCCTTGCCCTCCACAATGCTCGTCAGTTTGCTTTTATAGTCCTCAGCCACATAGTTGTCATATTTTTGCTGTGCAGACAGCGTGAGGTCCAGCCCATGGGACGTAAAGTAGTCTGCACAAGCAGCGTTACCGCCCTTTTCCATGCGACTAAGCTCCTCTGGTTTGAACTGGTCCATCGTGATAGACCGGACAAACGAGATGTGAACTCCTAAACCACGATGGACACCAGCACACTCCAAACAGATGAAGATGCCAAATTTGGGAGACGCCCACTGCGGGTTCGGTGCTTTACAATCAAAGCACTTCTTGTTGTCGCCCTGCTTTTGCAGAGCAAGCAGCTTGCGCCGGTTGTCGGGATCGACACTCCAATCGGACATTATCGAAATTGAAAAACAAAAAGAGTTTTACGCAGAAATCTGTACGCGCCTGTGTCAGTAATTACGTAATCACAGTATTACTGCTACCAGGATGTAGCACTGCTTCTTGGCGGGTCACTCAGGCCTTAGACTGCTCAGAGAGAGGGCTGACGACGAGAGTCTCACGGAGCAATTCAACGCTTTGGTAATGCGCCATCGCAACAAGACGGGGGCATTTTTGGTGGAACGTAGAACGGTGTACATGTGCTGAGTTGATGTGCTACAAGCAGAACCTGGCTACATGCAATTTTCCGTGGGTGAGTAGTCTACGCTTTTATGGGATTCAAGTATAGACCGGCCAGTTTCATTGACAGACATTTTGCTAAAGGAAGTATCGAACACCTGGACGGGAACTTGCGTGCTTGTAGTCGACCATAATCACGTGCCGTCTGCACTACACCTTTCTGTTCTGCTCTAAGCTATGATTTAGACAGGGCCCCAAAATAAATTTAGTTATCTAGTCAGTTCTAAGGAACGTACACAATATTCTATAGTACACACATAAAGGCCAACAAACCAAGAGTCCACCAGTTGTTTTCCAATGAGCCGGCTCCATTTTTAGCGGTATTGGTGACGGAAGAAAGCACCATGGTGTGTTCCTCCTCGGACTTCTCGACAGCAGAAATCCAATTGTTCAGGTCGGAGTTGCTGATACTTTCGTCGAAAGACGTGGAGTTGGACAAAAACACGGTTGCTGTTCCGTCGCTTCCGAAAACCACTCCACCCATCATGACTGCATCTGGAGTGCGTTCGAGATACCCCTCGTTGGCCAGACCGGTCTGGATGTCGTCGGTGCCCTGGTAGTCATGGATGGTCGAGTAGAAGTGGGTGGACTCAGTGGTGTTTAGGATCTCGAAAATATCAAACTCTCCTCCGCCCGAACTCCAGCACGAGCAGTTGGTGTTGGTTGGATATTGGGCCGTGCGCGGAATGTGTGCGTTCAAAAGCCAGATAGCAGGCATGTCATAGTATTCCGTGTCCTCACTCACACTGTCCTCCTCTGGGGCCAGGAACTGGAACAAAAACATCTTAGTTGTTCCGTAGTAGCCGTGGTAGGCCGGAATGCCGTCTCTATACACACCACAGTCTTTTTTGAACCCAGATTTTTCGCACGACACATTAGACATGATCACAAACTCCTCGTCCGACTTGAGCGTGACATTGCCAAGGACAGTGCTCTCACTGGCAGCAGACACTCCGTCGGAATCAATGTATTGAAGTGCTTTTCCCAGACACGTGACGTTCTCACCCACATTGCTAAGGAAGGTGACGTTTTCGGCCGTCTGCCCATCGGAGTCGTAGTATGCAAGTCTGGACCAAGAGCCGTTAGTGTCTCCATAAGTGTAACTGTCGGCAACGTAGTAGCCGAATTTTTGCAAGTTCAGCGGTCCTCTGATGTGGACAGACACTTCATCGTTTAGAGGCGAAATCGCACCCTCGAAGCTCACCGGCTTATCCGTATTCAGCTCGCAAGTGCACGAATCATTGGAGCTTGAATCGATCTTTTTGACGTTGTAGTAATAGCCTTCAAATCCGAAATTTTGGAACTGCAACACGCCATACTGGTCCGAGTACACCACGGACGACGAGGACGAGGACGAGGACGAAGACGAAGACGCCGTCTGCTGGGTGTCTTGTGGGCCGTTGTTGTTATTGTTGTTATTGTTATTGTTGTTGTTGTTGTTGTCAGCTAATGCCAACGAAGCCAAGAGCGAAACCCACAGGAATTTCATTTTGTAAAGAAAAATCTTGAGGTCGTTTTTTTTTAAACGTTTCCAAGCAAATTGCAGATATGAGACGTGAAGATGTGACAAAGCGTTATATGACCTTGTCCCTTTCACTATATGTATAAAATTTTCCGAAAGAGTGCTTAGATTTGCGCATCGCGTCCTGCTGCTACGCCACTAAATTGCCAAGGCTTAGCAGCTGCAGGTAATTAATAGAAACAAGGTCGATCGTCCGAGATTGGCGGACGGACTAAAATTGCACAGCCAACTTGCTTCTGCCGTTTATGTCTCACCACCTGCCATGTTGCTGTCGCAGGATTTAAGTCAGCTGACTCTTGCAAGCCGGGGAACACGCATAGGACATGGTATGGGCTTGGGGAGGTTTGTATGACTTCCAATTTCATATTGAACATTAGCATGCAACCCTCAGTTGAGAAGGCGGGGTCTATATCATACATAAGCTAGCGGGAGACACCTTAATTACACCGGTAAGCGGCTCCCGATATGTCTTGAGGATTGTGGACATCTAAAGGACTCTTTTGGATAAACTCGAGCTATTTGCTGCTCCATAGCAATCACGGAAAGACATAGATCATTAATTTTTTATTTATTTATTTTCCATCATATAGATTTATTCTTGTGCATAAATGGAAGACGTCCAGATCTCAAAACTTGCGGGCCAAATTTTGCAGAATATCGATGAGTTGCTTGGAGATGCAATTGGCTCAACAGAAACACGGTCAATGGACTCTCTTCTACGTCTTATAGAACAGTTCCAACCAAATCCTCAACTACTCGACACCAAACTACGATCCTTTATTACCCGTTTGGTAAACGAATACAAGGCGGTTCCTGTCAGCGACTCTTTCAGACGGGCCCGAGTAGGGACGATATTCTACCACTTTGCCAAGACCAGAGGAATCAAGGTCGTTTCTAATTGTCTAACCAGCGATTTATATCTGCTCACTTCTGTTATTGATCGAATTGATAGCAGTTCCACATGGCATGAGACGTTTTTCTTGCTAGTATGGCTTTCAATTCTTATTCTCGTGCCGTTCCCGCTAGAAACCATCAGGCCAGGGCTCTCTCTGAGCGTATTTGAGCTTGCGGTCCGGTTTTTGAAGTCAAGCGGAAAAGAAAACGACGCGTCTGCTCTGCTAGCCGCTCGCTTACTGTCACGGTCAGATTGTGAGGAGCTACTTAAGCGGTTTGTCCAAGAAAATTTCAACTCACTGGCGTGGGAACAAAAACACACAGTCGAGCAGATTGGTCTATTAACCACCACAAATCACCTCTTCAAGGTCTGTGGCCCGCAAACGTCGAATATCTTTGCTCCACGGCTACTTGTTCTTGTAGCCAGTGAACTGGAAACGCAAGCCTCGTCTACTCTGCGGTTCTTTGTCAAGAACCTGGGAAAGCTAGGAGTCCACTTTGTCACATCAAGTGACTTCGATTCGGTGGAAGAGATCGTGAATTACCTTCTCGAGTTTGTTGGCCATTCAAGCACGGCTATCCGGTATTCTGTTGCCAAACAGCTTGCGAAAATAACCAACATATTACCGCAGAAACTACGAGACGACGTTACGAATGCTCTTTTGCTGAATCTTGAGCTTGCCGAGGACTTTTTCGTGAACGCTGATTCCGTGGACATTGAGCTATATCACGGCGTGCTTTTGAGCATTGGGGAACAGGCGCTGACCAAACAACTCAACCCAATTATTCTTCCAATGCTCGCTAATATTTTGCATCAGACACTTTTCTTAGAACAGCACCGAGTGACCCATACCGTTGGATCCAATATTCGTGACGCGTCATGTTTCATTCTATGGTCCGTGGCAAAAAGATACAGAACGTCCGACATATCGCTAGCTATCTGGAGACAGTTTTTACACGATCTTGTGCTGTGCTGCTGTTTCGACAAAGAACTCATGGTTCGGCGGGCCAGTGCCGCTTGTGTTCAGGAATTGATTGGCAGACATGGCGAAATTCTGGATACAAAGAATAGAGACACGGTGAAGGTGCGTCTTATTGAGGTACTGGATTACACGGCTTTGGGACAGCTGGACAGGTCGTTTGGCTTGTGTATGGAGATTATTGAGCTGGGGCTTATGGCACCAGAATTCCTCGAAAAGCTCAAGCAAAACGTGTTTCATAGGGATTATGAGATTCGCACCCGTTCAGCACGCACGCTGCGGATGATGTGCCCTCCTTCGCAGCTGATTGAGCAGTATTTTGATCTTCCATATCAACCGGGCCAATTCTACGTCATGGCAGAACTTTTACAGAGTGAGGGGCAAGTCGATACAGATAGGTTCCACGATCTATTTGGCGATTTCTCGTTCGACTTCCACAAGTCTCCTTTCCACAAGGGAGAGGAGTTTCTGTATTTGGTGACTACACTTTGCAGACGCGGATTCCAGACCAACACCCATGAGCTGGACATTGTGTTCAACATTATTCGAAATAACAGTCCCCAAATAAGCCAGCGGTTCTGCGAGCTTGCTTTAGTTTTGGAGATACCTGACGAGTATGCTGACAAATGGCTCAATTATATCAAAAATGGCAATCTGATCGCAGCCAAAGCTGCTGGACATTCTCGGTGGTTTAAGTCCAAAATAGACCAGATATTGCAGCTTCTGCAAAGCCCGGCAGATGCCGAGCTGCGCAGCCATCTGATTACTTCGATATCAAACTACATGGAGCGCCATGAGCTGTCTGATCACCAAAAAGACCAAATAATAGGGTGTCTTGATGACTACACGATAACTAATCGCGGAGACGTTGGCAGTTTAGTGCGGTCTGCTACGATCAGGCTTATACACACGAACAGGGCCCAATTCGGTGATCTGTCTTTGATCAACAAGAAACTGGTCCGAATAGCGGGAGAAATCATGGAGAGACTTAGGGTAGCTGCTTTGCGTCTTTTGACCAGCCTCAATAACTGGGAGTTCCGGCCGGCACAGACAGACCTCGATTACTTCCAGTTCTTGGCTCGGTTGTACAAACTGCACATCATCGATGATCGAACGTTGTCGCGGGAATTCTGGAAAGGATACTGTTTTTCTGCTGGGTCCAAAAAGTCCCTAGTAGGGGCCTCAAATGCGGCGATGTTGGCCTTTTTCCAGCTTTGGGAGCAAGTGGAGGATAAGAATGCGATTCTTGGCGATCTATTGTCCATTATTAAGCCCTTGGATACTACACAAGTAAAAGTTGAGCGTGCCCAGAAGACACAGGATGCTTGTTTGGGATTTCTATGCAATGCCCTGGAGCTGAACCTCCAGCTGCCTAAAGATTTTGCTGTTCGCAACATATTTGTTCGCGTGTACAATATGTCGCTTGGATCATCACATACGGGGAGACTGACCACGGCAATAAGGATATTCACACAGTTGGCACTTACCACCACGCCGGAACTCGAAAAAGAATGCGTTTCAAGACTAACTTGGCTGAGTAAGCGACATCCTTCTGCGAGCGTGCGACTTGCTGCGCAGGAGGGGCTCGAGGAAATACAGAACGGCCTAATTTAGAACGTCTTTGAGGTTGACATCTGCACTTCCCCGCCGAGCAGGTTTGGGGAAGTTTTCACCGGGCTTCCATCCAATCATAAATACAAACCTGAAAGTGGCTGGCAAGTTGCCCGTCTTTTGGTCACCATGCATGGCTTTGTATATTGGTTGCAGCGCGATGAGCAGATCTTTTCGAAGAGCAGGAGGAGTGCTAAGAATCGAGTTTGACTCCCCCATTAACTGCAAGTCTTTCATCAGAGCTAGAACATTCGGATACTCCACTATGATTTCCTCCACATCAATCGTCAACATCTGGAAGCCTGCCTTTTGCATCAACGTTCCGACGTCCGACGACTCGACAAACGGCGAAACACGAGGAGAGAGACCTCCGCAGCGCTCCATCTCTGCAAGTTGCAGAGCCGTGCGCAGTTCAAACAACGTGTCACCGGCAAACATAGACCCCACGAAACACCCGTTGGGCTGCAGCGAGTTATAGAGCTTGCTGAATACCATAGGGAGATCGTTTATCCAGTGCAACGACAAGTTGGACACTATCACATTGAACATGTCTTTTTTGGTCAGAAGAGGATGCGAGTAGGCCTCTTCGTCGGCAATCACGCGCTCAATGTTTAGCATGGAGTTGAACTCCGCGTCTCTGTACTTATCCAACATGTTTTGCGAAGAATCGACCATGTAGATCTTGTCGATCTTGGATCGAACAAGATTTTTGTCGTCACGCCATCGCTTGTCGTCATCTGCACGTATGTCACACAATTGCCTCTCGAAGTTTCCCGAGTTACATCCAAAGTCCATTAACGTTGAGAACGGCGTCTTTAGAAATGCTAAACGCTCGATCGTGCGTCTAGCAACCTCGTCCCTGATGTACTCCACCATTTTACTTTCGTCGTCTCTTGCAGCTCTTTCTCTCTGCTTTAGCTTGATATCACGGTTGAAAACGTGAATTGATGTCCATCGTTTCGAAGAGGCTGCCACGAGCGCTTTTGGCGGAGTTTTCCTGCAAAACATAAAAACTGAAGAAAAGTACCCGAAAATAAATGTGGAGTAAATTTGAATTATTCGAAATAATTTCAACCTCTCTCTTCATGCTGGTGTTGATTTCCTTAGAAACAATTTACGAATTAGCACCGCTGTCTTGATTTTGGCCCTTAGAAATAAATCAATTCCATTTTTTGACACGCAGCAAGGCGTACAGAGAGACAATGGCGTCAACACACCAATGCAACGGAAGACATTGCTAATCACAATACTAAGGGCTCATCACAAGCAGCCACCATATTCTAAAATCTCGACCGAACGAGGAGATCAGAGTTCTAATTAAATCTAAATAAGAAACCCACAAGCACGACTGCGGCAGCCACTAAAGAAGCGTTACATGCAAGCTGCTCTTTGGCTAATATTTTCTTCACCTCAGCGTCCTTTTTAATCCTTGTCTGAGCTAGCTCAGAAAAAACGGTTTTGCGTGGTTCAAGACCCTTTGGAAGATGGCTTGGATCAGGATGCAGCTCCTCGATAAATTGTTCTAACTCGCCGCATTTCATTCCGATTTCCAAGTAAAGCGGGTCAGAGACAGGACACTTGTGGTGGATCACCTTGAGGTACCTTGAAAAAACATTCAACACGCCCTCATAGGTCCTGCACTCCAGAATCAGACTACATGTCTCGCCCTTCCTAATTTTCACGTTCTTTTCGAAGACATCAGGGTTCTGGAACACCAAGGCCAACGTGGCGATGGCCATCACCTGGGGAATCGCACAGAAGCAGTAAGTGGAGTGGTCGTACACCATCGAGAGATACACCAGAACGTCCTTCACGTGGTCGAGAACGTTGAGAACAAGTTCTGTGCTGCAGTTGAGGGCTTGCTGAAGGTGTTCCGGCTTTGTGAAGTCGGTCAGTTTCTCAGCGTGCTTACCCCAAATCTCTTTAGGCCAAAAAGACCTGCCATCTTCCAGGTCCTCGCGGAAGTCTCTGATGATGTTCGTTTTTTGCAAGAAAAGACCCATAGACTCGCTAAGGTACATTTTCTTGGCCAGGTCCGGGTGTCCGAATTCCGCGGCCACAGTCATTTTTGTGAGCCCTTCACCAACCAGTCCAGCAACATAGTAGCAGTACAAGTCATAGTCTTTGACCGTAGCCACTCCGTTGAGGTTGAATTCCTCGTTCACCACGTAGTCTGCCATTCCGTTTCCCATCTTGTGGGTGATTTCCTTTATGATGTCCTGGTATTTTGGGTCCAGCTTGTGGTATTCGGCCAAAATCTTGTCGAAGTGGACCAGAACAATACGGTCTTTTTCGTCGGGCCCATTTCCGTTGAAGGTCCAATCTTTCAAACTGAGTTTGGTATCGAATGATCTCAAGAGAGGGATTTTTGTCTCGGGAGCAATTGTCATGTCATCTTCAATGGTGTCCAGAGCACGCAGAATCAAGTAAAAAAGCATGATGGCATTACGGAGCTCAGGGTTCAGCTCTATGATGACCGCTGCGAACGAACGTGATGTCTGGGTCAACAACTTGTAGCACATGGCCTCGGACGGAGATTGCGAGGCAGGGTCTATTGGGTACCTGACATTTTTGAAGAATTTGCTGACTGGTTAGTGGAGGGTCCGTAGAGTAACTTACAATTGCAAAACTGCCTTCAATTCAGCCGGATGGAGTGCTAAGTCGACAAGTTTACCCATGACGAAAATAAACAACAAAAAAAATTGCGGCAAAAAATTTACGAGGATTATTTTCGGGATGAGCTCTGATTTTGAAGATGTGGATTTGCATCAGGGCATAATTTTTGCGATCCACCTTACCCCTACGCTACAGGCACACGTCCCCAAGATACTGGGGTGTGTAAAAGACCTCATACGCGACCTCGTGAAAACACAGCCTGATACAGGGTTGGGATGCTTCATCTTCAACTGTGTCTCGACGAATACGCTGGAGGACGGAATCTTGCCCGTTTTCAGACTCCAGGACATCAGCATTGACCAATTGCAAAGCTTGGACACGTTTGATGCTCGGTCGCTCGAAGTGCTACAAGACAAGCCGGAACTTAATTGTGGAGAGCAACTAGCTCGGATGCTGCAGACTGCTCGTGATAATTTCGTGGCCCCTCCGCGTTTCACAAAGGAGTATACTGTGCGTCGCGTGTTTCTCTTCACAGACTGCGACAAGCCGTTCAATGATAATACCACGAGGAAAATCACGCTTTGGAATATCCTGAATGACTTAAGTCTCGAGAAAATTAACATCACGCCGTTTTTGCTCGCCAACCACACCGACTTCGACCTTACGGAGTATCAGACAATATTTGAGACGCTTGACCAGTTCCGTCCCACGGTCGAGAAACTCGACATCGATCAGGTCGAGGACAAAATATTGCGCACCAAAGAGCTGAAAAGAGTGTCCTTTAGAGGCACGTTGGTACTGCGTGACATTAAAATGTCGATACAGGGAGTCCCGTTATTTAAACAGCCGCGTCTTGAGAGCCCTTATCGGTTTTTTGACAACGAGGGCGAGTACAAATATGTCGAGTCCCAATCCGTAAAGCTGGACACGACGACGGGAGCCAAGGTCCAAGATTCCGAGGTTGTGTCGACAATTGGATTTGACGACCAGCATGCTATTGTGAACAAGGATCTTATCAATAGACCGTTTAACGTGGGAGAGCAACAAACTCTTCGAATTCTGGGGTTTCGCAAAATTGAATATTTTAGTCAACATTACTCCATTGGCACTCCGTCGCTAGTTACCCCGGGCGACATGGAGAAATACACGCACTCACGTCGCACGTTTTCCACGCTTTTCCAGTCATTGGTACGCAATCGAAAAATGGCGCTTGCCTGGGGCACGGTCAGAAGAAATTCGTATCCTTCCCTGTATTATCTTATTCCTACGTCCACGTCATTGGGATATGTCACCAGTACTGCCGATTATCCTCAGGGGCTTGCTCTTGTGCCCCTACCATTCAAAGACGACGTCAGGTGTCTTCCGGGGTATCTGTTAGAGATGGAACCCAGCGCTCCAATTTTCCCGAATCAGTTCGACGAACTGGTGGCCGAATTTGTGGAGCTTTTCAGACCCTTGAGTAGTCCGCAAGTCGCTTGGTACTTCAAAGTCTTTGAAGACTATTTGCTACAACGGGAGGTTGAATATATGCCAAGTATCCCGCTTGAGATTCAGAAACAGCAAATAATGAACACACAAGACGAATTGAAGGCCAAATGCATGGAGCTGCGCAGCAAAATAGCAGACTCCAAGAAATTGAGCACTCTCGTGGCAGCCGTGCGCGCGGAGCTTAACAAGATGGACAATTTCCAAGAGTTGAATATAGACCAGACTCCCGACGAGAAGAAAGCTATGCTATTGACAGACGACATCGTGCTCAAAGCATACAAGTTAAAACGCTTAAACGACTTCAGTTTGAACCAATTGAAGGTGTACATTAATTCGAAGGCCAACTTGATACCCAAGGCCAAGACGAAGAAGGAGATGATCGAGAACATCATTGATTATTTTGATCGCACGGTTGGCTGACGATGGCCCTAATATAAGCAGGATCTGGCTATAGCTTCTGCGGGAAGCGTATTACATCAATACTCCTCGCACCTGTACTGTATACTGAAAATAATTGGGATCTTTTTTTATTTATTTATTTTCCATGGAATGGACACGAGAGCAGGCATTGTATCTGCTTAATTTGGTTTGTTACCACAAGCCGCTTGGCGAGGACCGCGAAGCGAACTATGCAAAAATTATAAAGCTTCTGGGGGAGAAATTCCCGCGGTTCAATGTCAGCAAGAGCGACGTGACTAAACAGCTGAACAAGTACTATAATCTGAAGGGCCTTGAGAAGTTAGACGAGGATGGAGACGAGGAAGCGGGCGAGACGCAAGAAGAGGAAAAGCGAGAAAATTCTTTAGCGTCGCGCACAAGACGGAAATCGAGGGACGACTCGAAAGCTAAAGAATCCAGCAAAACGAAGAGCGAGGAGCCGGAGAGCGGCAAGGAAATCCCTGAAACCCCTATCACTCGCCGTCGCACTAGGCGTGTGAAGACAGAAACCCCGGCGGATACGGCGACCGAGGCTGAGGAGCCAGAGGTCAAGGAGAGCGTGCGAACTCGACGCCGTGCCGCAGAGACCACCGATGTCAGTGACGACGATAAGGATGACGAGGCGGAGCACAAAACGCCAAAAAGACGGTACTCGCGCAAGTCGCGGGCCGAGCCCGAGGAAAGCGAATCGGAAGACAAGGAGAAAACGCTTCGTAGCGGACGCAAGTTACGAGGCAAAAGTAAGGAGGAAAGCACAGAGGCAGAGGACCAGGGAGCTGTTCAGACAGGAAGCGAAGATGAGGACCGCAAGAGCTTGCATGGCCGCCGTAAAAGCGTGAAGGAAGATAAGAAGACAAGGACTCGTAGCACGAGAAGAAACCTGAAGAAGGAAATTGAGCAAGAAGCGGGTAATGAGGACGAAAACGCGGTAGAGGGCGACGATGGTGAGCCGCATGAGGACGATGGCGACCAAGAAGGCGGGGACAAAAATGACGAAAGTGCAGACGAGGAAGAAGAGGAAGAGGGTGAGCAGAAGGAGCAGTCAGCTGGAGAAAAGACTCCTGCCAAGCGCACCCACAGCTCGACTCCTGTGCCGCGTAAGCTGCGCAAAACGCCTGTTTCTAAGAGCGTCCCGCGAAATTTCAAGCCGAAAGACACGCCCAAAGCCACGCCCGGCGTTCGTGGAAAAGGTCGAGCCGGCACGACATCTGTTCCATCGACGCCGTCGGTGAGACGATCGGCGCGGAAAAAATAGTGTAGAAAATTTGTACAATAAATTAGTTTGCCACTAGACATGTCTGAACTGAAAATACAAACCATTGCACCAGGAGACGGAAAGACCTATCCTCAACCAGGCGACCTTGTGACCGTTCATTACACCGGTACGCTGGAAAACGGCAAAAAATTCGACTCTTCTAGAGACAGAAACAAGCCATTCCAATTTAGAATTGGCCAGGGTATGGTGATTGCTGGTTGGGAACAAGGGTTCTCCAAGCTGTCTTTGGGCGAGAAGGCCATTCTGACCATTCCAGGCCCATTGGCTTACGGACCTAGAGGCTTCCCGGGATTGATTCCTCCGAACGCTACTCTTATCTTCGATGTTGAACTGTTGAAGATCAATTAGGTATCTAATGAATTTTCATTCTCTATCGGGTAAATTACTTGCCAATGCGCACATAAATGCCGTCTGGTCGCGACTGGAGAAGCTCGCTCGTGGACTGGGCATTCAGATAAATTTTGTAGTTTAGGTCGTAGATTCGGAGTTCTGGTAGTTTCAGCCATTCCTCTTGCGACAGCGGCTGGTATTGATGGCGAATCTCTTGTTTCATGAATGGCAAAACAGAGAAGTTTTGCTGATTCTTGTAGTTGAGAATTTTGAAGTTCTCGCTCGTGGCCAGCGTCGTACTAAATTGGAATATGCGCGATGTGGGGTTCTCCATAGTGTATGTGACATTAAGCAGACCCTGGTCCTGGTCTACAGAAACCAAAGTACGCGGATCCATGTGCGGGAGATTTCCCTTCCAAATGAGCGTTCTATAGCTGTTCACGGTGTTTTGATCGCGGCCTTGGAGGATATAATTAAATGACACATACAGCTCCAAACTCATGGATCTTTTGAAAACTCCGTCGTTGCACTTGCACATGAACTCAAACCAGCCATGCGTGGATTCCTTGGCCCCGAGGCTGCTGATGTCAAGACGGCTTTCCGTCACCTCCATCTGGGTCTCAGGTAGAGTGCTCGTAACTCCAAGGGTGATGTTGGAAATTTCAACACTTTCTGCCGACACGTTCTCCAGCTCGAGACGAGAGCGCCAGCGACGATCATGCGGAGGAACGGCAACAAGAGGGTCGGCTTTGACATCAAATAGTGATGGGATGTGCGATGACAATGACGGGAAGATTCTGAAGTTAGTTTTGAATAATTCGACAACGGGAACCTGCACATGCTTTGTCTTCCGCACCACCGTACTCTCATTATTATCAATCAGGTAATCAATCTGGAGCTCCAATTTTATGGGATTACCATTAGTGTCAGCCAGGGGCAAGTATGCATACAGCTTGATTTCAGCCGAGTCTTGCGGTTGCAAGGGATCAGAGATTCGATAGCTGGTGTTGTGCTCAGTTTCACCGTTCCAGGCGACTTTGAGGGATGATGTTTGGACTTTTGCAATCGCATGAAGACGTAAGCCAAAGAGTGTATCGTCTTGATTCTGAATCTGGATACTGATTGGCACCTTTTCTCCCCTATAAGCGATGCTGGCGTGACTAACGCGAAGGTCAGCGTTCGGTGGCTTGGGAATTACCTCGAATTCGTTTTGTGCACCATCAACAACATCATATTCAAAATCCTTACCGAATCTCGACTTTGACTCCTTCAGCCATTTCAATTTGTCTGGCGACTGATGCACAAAAATCAGCTGGTTCTCAACTCTAAGATCTCCCGCACGTAGCGTCAGACGCACACTTTCCACTTTAAACTTGCCCAGCGTCTGCGGAGTCATCTCAAACTCTAAAATCTTTGCTTGCTTGGAAGAGAAATCCAGATTAGCCTCATCATCTTTGATCTTATTAAAAGGTCTGTTTAGCAGTTGTGAATTATGCGTAGCCGTGATAGCCTGTTCATTCCCTCCGAACTCTATGTCCACGCGCTCCACGACAAGTTGAGACATCAGGTCGTTGACCCGCGGTTTCAAGTAAAGCTGGAAATCCATTTTTTCGTGCAAAGATATCGTAGATTTGCTGAACAAAATATAGCTGTCAAACAAACAGTCTTTCAACACTACTGATTCACCTTGACCATCAACTGCACCTAGTTGTTCCTGGAACCCGTTCACAAACTTGTCGTCAAGACAGCACAATTGCAGATAGTATATCTGCGCGTCTTTAAAGTTCTTGAGATTGACAGAACATTGGTACAACCGGAAAAGAATGATGGCGACTATTTTGCTCCACCTTTCGTTCTTGAAAACCGAAAGAGCGACCAGAAAGTTGTTGACAGCCATAGCGTAGTTCTGCTGACTGTAATACTGTTCTCCCAATTGGTAGTAAACATACGACTCGGTGCGGTTGAACTTCATCTTTTTGGCTCTTGTGAATAAGTCTAGCGAGTGAGATAGCAGACGAATACAAGTCCCATGATAATCAAACTTCTGCTCTTTCTCCAATTCAAGCGCCATGTACATGTCCTGTAACGGAACAGCAGTATCTTTGGCTTGGATTTGTCTCCTCTGAACCAGCGAACAAGCTTGCAGATATATGTATCCTGCATGGGGCATGGTCAGCCCCTCTGATACGTTACCAAACCATTTCGACATATTAAACGGCTGCAAGGGCCGTTCAACAGTAACAGTTCTCTCGGGACATTGTTCAGCCAGCTGCGCAAACCATGTTAACTGAAGCGCAAGCCATGAAACAACCGGATACGACTTTAGCGATCCTGGTGGCAGTACCGATAGTACGTTTTGCAAATGGATATCGAACTTTTTGTATGCCATGTTCGCATTATCCAAGACCAGGTAGCCACGCGTGATGTGAATACCCACGAAATCAAGTAATAGACGGCATTCATGCCACCTGTCAGCCTGATCAATGTTGATGGACCGAATCACGTCTATTAACTTTTCGTAGGAATATTCCATCAGTTTGACGCTCTGATCATTGACACCCTTGAACTCGCTCAGAATGGCAATCTTCAGGGCCTGTCGTGCTAGCCAAAATTTCTCGCTATAAGATGGAACCATTAATTGCTGCTTTTTGACCTTCTTTTCTTGCATGCCATAGTAGTCCACACACCATGGACGTATCAGCGTCATTAGAGCAGCACCAAAGGCCTCTAGCTCCTTTTGACTTCCAGCAGGAAGTACCAGAATACCCGTTTTCGAAGGCAAACTGGTTGTTTTGCGCAACATCGCCACTCTTTCTTCTAGTTCTGGAGTGCTTGGAGAAGAGCACAACAGAAGACAGACAAATTTGACTCCACGTCTGTCAAGCTGCTCGCGACTTGCATTTAACTCGGTAGCGAGTGCCTTGTCGTTCTCATCAGATTTGTCATCCAGTTCATGAACGGAAATAAACACGGACGGAAGTAGCTCTCTGTATTTCTGGATCCATTCAACTGATAAAATAGACCCGTAGTGAGGTGAATCTGGATTGAAGGGCGATATGGGCGAAGTACTGAGCGATTCCTCGGATGACAAGCTCTTATCGTCATCAGAGTTTGCGGCTAGCGGTTTTAGAAGCCGAAATGAAGATCCCACAAACTTGAACTTGAAAGAGTGATTCCTGCGATCATCATGCTTATACCAGTAATCAGAGTCTAGCGAATGATCCTTTAAAAATTGAGCTAGTTCCAGTCCCGATGCAACTTGGACTACCGGCATATGGCGCTCAATAGACTCGGAGTCCACTAGTAAGCGACTCAAAGGGTTTTGTTTAGAGTCCACATCATCAAGCTGAATCTGTCTATCTGCAGGATATTCGCGCTTCTCAGGCCTCTTAAACAGTGATTGTTCTTCACCGAGGCCCTGCACTATCACCAGAGGCGCTAGCAATGATGTGATTTCTGCAGGGTACCGGAACATGCCAGAATTACCAAAAATATTATTTATTTATTTTATTTCGCATATCGCCCCGTATTTTTTTATTCACAAAGCAACTTATATAAAGAACTTGTTTGCTCGAAATCTCTTGCAAATTATTTATTCTTGTCTTTCTAGTACAACATGGCCACCCACGTTACTCAGGTAAGTAATTGAGCTATCTGGACCACTAACTTCAGCAATTCACAAACTTCCAAGGAAGATTAGCAGAAGGAGTTTCTTACAACCCAGATAACAATTCTGTAAGCTGGGTTGACATTATCGAAGGAAAGATCCACAGAGCATTTCTCGATGACCCTGAAAAGGTCGAAGAGTATAAAGTCAGCACCAGTGTTGGTGTGATTGGGTTCACTGAGGATCCAGACATCTACGTTTGTGGTGTCGAGGACGGCATTGGACAATATAACTTAAAGTCCAAGGAGTTCAAGTACATGGCGAAGTATCCAGAGGAGCACCATTTCAAAAAAGCTGTGCCATTGAGGTCCAACGATGGCTCTGTGGACTCTGATGGTAACTTTTGGGTTGGTTCTTTCTGCGACTTCGTGCGCGAAGAGCCAAACCAGGCCACTTTTTACAAGTTCTCGAAAGATGACTGGCAACACCCGAAGATCATTAAAGAAAACGCTACTTGTCCAAACGGACTAAATTGGAAGGATGATATCATGTATTGGACAGACTCGGGCAAGGGCATTTACAAGTACAAGTTTGATAAGCAAACAGGTCTTCCAGATCTGAGCACGGAAACCCTATTTGTTTCGAACGCTCAACTAAGGCAATTATTTGGATTCACAGGCGAATTCTGTCCCGATGGTTCGTGTTTGGATGCGGAAGGAAACCTCTATATTGCGCTGTGGGGTGCTGCTAGCGTGATAAAAGTGAACCCTGCCGGGGATGTGGTCCACCAGTGGACCTTCCCTGCCCAGAGGGTCAGCTGCGTTACTTTGGGTGGCCCTGAACTAAACGAAATGTTCGTTACCACCGCAGATCTCAATCTGGACAATCCAGAAAAGTTGAGATCTGTTCCTCTTGATGAGGGCGGCAAGCTTTTCCACATCAAGCTGACCGGAGTCAAGGGTGTTGCCAAAAACAAATTTGGAGGCAAGCTTATTGTTTAACCTTATAATATAGGATCATTATTTTTCTCCTCCAGTAAATCTAATATCAGGTTGCAGAACTCATCGAATGCAGCATTCTGCTCAAGACCCTTGTTTCGCAGGTTGCTAATTTTGCGTGTCGCTATTTCCGTCCGACCTTCTGTGTTGTATTCCTGCGTGATAGCTACGTCGTTGAGCAGATCATAAATGATACGGACATTTAGCTGGATCACAGGCTCATTCAGGTATTCAAGGAACTCGGGGGAGTTTAGTAGTTTTTGTAAATCGGGATCGTCCACTGCAGGTGGCCCTTGTAGAGGTTTTGATTTGGGTATGATTGGTGTGTCTGGATCCTGGTGATTTTCCGACTTGTAGCATTTAAGAGAGCAGCTTTATGTTAGCTTCCAGCAACTTGCACACTTACTATTTGAGCCCACAACGGGGACACTTGTATTTGAAAGCAGCTTCGTTACAGATTTGACATGACATTTTAATAATTACTAATTTTTCTCAAAATTTTTATGGGGCTACTCCAAGGTTATAACTCAGACGATGATTCAAGTGACGGTCAGGCATCGCAACCGGTTTCACGCAAAATGATTGGTTCCGGAAAAATCGAAAAGCCATCCAAACATACATCATCTTTGAGCAAGCTGGACTTAGCCAAAGTTCTGGGTATTAAGGAGGAGAGGCCACTGGATATTGACGAATCAGGTGTGGAACTGGATGTGGATTCGCTAAGGGTCGAGCATGAAGCCAGGGAGAAACATGTCAAAGAAGACAAAAATACCTCCGACACAGAGACCGAGTCACAATCCCCGAATATGATAGAATTCGATATGAACAAATTTTACAGCGAAAACCACAAGCTGATCAAGTCCGGGAAGCTCGACCACAATGATATAGTTCTTCAGAACTCGCGCGCGAAATACTACGGTGTCGGAAATAACAACTTGTCTAGTGTTATCAGCTTCACTGAGAAAAATAGCGATAAGATACAACGCCAAATTGATCTGGAACGGCAGAAAAAGGCTCTCAAGGGCAAACGCGGCGACAGAAAATAAAGCACATATGATGTTAATGAGTTAAATAAGTTATTCAAAGCCCTATGTACAGACGAAGGTTCTAATGTTCTCGAAATCATTTCTTGTGGGTGGCCTCGTATTCCTTCTTGAGTTCGGCCAACTTTTCGTCGCTGATTGGCGGAATAGGAATGTCATCAAAGTCATCTTTCATAAGGAACGAGTAGGTGTACATGTAGACACCCCCAGAGATACCTGCCAGCACGCAAAACAAAGCCAGGTTCTTCCAGAAGTAAGGCTGTCTAGCCCGCAGCATGGCGGGCGACATTTGGTATGTGTACTTGTTGTAGTACGACGAGCCGCGGTTGCTGGTGTTAGCATGGCAAGCTGTGCGGTTATACTTACTTGAATCTTGCCAAAGAGGAGCGCATGTTTTATTTGAATAAAAAATGTTCGAATATGCACTACAAAAAAATTCTAAAAAAAATTTAGAAAATTTATATATTCATCATGTCTGTTGAGATACCCCCTCCTGATGAGGAAGAGCGGTATTTAGAGAAGCTTGTTTTTGGCGATGCTGAAGGGTTTGAAACGAACTTGAAGCAGGTCGACAAGCTTTTTGATTTTGATCAGGAAGACAATAGTAACCTCTTCACTTATGACGACAGCAGTGAGGACGAACATCTGGATCAACTGAAAAATCAAGAGGCGGAATCCGAATCCGAGTCTGGGTCTGGATCAGAGGATGAGAACATGGACGCTGTGGCAGATGAGGATCTTTACTTCGTGGACGAGTCCGATGACGAAGACAAGATGGACACAGACTCCGGTAACGAGGCCGAATCTGATTCTATGAGCGAATACAGCCAGGAGGACGAGGCAGCGTGGCAAGACAGCGACGACGAAAAAGTCAGTGTTTCTCTTCTTGGGGCAGATAAGCTCCGTAAGCTGCGCAAGACGGCGCACGACGACAAGATCAGGGGCAAGCAGTACATTCACCGTTTGAGAGAACAGTTCGAAAGAATCCATCCTCGTCCACTCTGGGCCGACCAGCTTGAAGGCGAATCAGACGAGGAACAGGGCGAAGAGCCAGAGGGCGATAATGCAACGACCGACATCATTGTTTCCACAAACCCGCTTTTGGAATTCCTCAGAACCAACCAGACCCATAACATCAAAAGCCAAGATATTCGGTTTATTCCTGCTGGAAAAATCGACATTTCGCGTCTGACGGACGCCAATATCAAGAAGATATCGCGGTCTGCCGTCCAGACCATGTGTTTCCATGAGAACCAGCCGCTTCTGATGACTGGAGGATACGACCGTACGCTCAGAATATACCACATTGATGGCAAGGCCAATAACTTAGTGACATCCTTACATTTGCGCAACACACCGGTCCAAACCGCCGCGTTCAATGGTGACGACATTTTGGCTGGTGGAAGACGGCGTTTCATGCACAAGTGGGATGTTTCAAACGGATCGATCGAGAAAATTAGCAGAATGTATGGCCACGAAAAAACACAGAGATCTTTTGAGCATTTCCGCATAAGCAAGAACGGCAAATTCCTTGGGCTGCTGGGTAATTCTGGCTGGATCAACATAATCTCTCCAAAAACAGGCGTGTGGCTCAAGGGCTTCAAAATCGAGGGAACGTTGGTTGATTTCGATTTCTCTCAGTCCACCGCGAAAAATGCCCACACTGTATTGGCAGCAATCAATAAGGCAGGCGAGGTCTGGGAATTCGACGTCGAAGACGCAGCAACTCTGGACAGATGGACCGACGATTCCGGGATGGGTGTGACGAGAATCAGATTTGGTGGCAGCAACAGCAGGTGGCTTGCTATCGGAAACAACGTGGGAATAGTAAATGTGTACGACCGCCTCAAGGAGTCGCACAAGCCGGCCGGAACCGTGGAGAACCTTGTGACAACGATTTCGAGCATCGAGTTCACAAGTGATGGACAGGTGATGTGTATTGCTTCACGCGACAAGAAAGATGCGTTGAGACTGGTGCATTTGCCTACATGTCGAGTGTTTTCGAACTGGCCAACGAGTGGTACTCCTCTGGGTCGGGTGACGAGCGTGACTTTCAGTCCAAACAACGAGCTGTTGGCTACGGGTAACGAGGCTGGAAAAGTGCGGCTCTGGAGACTGAACCACTATTAATTGAATCTCGATAGAATAATGCATGTTTATAAGAAATATTTAGAAGTAGAATTCGTCCATCGTTGAGTTTGGCGTCTTCAAATCTGCTGAGCTATAACGGAGGTCCGGTCTTGGAAGATCCGTTAATTTTGCGGCGTTCCAGTATTTTAGAGTGCGTGAGTTTGAGGTCGAAGGAATTACTCAACGTTCCGTCAAATATAGGAGCGGGTTCGCTCATGACAGTGTACTTTTTGGTTGGCAACGGGCGGTGGTTCTCCATTGGAGTAGAATCATTGATGGTGAGGTCTTCCAGATCATCTTGCCATTCTTCTTCGTTTTCCTCAAAGCCTATGAATTTGGCATTTTGAGGAGTGCGCGGGTACTTTTTGGGTCCCTCTGAAACGGGCTGCTTTGAGCCTGTAAACGCCGATGCGATGGAAGACGAACGCGAGTCCGTTCCGTTGACCAGTGACGATGACGATGCTCCGCTATTCTTGTAAGGCTTGATTTGGAAGCACACTGACGACTTGCGCTTAGTTCCAGTACTAACATCTTCGATTTCAGAGGTGAGAATGGAAGATTCCTCGTTCGCAGTCATGCTGGTAGCAGTGTCAGTAGAAGTGCCACCAGAACGCTCCACGTCAGTGACGCACAAGGGATCTTCTTTCAAAGGAGAAATTCTTCGCTCTTTATAGGACGGTGATCTTGAAAACTTGGCATATGGCTTAGGGGTAAGGTCTGTAGCGTCGAATTCTGAGTCGTCGTCAAACTCGTCAGAAACGTGTGATATCGAATTTTCAGGCGAGAAAGAGGAGTCTGAATCCAACGGTCTGCGGAATTCCAGCACGTCAACCGGCTCATCTTCCTCGAGGACAGCCAAATTAGCGGGCCTCGAGGTTGACGGTTGAGGTGTGGTCTCCCTCTGGACAACATTGGCAGTATCAAACACCAATCTAATTGCCTCCGCACGAGGAGTGAGAAGACCGTCGGCAAGATTGTCTGCTGTACGGTTCAGCTTCATGTACAAGGTCTTATCAAATATTGTCTCAGGAACCGTCTCGGAACTATGGTTAGCAGGAATTTGGTCCTCGTACCCCTTCACCATCCAGGGGTCTTTCAACAATTGGTCAATGGAGTATCTCGCATCCGGGTCGACAATCAGCAAGTTGGCTATGAGCCGTTTACAGTCGTCGGAGACCTCATCAAACCACGGACTCAGAAACTTGTAATCTCCCCTGGAGACCTTAGCACTGATGTCCTTGGAGTCCTGAGTCGCAGAGTAAAATGGAGGGAACCCAACGACCAGCGTGTAGAGTACGCATCCAATTGCCCACATGTCGACCTTTTTGTTGTATCCGAGATTCATGTGCTGTTCTGGCGACGTGTATCCCACGGTTCCGCATGGAGTTTTCGCTTGCATGCTTTCGTTGTACAGCACTGTTGACAGTCCGAAATCCGCTAACTTGACCGTCCCGATCCCCGCTGCACCATGAGCCGGATCGAACTTTCCTTCGTCTAGCTTGTTGTTATCGTCCGAGCGACGTCTGGCCCGGTGTTGTTCCTGTTTGGATCGAGCAACAAATCTTGATGGCACAAATAACAGGTTTTCCGGCTTGATGTCGCGATGCACTATTCCCTGAGCGTGTAGGTAATTGACGGCGCTGGCAACCTGCCGTATGACGTGTCTCGATAAATCTTCGCTGAAATAGGTATATTTAATAATCTGATTGAAAATCTCACCACCGCTCACATACTCGAGGAAAAGGAAGCAAAACTTCGAGCTGTATGAGTTCTGGTAGCTATACAGCTTGGTTATATTCTGGTGGTCCAGTTTCGACATGATGGTGATCTCTTTGAGCACAGAGTTGATTTGTTCGGGTTTCATATTTGTTTTGTCGATGATTTTCACGGCGAGCAGCTCTTGCGTCTCGGTATCCAGCGCCTTGACCACCACCGAGAACGCTCCTTCGCCAATCTTCTCAAGCAATGTGTATCTGGATGGGAGTTCCGAGTAGAACTGCGCAAACTCAGCTGGAATTTCGGCAGACACAGAGGCCGTCTTAGCTGGATCCAGGGACTCGGGATCCGTCCCGGCTGCGGAACGGTTCTTCTTGACGATGTTTTTGAACAGCCCCAGCATGTAAGCAATGACTAGGCTAACGACCGTAAAACGGGTCTTGAACTCTCACGGCGAAAATGGCTCTGTGGGCCGACTAGAAAATAGAGGTAGGTGATTAGTAAATAAAAAAAAATAGGAGCTCCGCGAATTAAACCGTTCTACAGTATGGCACAGAATAAATTTATTTCAATCCTGGGGAAATTTGTATATGTTACCCTGGTTGGACGCACACAGGCCTGCTGCAGGGGTCACCGATAGCTTGGTAATAATCTCGTCATTTTGCGTCCGCAGTAACTTTCGCTGCGAATCTACCTCCGTTACGCTCTCACCTCCTACGACTAGAAAGTCTCCTGTGAATGCAAAATCGACCCGGTACCTTTCTTCCTCTACCAGAAGCATATGCTGTGATACAATTTCATTATTTCGGCGCACAAAGTCGATTTCCGCTATGCGACGCGCTCCGTGCAGTTTCGCAAAACAGCGACCGTATTTCCACGCCACCTGCGTCACGCTGATTTTGTCGAACATGTCAAAGATGATCTCCGTGTCCAAGGCAATGTTTTTGGCACCGCGCAGATCAAATAAATTCACCACGCCGTCATTCCCCCCAGTAATTACTTGTGTGCCCGTAGGCGCCACTATGCTCAAAACGTCGTCCTTGTGGTAGCCTTGAAGACTCCCTATTGGATGTCCGGAGACTCTGGCATCGTAGAACTCGATATTTGTTCCTCCACAGCCGGCCATCACTGCGTTATCCAAAAAAGCCGTCTGAACAATGTTGGCGCCCTGCAGCCGAACTAGTGGCTTTTTAGTCTCGACGTCCCATATTTTTACGTCTCCCGAGCAGCTGATGGCTTGTTGTGGCTGTAGTTTATCGAACTCGAGCCAAGTGACTGGTTTGATTGTGTCGTTAGCCAGCTCGGTAATAAGAGTGCCGGACGAGATCAGGCTCAGCGCAATGGTCGGCGAGTCCAGACACGCACTCGCGCACACACGGCCTGTGTCCGAGGCTGCCAGAGCCGTCACAGCAGCACTGTGCGGACGAAACGTCATTTGGGAAAAATGCAGGCTGTGCAAGAAGATAGTTTTTTTTGGAGCGTTGAAAATTATTCACTGTCCCAATGACACCGAGGTATTTCAAAGTGACGCAACTGCGCTCGGCCATCGCGCTGTCTCAGGCCAAAAAAGACACGCTTCTGCGGCTGGGACTGCACCGCAGACACCAGACAGTGTACCATAAAATCTGCCCGCAACAAGCCGGCATGATCGCCACGGTGAAGGAACTAGTCAAGGTGGAACTCACAGACGAGAAATTCACCAAAGAGGAGATGAGAGAGCAAAGAAAGTCAGACCCAGGTTTTACTATCGAAAAGGCCGCCGCCTGAACTTCTCGACCACGAACCAAATGCAACATGTGTACTGTATATACGACTACGATAAAATACTGGATATCTTATTTGAATACCGTTCTACTAATCCCTAGCTGAACTGGAGATCGACGGAGTCAGTTCTCTCTCCGAGAGCGCCAACTTCAGATCCTCTGCGTTGATGCTGATGTTTTCCTTCTCGGGCTCTTTGTCTTTTCTTTGCGCACGAACGTTGGAGGTTTGCGGACGCACCTCCTGCAAAATTGAAGTGTACATCTCTGTGTCACTGGAGACAAGCGAGTCGTCCACCATGCGTAGAATGGCTCTTTGAGAAATCGTCATGGAGTTATCGAGTCTGTCGTGTCTGCGCTTCTTGAGAGATCCCAGCCGTTGGATCACCACTGGAGATGGTGTGGTCGAGTCGAACGACATGTCCAGACGGTCCAAAGACCTCTTGCACCCAACTGGGGTATCTGGAAACATAGAGGCAGACGCTTCGACCAAGAGTTTACCGTCCACGCCGCTCCGGAGGGTGGAAACTCCAAATTTCAGGCCACCGACCCGATCTTCCTCATAATGAGCAAACACACGTTTAATCGGATCGTATCCAGCTCTTTTCTGGCTGGCTCCTGAGACGGTGTATTTCTCGTTGACTGGTTGTGAGTACTTTTGGGTGCTATTCTGTTCAAAACGCACACTGGTAGTAAAATCGATCCCGTCCTTCGAGTGCAGCTCGCTGCTGGTAGCCACCACAGGGAACATGCATTCGAAGGGTGATGAGTAAATGGTCGGAAACTGGTATGTGGGTCTGCTGGTGATAGCTTGGAATTTGGCTCGTTTGGAAGGCATGGAAGATAGGAAAGCGAAGATTGACAAGATTAAACTACCCGTAATCTCTTGCTATTTACCAATTTCCGTTCTGGGAATTGTGATGAAAGCCGCGTCGATCGACGCACGCCGACGGGACTTGACCCGTATTTGCAAAAATTTTCGAAAAAACCATTTTCCATCCATCATGCCTAGAAAAGCCACCAATCTGTTCTCCCTCACGCGGGGACGGGTGCGCATGGCACTAAACAAACACAATCTGTTTAACTATTATAAGCAGCGGATGTCGCCATTCAAGGTGTTGTCGATGTTTACGCAGAAATGGGACTCGAAACAGAAAACAAGAGGATATCACGGAGAACACATCCCAGAGGGCAGATGGCTGACGCTTTTCCAAAAGAACTTGGACGGTGTGGCCCAGATGGACGCCTCGCTCAGCGGAAAGGCCAACGAAGAGACTCCTATGGTGCTGCAGACTTTCGCGGTTCTCGAGAAACGTCTTGATGTGGCCGTTTTCCGTGCCATGTTTGCATCATCCGTGAGACAGGCCAGACAGTTTATCCTTGCCGGCGAGGTGAAGGTGAACGGCGTGTCTATAAAGCATCCGTCGTATCCCCTGAGTCCTGGAGACGTGTTCAGCGTGGAGCCTGACAGAGTGTTACAGGCCTTGGGTGAAAAAAAACCTAGTCTCAAAGAGGCATACAAGGTGGACAGGGAACAGGTAATCCAATGGCAGAAGTTCGTTGACCGTGCCAAGTCCGATCCGGTCACCGCTTGGTCCAGCCAGAGAAACAAGCAGAAGGAGCTGAGAGAAACGTATTCTGATTATTACAACCCGGAACTGCCCCCAGCAGACCACGACGACGTTGTGGCCCGCTTTGGGTTGCGTCAGGAGTCTAAGGTCAATGAGCTTAGTGAAAAGTTGAATAGTATTTCAAGAAGATCGATTCTGATCGACATCGTGAACACAGCGAAGGCCGTCGACGGAGAGGTTGACACAAGCGTGTTTGAGTCCCAATTTGGCGCTTCTCTGGCAGCCAAGTGTCTCAGCATCTACCAGATGGTGAACAAGAACAAGCCGCTATTTGAAGGCGACGAAGAGCAAATGAACAAGGAGGTGCTATTGATTCTGCCAGAGTACAAAGACGGCCAGGTTCAAGGAAACTTCTACGATGATACCAAAACAAAGAAGATCAAACAGGCACTTTCGGAGCTCAAGTCGGGCTATCTGGAGAAAGTCAGAAGAGACCACAAGGAGAAGGCGCCATCACAGAACGAAATCGTCTCTAATTGGGCCAGTAAGCTGGTCAAACATCCTAAGCTTCCATCTTGGTCGGAGGTGCAAGAAACAGGCTCCTACAAGGTGAAATTACCGTGGCAGAAATCGATGTGGGGGCTGGAAGATCCATCGAAACCATACTTCACGCCGTGGAGACCTCGTCAGTTCATTGCTCCGTTCGCCGTGCTACCTAAACATATCGAGATCTCATTCCGCACCTGCCATGCGGTTTACATGAGAAACCCAGTGGCCAGACCGGGCGAGTCCGAGGTCATTTCTCCATTCAGCCACGAGTCCCACGAAAGAGCATACATGTACTATTCGAGAAAGGGACTTTAATGTATATAGATAGACCGACAATATACGGAAATCAAGGATTAAAAAAAAAAATATATATTTTTAATGTCATGGTTGCAATTACTAAAGGCCCGATTTCCGGCTCATCAGGCGGCAAGGGAGCTTCGATGGATCCAGCAAGAGCTTCCGAAGCACAAGTGGCAGCAGGCTGTTGAGCAGCGTGCACAGCTGGTTCCTTTGCAGTATATTCTTGGATCTCAGCCTTTCGGTGATCTCACGCTAAAGTGCAGACCTGGGGTCCTCATTCCTCGCAACGACACCGAAGAATGGTGCGAGCAGCTGAAGAGTATTTTAAAGCATTCTGGGATGCATATAGACATAGTCGATTACTGTTCTGGGTCGGGATGCGTGGGGTTAAGTATCGCGACGCTGGAAAATGTTGGAAACGTGCTGGCTTTAGATATAGAGCCCAAGGCGTTGCAGCTGGGCCGGGAGAATCTGGAACTGAATCGCGAAAAAATCAAAGCACGTGTCGAGTTCCAGTACGGCGACCTACTGAAGGGCCAACTTCCGCCCACTAAAGCTTCACTTCTGGTCTCAAATCCTCCGTATATCCCAGTGGAAGATTTCAGTCTCGAAGGAGGGGTGGAGCAATCTGTGCTGAAATACGAGCCGTCGGTTGCGCTTGTGGGAAATCTGGAGTTTTACACCGCGTTGGCCGAGGTTTTACGTCGAGGACCGTTCCAAGGTTTTGTTTTCGAGCTTGGGTACCGCGAACAGGCCGAACATACCAAAAAACTACTTCCTGCGTGGACCTGCGGAATAAGACATGACTCGCGGGGGAACATACGGAACGTGGTCGGATGGAAGCAAAACTGGAATATTTTACAGTCTATGTGCGATGAGATTCTATGAGGCGACAGGCTCGTCGTTCTTGCGTTTTTTGCCACGTCCAAGTGCCTGCACGCCTTCTGCAGGCAAAATTCGCAGCCCGTGGAAGATGTATCCTCCTCCTGCCCGCGACGTCATTAGCGGATGCAGTTTTCCTGGAACTGTTTGATAGCGTCTCACCTTGGACTCCGAGATATTCGTCATGATCACACGTTTATCTTTCTGCAGCGCATGGTCGAGATCAATCAACATCTCCTTATATTGATGGTATGCAACCACTGGACGAGACCCTGCCAGCGCTTCGAGAACTCGAGGCATCAAGGTGGCGGGGTTCAAAGTGGATACACTGACTAAAGCATCAAACTCGCGGTTCGCCACCATCTCCACGGTCTTCCTCAACTTTTCCGCCTTGGCCAGTCTTCTTATGTACATTTTGCGACGCTGTGGTGTCATCTCCTCAACCTCGGTGTCGGAGAACCTGAACACTTTGCCTGTGTCCTCGTCAGGCTCGAAAAACTCCAAGAAACTAATTGGACGTATCATCTCATCCAGCTGTGCGTCTGTGCAACCCGCTTGCTTGAGGATCCACGGATTGGGCTGGTCATTTTCATGCAACCACGTGATAGAACCCTGTCCTTGCATTCTCTCGAGAAGGGCGTAAATTAACAGCCCTCCTGTCTCGTCCATCGCTAGATAGTTGCCACCAGGCATGATATTAGCGTGGCTCATCATCAATCCTAAAGTCTCTTCGCTCATATCCAATACACGCTGGGGATCCTTTTCTTGGTAATAGTAACGCAACAGGGCTGACGAGCTAAGATAGTCGATCTGGAAGCGTCTTGCAAACTTCTTCTGCTTCCTCGTCAGATACTTTTCCTGCGAATACAACGTCTTCTTCTCGAACGCTTCATGGCTCTGAATCATCTTTTCGATGATCTGGCGCGCAATCTGGTTTCCTTCTCCTTCTTTTTTCATCTTCTCGATCTCTTCAGAGGTCAATCCTTGGATTTTCTGCCCTATGTCCTTTAGATCCTTATTTGTAGCGGAACTCTTCAAATCTGGCACAGGCGTTCCCTCGGAACTATCTTCCAAGTCTACTAGCAAGTGCTTGATTGGAGAAACCTTTTTGTCCTGAATGATCTCGAAAGCCTGGCCATAAGCGTAACCAAGAGTGCCATCCACCAAAAAATGGCCGAATTTCCCCAGATTGACAGTTCCTCCGGGCTTTAGCTGGATGATTCTCAGGCTGCCTGATGGCATCGTCACCAAACAGAACTCGTTTGGAGAGATGACCTTGTTCTGACGAAATTCGGGCATTTTGTAAGCGTAACAAATTTTCTGAATTTTTTTTGATTTAGTCCACCTCTGGAAACGGGATCAAAAAATTTACGTGAAAAATTTGAAAAAATATTTAGATAGGAACAGATATGGGAAGAAGGGCCAAAAACAAGCAGGGAGTGCCTCCTCCGTTGGAGGAATTCCAGAAAAAGGAGAAGAAGAAGGATCACAAGCGGAAAGCAGAGAAGGATGACAAGGAGGTGAAGAAGTCGACGAAAAAGGCAAAGAAACCGAAGAACGAGGAAGAGTATGAAGATCCTGAAGATTTGCCAGAGGTCGATCTGGAGGAGCTGTCTGCAGCTAAGAAGTCGCTCTTCGACGACGATGAAGACGAGGAGGCGGGTCTTGATGAGTTCGAGCAGCTTGATGATCAGTCGGAAGAGGAGATTGATGACGAGTTTGTGGATTCTGACGAGGAAGGTAGAGAAAGACCAATGTTTTCTGACGACGAAAGTGACGATATGGAGGCGATCAATGCAGCAAACATGGAAGAGTATTCCAAGAAGCTCGACGAGGAGGCTTTGATGGAGCAACAGGACGCCGAAGACGAGCTTTTGGAAGAGAACATGAAAAACCCTCGAGCAAAAATCCTGCCCTCTGCGGAAGAAGAGGAGCAGATGAAACAAGGCGGGCCCGACCTCACAATGGTCAGAACCCGGATGCTGGAGGTTGTCAAGGTTCTGGAAGATTTCAAGAATCTGGCCGAGGAGGGTCGAAGCCGGGCAGAATACGTGGACCGGTTGCTCAAAGACATATGTGAATATTTCGGCTACACAGAGTTTTTGGCCGAGAAGCTCTTTAATCTTTTCTCGCCGTCCGAGGCCATCGAGTTCTTCGAGGCCAACGAAATTCACAGACCAGTTACCATCAGAACAAATACGTTAGTGACCAGACGCAGAGAACTTGCGCAGACGCTGGTCAACAAGGGAGTCAACTTGCAGCCTATCGGGCCGTGGACCAAGGTGGGTCTGCAGGTGTTCGATTCGCAGGTCCCTATTGGAGCCACTCCTGAGTACCTGGCCGGACACTACATCCTGCAAGCCGCGTCCTCGTTCTTGCCGGTGATGGCCCTGGATCCACAGGAGAACGAGCGTGTTCTCGACATGGCTGCTGCTCCAGGAGGAAAAACAACCTACATTTCTGCTCTCATGAAAAACACCGGATGTGTGTTCGCCAACGACGCCAACAAAGCGAGAACAAAGTCCCTAATTGCCAACATCCACCGTCTGGGCTGTACCAACACGGTGGTTTGCAACTACGATGCGCGCGAGTTCCCAAAGGTTATTGGCGGTTTCGACAGAGTGCTCTTGGACGCTCCCTGCTCTGGAACAGGTGTCATTGCCAAAGACCAGAACGTCAAGGTCAACAGAACGGAGAAGGACTTCATCCAGATTCCTCACTTGCAGAAACAGCTGCTGCTGTCTGCGATCGACTCCGTGGATGCACACTCTTCCACCGGCGGAGTCATCGTCTACTCGACGTGTTCCGTGGCCGTGGAAGAGAACGAGGCCGTGGTGGACTATGCCCTGCGCAAAAGACCCAACGTCAAGCTGGTGGAGACCGGCCTGGCCATCGGAAAACCTGGGTTCACGTCGTTCAGGGGAAAACAGTTCAACCCTAAAGTCTCGCTCACCAGAAGATACTACCCGCACGCTTACAACGTGGACGGATTTTTCGTGGCCAGGTTCCAGAAAATAGCCTCCAGTCCGCACGACGTCTCCAAGGCCGGCGCCAAGGAGAAGGAGCTGGCTGCAGACGCCGAGGCCGAGAAAGAGGGACTGATCCACGGCGACTTCGCCAGCTTCGATGACGAGCAAGACAAGGACATCATGAAGGAGTCCATCAAGCATAATCTGAAGAAAAAGGGAATCAACCCGAACACCGTCGACATCGAGAAGAAGCTGCCCAAGAACTAAATATATTGTGTAATCTAAAGTCTAACACATCCCATGCTATTTTCCTTCATGTACTCTGGCCCGTACTCGCGGTACTCCTCTCTGGAAACATAGCAGTTTTTGGCTTCTGCGCTGACAGACCACTTGGCCATTCCGCGCCACGCGTCCAAGAGCGGGTCCTCCGCACGTCTCACCCTCAACGGAGCACCCACCGGCAGCACTGCCTTGAGGTCGGACTCCAACCGCTCTTGGAAATTCTGGAACAACGACTGGCCACCAGTAACAAAAATGTCCTTCATCATCTCGGTGGAATCGTCCCCCGAGAAGCCAGTTTCTCCCGGAAGTCGCCTCAGCAGCGTGTCTTCCGCAAGCTCCACGACGCCTGCCTGGTCCACTCCGGCGATCGAGGGCTGGAATAGGATTTCAGGAACACGGATCCGCTCCACGTTGACGTGGATCTGATGCTGCTGGTGCTGATCCTCGGGGTCGAAATTACGTGGCCCCCGGAGGAACCGGTGGATGAGCGAGTTTTTCCAGTCGAACTGCCGTTGCAACGTGTCTTCCACAGTGAAGTCCGGATCGTGCTCTAGGAGCTCCTCCTCGATCTTGAGGATCTCCTGCTGAACCTCTTCCTCGGCTTCCTCGTCTTCCTCGCGGGCAATATCCCGGTAGACAGCCCAGTCCTCGTCATTGGCACCAAACGTATCGTTGGGATCGTTATCTATGGTGACATTACCTGCCTTTTTGCGTCTGCCACCGCCCCTGTCCTCGTCCGCCAACGACGCGATATTTTTCATTCGGTTCTGCGCAGCGCGGCTCTTTCTATCCGTCAGCTCCTCTTTCAAACGCTTGCGTTCTTTAACGTGCTTGACCAGCTTCTCCAGGCGTTCCCTGCGGTCGGCGATCCACCCATTTATATCTGTCTCCCTCCACTTTCTATCTTTTTCGGCAGCTTCCTCGGCCTCTTTGCGGGCGAGCTCTTTTTCCTGCTTAGCCCGCATTCTGGCCTCATAGTTGGCCTTCATTAGTCGCTGCTTACGCTTCTCCTTCACCTGTTCCTCTGTAAGCTGCTCGTCCGGGATCTCCAAAAGTGGGAAAGAAGGTGGCTCGTCGCTGGTGTTCTCACCAATGTCCTCGTTTCTCGCTTTCTTCAAAGATTTCTCCAAATTTGCAATGTGCTTGTTCATTTCAGCCTCATCCTGAAAACCCTCATTGCGGAGCACGTCTATTTGCTCGCGCTTGTTCATGCTTTTCATCCGATCTTTCAGTCCGGTGAAGTAACTGAAATCTGCCTCTTTTTGGACAAGCTTTTCCAGACGGCGTTCTCTCGCCTGTTCGTGGAGCCGTTTGATCTGCTCCCGCTTTCTTTCGGCCTCCAGCTGTAACTCCTCTTCTGTTTTCTGATGTTTCACGACTTCCGTAAAGGGGGCCTCCAGAACAATGTCATTTTTCTCCAAGTTTTCCAGGTCCAAATAATGTCTTATCTCCTCGCTGAAGTCTCGCGAAACATAGCAGTAGTCCTGCTTAATCTTCTCCATCTGGAATGGCGTAATTCGCGTAGGAAAGTAAGGGTATTTCAGGCCAATGAAGTCCATCAAAAAGTTGGTGGCTTGTCTGCCGCCCCAGTCGATTCTCTTTGTAATAGACAGAACAGGCTGGTTTCTCACTACAGGAATCACATGCGTCGCATCATGTCCCGTGCCAATGACGAGGCCCGTGGAACCTCCATTTTGATAGTAGCTGAACAAACAGTCAGCTCCAAATGCCACCTTAGGCACGTCGTAGCCTTCGAACAAAAGCTCCATCATGCCTGTTCTTTGCTGTAGAGGCGTAGCCAGAACTTCATTCATCACGACGGGGTTATCCACCCTGCCCTGAGAGGACACACCGCAGTGCAAGAATCCGTAATCTAGCACCTTCTCTATCACATCCCAATTGTTAATCATGGGCCCATCAAAGGCAGACCGGATGTTGGACTTGGAAACGTTGTCTAGGTACATGTCGTTTCCCACCAGAGTGATTGTTTTGTTTATCCGACGGTCTTTGAAACGTGACATGATCGTCGGAAAGACGTTATTTGGGTTGGACTCCTTAGCCAGCCCGAACCTCGTTGTCGATCGTCCTAGATCAATGGCGATGGGCACACCCGTTTCGTACGAGCTGTAGTACGGCTCTGCTTCCGCAGGCGCACTAAAGTCGGGAATTGGAAATGCTGGCCGCGGCGGCAATTCTTCCTCGGTGCGTTTATTCGCCATAATAAAGAATTGGAGTTATTTTTTCCAACCTATTTCGTCTTGTTTTAATTTTTCCCTACTTTATTTACTTGTCCTATAATGTCCAACGAATCATTTTCCATCCACGGATACAATTTAGTGACGTTGCTCAAAAGGTAAGTGCCGAAAGTGTGTCAGAAGCTAACTAGTTAGATTGGAAGCAGCTGCATCCAGACTGGAAGATGTTACCATCTTCCAAGAGAACGCGGTCCACTCGCAATCCAAGCAGGTTGATGCTTCAACCAATGGTGTCAGTGGTTCGCAGGGTGCGCAGACTAAAGCAATTGAGGCTCCAGAGAAGGAGACACCGGCCATTGAAGCGTTTGACCGGTTCCTGGAAGAGTACGTGACTCCTTTTGTCGAAATTTCAGATAAAATCGACCCGCTGGTTGCGCAACAGGCCAAGCTATTTGAGAAGGCATTGTTGGAAGAACGCAAGTTCCTGCAGGCTGCTTCGAGGTCCAAGCCTGTTGATGCGGCTAGTCCTGCTTTCCAGGCCGCACTCGGTCCAATCAATAGCGTCATTGTGAAGGCTGTGGAGGTCAAGGACGCCAACCGCACGTCGAAATTCTTCAATAACCTCAACACTGTCGCTGAGGGAATCCCTGCTTTGGGATGGATCTGTGTCACAACCCCGGTCTCCTATATCCCAGACTACAAAGATTCGGCCCAGTTCTGGTCTAACAGGATCCTGAAAGAACACAAGGAATCGGACCCAAACCAAGTCAAATGGGCCACCACCTTCATCAGGATTTTTGACGGGCTCAAGAACTACGTGAAGGAGTTTCACACAACTGGTCCGTCATGGGACCCGCAAGGAGGGTCCTTTGAAGAAAACCTGAAAGGCACTTCTTCTGAGTCCGTCTCTCCTGCGCCTGCTCCGCCTTCTGGTGCCGGTGGCCCTCCTCCTCCGCCTCCACCACCTCCAGCTTCGGTATTCGAGGCAAAAGAAGATCCGCAGCCTGCTGGAATGAACGCAGTTTTCTCGGAGCTCAATAAGGGAGAGAACATCACTGCCGGTCTCAAGAAGGTCGACAAGAGCCAGATGACCCACAAAAACCCAGAGCTCAGGGCATCATCAGCTGTTCCAGCAAAAAAGTCTGTTCCTGTTCCTCCAAAGAAGCCCGCTAGCTTGAGTGAAAAACCTTCAAAGGAAAAGAAACCACCAAAGAAGGAGCTCGTGGATAACAAGTGGCTCGTTGCTAATTTCGAAAATGAGTCGGACATTATCACCATTGAAGGAGAAATGCAGCAGAGCATATTCATTGCCAACTGTGCCTCCACGATTATCCAAATCAAGGGTAAAGTCAATGCCATTACGCTGAACGAGTGCTCGAAAGTTGGTCTCGTGGTCGAAAAGGCCATCAGCGGAGTCGACGTCATCAAATCGAAGAGCTTTGAGGTTCAGATTGTCGACTCTGTGCCGATGATCTCCATTGACCAGTCCGAGTCAGGCTCTTTGTATCTTTCCGCCACTTCTTTAGATACCGAAATCTTTACTTCGTCTACGACAGCCCTCAACATCAATGTGCCTGAGGCAGACGACATGAAGGAGCTGGCTGTGCCTGAGCAATTCAAGCACACGGTTAAGGACGGAAAACTGGTCAGTACTGTCGTTGAACATGCTGGCTAAAACTATATACGAAATCAAATACAAAAGCGATTTACTCTGGGACCTCCAATCCAACTCTTCTGGCTGTTTTCCGCACCTTGTCGGTCTGTTTCATGCTGATTCCAGGGTTGTATCTTTCGAGCAGTTCGACATATTCTCTTTGACTTTTGAGAAAAGACACCATGTTGCTCAGATGTTCTTTTTGTTTTGTATCGAGACTGTCCGAGTCCATACTTTTGACGAGGTCCACATTGACCTTTGGCTTTGTGACTTGCGTGGAGTTTTTCACATCCTCAACCAATTTGGCATCCTCTTCGGGACTCAGAACTTTGCCTGACCTGACATACTGCATTCTTTTGTACTGAATCAAAGCATCCTGTTTTTTTAAAATGTCCTTGGAGTGTTTATCAAACGATTTTTGAACTGTGGTTTGAAGCTCACTGACCAAGTTTTGAAAGATCTTACGACTGGACATGGGGACAAATAAATGGAAAAAAAAATAATTTTATTTTATTCATGTCTGACCTTAACGTTGACGATTTGCCCAAAGAGTGGCTTGAATTGTCGCGGTACCTCCAGAAAAATGCCCTGGATTTTTCTGCTTGGGAGAAACTGGTTGACGTTGCGCTCAAGCTAAAAAGAGACGTCGTTTCCAGCAGGCTGGTCGCCATCTCGTACGAGAATCTTTTGGTTAATTTCCCATTCTGCGAGCAATACTGGTGTAATTATGCTGAGGATCTCTTTCGCCATGGCCGGACAAGTGAAGCTCGTGAAATCTACGAGCGAGGGCTAGAAGTCGTACCTAAATCGATCGTTGTATGGACCAAATACCTAGACTTCATGGTGGAAACGGTTCATCTTTATGATCCAGTCGTGGCCATTTTTGAGCGTGCAAGGACACAGATAGGACTACATTTTTACGGGCATCTGTTGTATGATCGCTACTTGCAATTTCTCAAATCATACCGCAAAACCAAGGAGTATCACTATCTTCTCAGGCGCGTCATTGAAATCCCATTGTATCACTACTCGAAATACATCAAGCAATTCTTCGCTCTCATCGAAAATGCAGACCTCGACACAATCAAGTACCTCATCTCCAAGGAGGACTTGGCTACTGTGTACAAATTGAGCTGGCCAGATTTAATTGGCCGCAGAGACAATAAGGTTTTGACAGACTTAAAGAAAGATTTGAGAAAAAGATATATGGATCTGTTCATTACCACGCAATATCATGTGTATCAAATCTGGCCTTTTGAGGAAGGGATCAGGCGGCCATATTTTGCTCCCGCAAAACTGGAGAGACGAGAGTTGCATAATTGGAAGAAATACCTGGAATACTGTGAGACGTTGTCGCTCAAGTCATCCCATAAAGACTCAGATTCCTCCATTACGAAGAACACCCGCAAACTGATAGAGACGGTCTACGAGCGGTGCCTTACTACAACTGCATACTATCCCTTTTTTTGGATAAAGTATAGCAATTACTATCTGAATCTCAACCAGATCGATAGAGCGAAGAAGATACTGGTGAGAGGACTATATCATTGTTGCACGGACAACACCAAATTGCGAATTCGACTGGCCGACCTCGAGCTAATAAGCAAGAACCCTACAGCAGCCCGAGCAATAATTCTGGAATTGTTGCAACTATATCCAAACTCGTTGCAAGGGTGGCTCAAGCTGCTCCAGCTCGAAAACACGGCGAAGAATAGCACCCTGGTTCAGCTAGTGGAGGCCAAATTAGACGAGGTCGCGGGTACAGACTACGAGCATCAGTTTGACTACCTATTTCTCGATCTCCTGTCGTACAGGTTGGACATGGAACGTTTGTTTTCCAAATATGAGCATAAAAACAGCTATTTTTTCTGGAAAGCATACATCGACTACTATTACCTTTATTCACCTAATACAGCCAAGCTGAACGAGGTGTATCGGTTGGCGCTGGAGAAACTCAATGAGTCTGATAAGGCTAAAATTGTCCAATATATGGATGGCGTGGTGGAGAAAGAGTATTTCTAGACTTGTATATTAAATAATCTATTGTACATTAATTAAAGGCGTAGATGTTAAAGGCGGTGATTGACAGCCAGAAAAACACAGCGATGTATCCCACGAGTCTATCCACCTTCCAGTTGCGTAGCGGGACAACGGTGATGTATATCAGAAGGATGAGAATTAAGCTAAAGCTGGACAGTTTCAGATGATTATCGACCTTGAACTCCACAGGGGAGCCGGTTTTGACGTTGACCACCAGCGAGCTCAGTCCCACACCAAACAGGATGTACAGCAGGGGCGATCCAAAACAAGCATGAAGTCCTGTCAGAGCTAAGCCTAGTGATGAGAGCGTGCTGTTAGTGATCAGATCACCGATTGAATTGCCCATGGAGAGAACAGTGAGCCCTAAAAGAGACTCGTCGATGCCGTAGATGGTGCCGATATTCTTCAGAATGTTGACGATTTCCGAGGCCGCCCCGGTAATCAAGTTAAGAACGTTGATGAATCCAACTAAGGAGGAAAGTGCAGGGAACGCTCGCCAATAGTATGTCTTGGATAGCGTGCGGAACAGAATATTGGCCACTGTTAGGGTGAAAGTCAACTTCAGCGCACGCATCGAAAACTCCTGCAGAATAACCAGCGGAGTCAGTAGGATCTGGACATGGAACAGACGCACATTAAGCTCAAGCTCCTTGTTGGAATGTGCGGGCGTGGGGACGGCCAGGTTGATGATGAATGCGAGCGGGAGCGTGACAATGTTGAAGAGAGACTCGAACGGCTTGTTTCTCGATGCTAGACGGCCGTAGTTGGGGATGAGCTTGGATTTCCAGCAAATCTCAATTGGTTCTGTGGACAATATCGTCGAAATCGACGCCGTTGACGAGACAGAGGACGACCTCGAAAGCTGCGCCGGAGACAGAAGTATATGCTCAGACGATGTTGGGGACCGGGGAGCTTCGTCCTCTGCGGGGGTGATAATGATCTGAGATGGAACGGGAACAGGAGCCGTCATGGCTTCTTCCGGGTCGTGACGGTCCCCGCTGGGCTCGCTACGATAGTAGTTGGCGATATGGTTGAGGTCGCAGGTTCGAAAGGCCAGTTTGATGGAATCAGCAAGCGATAAGCGAAAACTTCGGCCGGTCTCAAGACTCTCAATGTTCTGCGCAAAAACGTCTACTGCTGTGGACCCCGTGTCGGCGCTGGTCTGGTCGTGAACTTTTGTGTGTGTCTCTGCAAGAAGCTTGTCAGGACTGAAGAAGTTGATCAGGATGTAAATTGCATATAGCAGACACATGGCTATGCTCTCAAAAAGCTTGATCTTCCCATCGACCAGAAACATAAGCGACAGTACAATGAGAGTGAGAAAGAGAGCCACGTCCTTGACAAACGAGTTGTAATCCACCGCGAACGGCCTCACAATGGCCATGCTCCCGACCACCACTGTGAGGGCAAAGTTGGCTGATCCCAAAAGCTCGCCAATGGCTAGCGCGGCAGAGTCGGAATTCATGGCCACCCACGTTGACAGGATATCAGGCGATCCGTTAGCAAACGCAAGGAGCGTGAGCCCCGACAATTTCTCGCCCAGATTCAGTAGCCCAGCCAGAAACGTGAGATTCGGAGTCAGAAAGTTCGACGCCAGAAACCCAAGCGCAAAGAACAAAACGGTGATCAGGGACAAAAACCCGGTCACCATCAGCCACGGTGGCATGGAGGACATGAAATCAGAACAATAATAGAGTTTCAGGTACTTGAAATTCGAATGGTCACAGTTGTCCAATATATAACGGCAGATCGACTCCACGTCGCCCGGCGGCACGGGGCACGAGTGCGAAGAGTTGGTAAAAGTGTCGAATACCATTGTCATAAAACAGACATTTATCAGTTTATAAATAAATTGCTGCGAAAGAGGGTCTATTTTTTCCTGATTAAATTTTAATTTATGCTATATACAGGTTCTATTTTGTCTGTCTGAGCAAAAGAGGAACTTTCTCATTTCCGTAGAAGGGAAGGCCAAGGCCGCTCAACAGTGTGCGGGCCTCGTAGTCGAGTTGCGCGCTCGTGTGCAAAGTCAGCCAGAACCCGTATGTGTTGGGCCACGAGTCCTGGTTGTGTTCGATCTCAGGGAACAGACGCACGGTTTCTGCACTGACACCGAATGCAATATTTCCGTATTGATCGCCGGCAGAGTTGCTGATGCCTCTGAACTCTCTGGCTCTAGGAAGAACAATCTCTGTGAGTGTGCTGAGGAACTGGTGGGCAGGAGCACCGCTAATTTTGGTCTTGGCACCCATCATCATGCCAGGACGCAGCTTCCAGGAGGGGACGTTGGTCTTGGCGTAAATAGGGTACACTTTGGAGTTTGTGATCTGTTGAATCTGGAGCTGTGCCGCTATAGCCGCAGCGGGATTGGTCTTAGCCTCTTCAACGAAACAGTTTATAGACACCGCCTCGAGGAAAGGCACGTTTTTCCAGCTGCGTGCACGAATGGTTGGCGAGGGCACAATCTGACCTTTTGGTTTCTGCAACGGTCTGTTGATATGATATGGCGAAGTCATGTCCCAGCTTCTTCTCTTGGCTCCCTCCAGGTCCTTTTGGTCATGCTGGTAGTTTATCAGCAGCAAGTCTGATTTGAGAGTGTTGTGGTAATGCTCTTTGACTCTGTCTTGTTTCACCAGAAATGGTCTGTATTTTGGAGACCGAACATCGGTTGGTGACAGCTTGAGTTCGGGGAATCTGGGCGACAGCAGCTGTTTGTTTATACGCACACGATGGTGGACCGGTTTCACCAGTGAATAACCGACCTTTCCAGCCGCGCTCGTGCTGGAAAAGAATCTCAGTTGAACAAATGCCATGGACAAAATAATCAAAAAAAAAACCTTGAAAAATTCAAGGAAAAATTTGTTACCCGGTAAACTTTGTTGATATGCGATTTACGCCCCATCGAAACCCGCAATTCCAGTATGATTCCGACGAGGTTGTCTCAGGCTATGACTCCCTGTCAGAGTCCGAGGAAGAGGTTGAGGACTTGGGACACGTGCTGGACACTCTGGATCTGAAAAATCGCTTTGACTATGTGATGAAGCTCTACGATTACGAAGATAGAGAGCCTTCTTCCAGCCCGATTGAGCCATTGGTAGTTTCGCCCTCTCCAGAAATTAGTACGAAGTCATCGAGAAGCGATGAATTTGATCCTGTGGGGCATTTTTCCAGCATACTATCTACACGGCTAGAGCAGAGAAAACAGCGAGTTTTCCAACTTATAGAAGCCGAGAATGAACGCAAACGGATTGCAGAAGAGAGACGAAAAGAGGAGGAGCGCAGAAAGCTGGAAGAAGAGCGTCGGAAGGCCGAGGAGGAACGCAAGCGTAAGGAAGAAGAGGAGCGTCGTAAAAAAGAGGAAGAAGAGAAAAAACGGCAAATGGAACTAGAGGCAGAGAGGAAACGCAGGGAAGCTGAAGCGCAGGCCAAAGCTGAGGAGGAGAAACGCAAGAGAGAAGCTGAAGAGGCGTCCAAGAAGGCCGAGTACGGTAAGACTAATTATTTGCTCGTGGAGCAACAGTTCTTCAAGTATAAGCAGGATATTGCGGATATCAAGCGCGACGTCGTGGAGAAAATGAAGGATCCAACTAACAAGGAGCTCAAGAAGCTGGTGGGCGTGCAGAAAAGAAAAATCAATCCAAAGTTCGGCCAATTGACCAACAGTGAGCCACAATGGCAACGTATCATGTCTCAAATTTATGAGCTAATTATGCAGGCCAAGAGCAACGATCTAGCGTACAAGTGGCTGCTCAATTTCATGGCGAAGGCCATCATCTCGCAGGCTGAGACAGAAGTGACGGTGAAACCGGATAGTTCTGTTCCGCTGGCCAAACTCGCCTTGAACCTGTTGGTTATTTTCCCCGAGTTCGAGTACTATCTGCTTGCGCGGTTCGTCAAAAAATGCCCCCTGGTCATAGGCTACACGTGCAAGATTGACACAGAGGAGGGAAGACTGCGGATGGGCTGGAAACGTAAAGCAGACAACAAATGGGAGGAAGATATCCAGTACGACGAGCGTCTTTCTGGAATCGCGACCGTCTACGCTGTGATGTGTCGGCTTAGCATTGATCCGACCTTCTTCCAGTGCGACGTGGCCAACACGAAGCATCCCTTGCCGATTTCCAACGCCTGGAAGATGATGAGTCGTCTGGCTAACCTGCCTCTTGATTTGGTTACAAATGTGCATTTTGCGGTCGCTGGTTTGTGGTGGGACTCGTGTGCTGCACAGATATGTGCTGCGTACGGCAGACAGGGCGTCAAGCTGCTGCGGCTGGTGTGCGACGATTGGACGCAGGCGGTGGCCGATCGCAGGTACAGCGGCGCGGCGCGGCTGCGGCTGTTGGGCGAGGACTGGCAGCGTACTGGCCAGTTCAAGCAGTTCAAGCAGATGACTAACGAAGACGTTCCTAATAATTAGCGCATAACAAAGATCTTTGTAATAATTAGTAATTAAAACTAGTCTTATCTAAGAAACTTATCGAAATATTTTCTTTTATATTTATTAGCCATCAATGACTCGTCCAAAAATTCCCACAACGGTGCAGTCGCCGTTCCCGATCGTGGTGCGGAATACCAGTGTTGTTGCAGGGTTTGGCCGCGGCTCCACGGAGATGGGCATCCCGACGGCCAATGTGCCCGTGGACGACGAGCCGGAGTTGGAGAAACTGGACACAGGGGTGTATTTTGGGTTTGTTAGATTGCTGAAACCAGAGGAGAAGATAGAGGCCAGGACGGTTGCGCGGTCGGACGGCAAAACTGAGGTCACATTCACGTATGGGGCAAATCTGGCCGAGCAGGACTTCGCGGTGCTGCCTATGGTGATGTCGTTGGGATGGAACCCGTTCTTCAAAAACAGCAAGAAGGCGTGCGAGCTGCACATCCTGCACGGTTTCAGGTCAACGTTCTACGGATGTAAGTTGAACTTCAACATCCTGGGGTACGTGAGGCCCGAGCTAGACTACGTTTCCATGGAGGCCCTGATCAAAGACATACAGCTGGACATCGAGACGGCCAAGCAGTACCTGGCCACCCCTGAGTATCGCAAGTACGCAGATGTGTAATTTCTAGCTACATCAGTTTGAGTTTCTCGTTCTTTTTGCCCGTAAGCGTTGCAATGGCCACGGTCAGCATCTTGCTGAACCAGAACGCATTGAGAATGTCCAGCACGAAGTTGGTGGCGAGAATGATCACGGCTGTCGACACCACGAAACGTGGGTCGTTTCTCGCGTCATAGAGGTCAAATGCTAGTCTGTAGATCTGGTACCACCCCCAGCAGATACGGGCGCCGAAGAAAGTCGAGATCAGTACGACGTTGTTTGCCAGGGCCAGCCACTCGGGCACCAGCTTGGGGAATTTCAGACCCAGCCACCGTATGTTCAAAAACGGAGTGGAGATCTCAAATAGCAGGAAAATAGGACTGTAGTAATGGATCATCTGAGTGCGGATCCCTGACAGAAACACCGTGCTAGCCATGACGCCGTGGATCAGAAAGCCCACACCGAAGTGGTCGAGGTGAAAGCAAGACATCACGGCATCCCATACGAAGTAGCTCGCCGCCAGCGTGCTGTAAGCCTCCGAGTACGGCGTGGTAGCGAACACGCGGTCTTGGTTGAGGTACCGATTGTCGAAAAGAGGGATCCCAAGCACCACGATAAGTGTCGACTGGACAAACGAAACGACCCGCATGCTAAGGTCCAGTCTGTCGGCGCTGTCGGGAATCAGAGTTCGAATTCTAGGCAACAGACAAAGCGTCCGGCACAATAGATACAGCCCGTGGTAGAACAGGACCCCGGCCACCAGGACGTCCAGCACCTCCAGAATCTTGCTACCTGAGCGGTCAGGAACAACTGCGTCCAAGAACGGAAGCTCTATCGCGTACGGCACGTGGTATTCGCACGCAGCCCGAAATCTCGAAATAAGATCCATGGAAAACAAATTAATGCGTTACGTAAAAAATAATTACCAAATATCACTGCATTTATTTATTTTATCTTACACCTGGGAAAGCACAGCCTGGTTGGTCTTGCGAGCAATGGCGGCCACTTTATCTCCCAACGACAACGCAAGTCCCTGGCCCTTGGACCGGATACGCACATGGCCCACAATCGGGCCGTCGGCCGACTTTTCGATGCACAGGTTGGCCAATGCGTCCTCTCCAAACGACGATCTGGAGTACAGATTGGCGGACAAAAACTGGCAGTCCTCGCCGATCACCGCGCCAGGGGTCAGATTGTTCATGTTGGTGCCCTCCAGGAGCTGGTCCAGGTAGTCCTTCAGGGTCGGAAGGTTGGACTTGACACTGATCTTGTTCTCCCACTCAAACTCGTTCCACATCTTTCTGAATTGCGCCTCGGTACATGTAGCAGGCTTGATGTAGTCCATGATATCAACGTGCAGGTCCGACAGAATCACGATCGTGTTCTCGTCTGCGTGCTGGCCGTCATAGACGATGTTTCCGAAAATGACACCGGTGTCCGCCGAGGTCACCTTGATGGTCGTCTGCACACGGTGGAAGCCGTGCGGGCCGATGTTCTGGGTTGTGGGCTTGTCGACCACCTTGAGGTCTCCCAGAGTGGCGAACTCCACCGTCAGATTTCTCAAAGTCTCTGTGGTTTGGTTCACCAGAA
Source organism: Ogataea siamensis (assembly GCA_030574315.1). Taxonomy (NCBI): domain Eukaryota; kingdom Fungi; phylum Ascomycota; class Pichiomycetes; order Pichiales; family Pichiaceae; genus Ogataea; species Ogataea siamensis. The sequence continues at coordinate 127,115 of JAJMET010000016.1, forward strand.
GAACGTCTAGGGTCACGTCAAATTGATGCACCTTGACATAGGCCTCCGCGTACACAGGGTCGGAGAAACCGGTCAGTTGCTTGATCTTCTTCAGTCTTGACGACAAGTCTTCCTTCACCACAGTAGCGCCGGCAGCTAGCGTCAGGTCCTGTTGGTCCAGATCCTCGATTTTGTCCTTTGTGTTGAGCTGTCTGAACGAAATGGCGTCGTCCACCTGCTCAGCATTGTCCTGGACACTGGCCTGCTCCTGTTCCTTCAGTTTCTGCGCCTCTGACTCGAGCTGTTGCTTGTACGCCTTCTTGGTGTCGTCCAAGAAGGCCTCGTCAATAAGAGATTCTTCTTTGCCGTCTTCGCTCAGGAATCTCACGCACGAGAGAATTCTCTCGGCAGAGTCCTCGTCGATGCGTTTCTTGACCAGCGAAGAGTCGCCCACTCTGAGAATCGACACCATGATTAACATGGCCTCGGCCTTGAGGGCATTCAACAAATCGGTCTTGGACGAGATCTTGCTCAGTCTCAGAACCATCTTGACCAGGGTTGAGGCTAAGACAGACCCTAGGTAAAAGTCGCCTTCGAGGAGCAGGGCTCTGAGCGGGTGTTTCGAGGATCCAGTGGAAGCCGAGGAAGGTGTCGGGTCTCCCAGAGCAACCTCGGTGGCATACGTGCCGTCTGCCAGGATCTTCGGACCAGTGTGACCGTTGGTCTTGACTTGCTCGTCCTCCTCGTCTTCGTGGCCTCTTCTCTCGGCAGCTAGAATTGGCACCTCGCCAATGCTCGACCGGATGGCATTCCAAGCGGTCTGGATGTCCTTCTCGTCCAACGAATACTCTCCAATGATCCACAAACTGCCTCTGTAAACCTTTCCGCTCTTGATGGTCTTGAGCGAGACAATGAGCCTTTGGATGATATTGCTTCTAAGATCCGGGAACTTCTCCACCACCTGCTTCACAAAAGTGATGACCTCGGTGGCAGCGGTGGTGTTCAGTTCGCTGATGAAGTCCAACAGCAAATCCACGACGCTGGCAGCCACCTCGTGGAATCTGATGGCACACGAATGGATGGCTGAAATCAGCAGCTGTCTGTACTCGGTCGACTTCTCCTCGTTGGAAGTGGTAGTTCTCTGGAGCTCTTTTTTCAGAAGCTTCACCACATCGTCGACGTTCTTGCTGGACACCAGCGACAAGGTGATTTCGATTGCCTTTTGTCTGACGTCCAACGATGGAGCAGACAAAACACGCAAGATGTCCAGACACATGTCGTCAAGCATGTCCTCGTGTTTGCGGTGCAGCTCGTTGACGATCTCCAAGGCAATCAATTTGACGTTATTGTCCGGCTCCTTGACAGCCAACTCAATGAACTTCGACGCAGCACTAGTGATGGCTGCCTGGGAATTAGAAAGGACGCTCAGGGTCGAGGCTGCCTCGTAGATGACGGCATTGTTGGATGTTTCTAGTAATTCCGAGATGATGTGCAAATAGTGAGGTTTGAGCTCTGGAAAAGAAACCGCGTCCTTTCTGATGAACTCAACCACGGCCAATTGGATTGTAGGGTCCACAGACGTGACTGGCTGGGACTGGATGAATCTGAGAGCTGCCTCTCGATCAAGCTGTCCAAGACAAACGAATGCATTGCGTTTGCAGGTCGCATCATTTTCGACGGCCAAGAAGTCTGTCAGGAGCTCTGCAGCATCTGGAATCAGGTGCTCAGACACCCTGTAGACAGAGTATATCGCAAAAACGGCGTTCTTACGAACATACGCATGACGGTGTTCCAAACACTGTCTGGCAGAAGGCACCAACGGCTCCAGCAATTCCGGCTCCTTGAGCTTCGACAGGAACCTCAGCGTGCTGCCGCGGATGTATTCGTTTGCGTGCTGCAGGTCGTGCTGAATGGCATTGCAAACCAGGATCATTTCGTGCTTGAGTTTGCCGTCTTGTTCGTATTTCGGACAGATCTCCCAGTAGAAGTACAACAGTTTCTTCAGATCCTTGTTTCTCGAAGGCATCACGTACCGGATAATGTGCATCAGCAGTCCGGGCATTGGGTCGGAATTGAGCATCGTGATGAGGATCTGTTTCATCACTTCTATCTTGCGCTCGTCATCGCCCTTCTCAAGCTGGTTTTTGAACTCATTGACCGAGGTCTTACTCGCGGTGTTGGGCTGGCGGTTAGCACACAACTTTGGCGATACTTACTTCGTAAACCAACGTATATGCAACGTCTGCAGACATAGAGTGTTGTTTTTGTTCGACACGTATTTTTTTCCAAGCGCAAAATCAAGAAAAATGTTCGTCGCGACGATGGGTCGAATTTATTTATATACGTCTCTCTACTCGTCCGGGTTGGCCACGAACAACTTGAGCCGCGGCTGTGAAGGCTGGACGCTGCGGACACTAGCCATCCGCCCCAAACCCTCGTCTGAGGCCGTCAGCCGCTTCAGCTGGTCTGCCACCTCCAGCACCTCTGCGTCTGGATCCTGCGGGATCTTGGTCTTGCCCGTAGAGTGACTGAGCTTGGAGTCTGGCAGCTCATCATCGTCGATCTCCGACGCCAGCAGGCCTGGATGCTGTGCGCCGTGCTTGATTGCTGCCTGATACGAGAACAGCGTCGATTGTCTCGACGATGTGCGAGAATGGTGACCCTTGTGTTTGCGGATCCCGATTGGCAGCCTGCGCGGATCAGGGTTCCTGTCCACAAACGTCGTGGCGGCGCCCGTGCGCAGCTTGTATATATACAGCGAGGGCTTGTGCAGTTCTGCGTCGTCCGACTCCTGCTCTGCGTCGGGCTTGGCTGTCTTGGGCTGCTTGAGCGTTTCGAAGAGCTCGGGCTGTGCAGTGGACAGGGACAAAGCTCTAGTGCCTCTTCCTGTCGAGGGGTTGTCAGGAGGCGGTCTTCTGCTCTGCGGGACAGTGCCAGGGACCGCGGGGGCAGGCTGCACCACGTTCGAGTGCGATAGCGGGACCACAGTGGGCACTTCTCGACGGTCGTAAGTCGGCAGCGGAGGTGAGCTCTCGGGCGAAGGATTGGTCACCACCATTTTGTGCGCTGTCTGCTTCTCGTCCAAGTCGAAATGCGTGTAGTTGCGTGGCTTGGCGACAAAGCTGACGCCGGAATCGTCCTCGTCGTCTTCGTCCTCAAGAGTTTGGCTCGTCACGGGCTTGGAGTCGATCGACTGTTGTCTGTATAGCGGGCCGGAACTTTCGCTCGGGTTGTACTCTGTGCTTTCCACATCTGCATTTTGAACGCGCAGGGTCGAGTTGCGCGGCTCGGTGGGGTAAAGGTCTTCCTCTGCAGACTGGTCTGTGCTGATATCGGAACGAGTTTCGCGAACGTCGAAAAACTGGTCTGACTCGGAAGACTGGTTGTGCAAATTGTACGATGGGGGCGAGAAATACAGCTCGTTGTCGAAGTGCGACAGGTCTGGCGTTGTCTGCGGCTTGAGGTCGTCTCCTGGACTAAATAGCTGCTCTGCGGGAATGGAGTCTGAAAACAGTTCTTGTGTGGGGGTATCGGAGTCGAGGTGTGGGGGTATGTCTTGTGTTTGCAACGGCTGGACAGGCTCGGGCGAAGGTGAGGACGACGAGGTCGAGGTCGACTTTATGAGGTCGAGATACGTGCTTTCGATCTGAATTTTGATTGGGGAGCTCTTCGGAGGCGAAGCAGGCTGTCTGTCCGACGTCGGAGTTTTTGGTAGAGGTCTTGCTTGTCCTTGCTCTTCAAAAGGGTCCCATGACCGACGTTGCTCTGTGACGGGGTCCAGTTTCTGTGTGTCGGCAGAAAGAACGGGCGGCGGCCGTCTCCGAAGCGAGAGATTGATTGGGGGTCTTTGGAGCGGTTTTCTTGGTGAATTTGTCCGAGCTTCAGGGAAAGGGTCTGGAACCTTGTCAATTGTTGACTGGGGTGGGTAATAGGAGGACGACGTGCTTACCAGAGTGTCAGAGCGCGATAAATCCGGCGTGGGCATATCGTCAGGGATCTGAACGGTAATGCGCCGGTTCGCAGACGTGAGCGTGGTTTCCATTTTGCTATGTCTTTTGGCAGACATGATGAAGAGTAAGGTACGAAAAATAAATAGAGCAAAATAGCGGGTGCAAGGATTTTGGAATTGCAAGAAATTTGAAAAATTTATATAAATTTTTTTAATCACAATGGCCAAGAAAACAGACGAGGTCGAGGAGATCGACAACTACGAAAAGCGCTTGCCCGCATTGCTGCCATTTGCCAAGCCGCTGGCCTCCAAGAAACTCAACAAGAAAGTGCTCAAGACCGTCAAGAAAGCGTCGAAATCGAAGCACGTCAAGAGAGGTGTGAAGGAGGTGGTCAAGGCCCTCAGAAAAGGCGAAAAGGGACTGGTGATCATTGCCGGCGACATCTCTCCTGCTGATGTCATTTCCCACATCCCATGTCTTTGCGAGGACAACTCGGTTCCATATCTGTTTGTGCCGTCCAAGGAGGATCTAGGATCTGCAGGAGCTACCAAAAGACCGACCTCCTGTGTGATGATCGTTCCAGGAGGCGGAAAGAAGGACGCAAAGAGTGAGGAGTACAAGGACAGTTTTGACGAGATCGTGAAGGAAACGCAAAAGTTGTAGGCAATTTTCGAATATAACTAATAAATTAAATCTAGTCTATTTATTGTTGGCCTTCTTTTTTCAGCTCAGACCGCACCCATCCTTCGAGACCGCCTTGGATAATGATTTCCTGCAAGTTGGTGCCCAGCTCGCCCACCTTCTGCTCGAGCACCACGGCTCCAGACGAGTCCGTCACAGTGACGAGCGACTTCGGAACGTTCCACTTGAGGAACCACCCTGTCCGTCTGGTGAGCTCCGGAGCGCTGTCCTTGTATCTGTCGCGCAACATGTTGATGAGGTCTGGGATTTCCAGCGTCAAAAGAGCGTTGTTGATACTGTTTCTGGAGAAAATGTTGCCGAACGACCCAGCAACCACCAGTTTGATGTCTCTGGCCAAAATGCACGTGGCAGCCTGTTCTCTGGACGAGCCGGTACCGAAGTTGAATCCAGAGATGATGATGTCGCCCGCCTTGGTCTTCTGGCCAAATTCGGAGTCGTAATTCTCCATGCACACCTCTGCCATTTTTTCTCTAGGAACATCGTCCTGGTAGGTGTATTTACCCGGGTAGATTCCGTCCGTGTTGATGTTGTCTGCGTCGCACAACACCAGCTCGCCTGTGATCTCCTCTGGGAACCCTGGCAGCACGGAGCCGGCCGGTTTGGCCGTCTCATCGGCGGCCGACGGCTTCTTATTGATCACAATGGTCTTCTTGACTTCTCTGGTTGGAGGACATGGTTTCCCTTCCACCTCCTCAGGAGCAGCTATTTTTCCCACCACTGCAGACGCAGCAACGACTTCTGGAGACGCAAGGAACGCCAGGGCGTCCTTGGAGCCCATTCTTCCCTTGAAATTTCTGTTGGTGGCAGAAATGCCGACTTCTCCCTCTTCCAGCAGTCCAGTGCCCAGTCCGATGCAGGGGCCGCACCCGGCCGGAAGAGGCGTGCATCCGGCGTCCAGCAGCGTCTTCCACGCACCTGCAGCCTCGGCATCGGCCTGGACTTCTGAGGAAGCAGCAGCGATGTAGAACTTGACTCCAGGAGCGATCTTGTGGCCCTTGACAATATCGGCAGCAGCCTTGATGTCACTGAGTCTCGAGTTGGTGCAGGAAACAAGATACGCCTTGTCCACTTTCATGTTCTTGGCCGACAGGTCGCTGAGCGAGTTCGACACCTTGACAGAGTTCGGTCCGGAGATGTACGGAGACAGGGTCGAGAGGTCGATCGTCAGCGTCTTGGCGTAGTAGGCGTCTGGGTCGGCAGACACCTTGTTCTGGCGCAGCTTTTCGACGGTCTCGTGGTTGATTCTGGGGTGGTTTGGACCCAGTCTCAACAGCCTCTTGGTGTAGAAATTGATCAGCGTCTCGTCAATGGGGAACAGTCCCGAGAGAGCTCCCCACTCGGTGGTCATGTTGGCAATGGTCAGACGATAGTCAATAGGCAGCTTGTGGATCTCGTCGCCAACAAACTCGATGGCATGGTTGAGCACCTCATCGTTGTTGAACAGTCCGCAAAGCGACACAATCACGTCTTTTCCCGTCACGCCCTTGGGCAAGGAGCCCTTCAGCTCGACCTTGGCCACCGGGGGAATCTGCCACCAGGTCTGGCCGGTGGCCCAGATGGAGGCCGCGTCCGTTCTCACAATCGGCGTTCCCAGAGCTCCAATACCTCCGTACGTGTTGGAGTGCGAGTCAGAGGCCACCGTGAGGTTCGAAGGAAACGCGTATCCTTCCTCGATCATGATCTGGTGGCCAATACCTCTTCCGGCCGGATAAAAGTCAATGCCCTGCTCCTTGGCAAAGTTTTCGATGTTGTGGTACTTGGACAGGTTTTTCTCCGTCTTGTTCTGGACATCGTGGTCCAGCGTGTTCACGATCTGCCGGTTGTCCTTGACCTTCTTGGCGCCCAGTCCCTTGAACTTGAGAGCGACCGGCCAAGAGTTGTCGTGCGACATCACATGGGCAGGCCTGATGGTAACGTAGTCTCCAGAGTACACCAGCTTGTCTGCGGCGAGCCCCACAGCATACTTCTGGACTATCTTCTCGGTCAGGTTTTGGCCGCGACACCGTGCCAGACTGGTGGAAAAGTGTCTCGACATGTGTGTATGACTAAAAAGACTTGAAAAATTTTGAATAAATTAGCTAATTATTTACTTTTTTCCTCGCCAATCACCGGCAACGGAGATGTAAGAGACCGGTTTTTGCAGATTCCATATCCGTGCAGTTTTCCTTCCTAGCGCACTCGCTGTGTTTGCCTCAATGTCCAGCGACGAACGACAGCTGCTCGAGGTCAACAAGAAAGCCATATTCTATTCTCTCGACACCCACCACACAGTCATATTTGATGGGTTTGTGGGGGTCTACTCAATTGCTAAGTTTCTGATAGACCACGCAGACCTTCCTATTGTTGCCGTGGAAAACTCGCAGTTTGCTGCCGACCTTCTGAGAGCCAACCTGACCAATATAACGGTGACTACTGTAGACCAGATTGTATGGAAAAACGATAATTATGAATGGGTCATCCTGGCCACTTCCATGGACGACACCGCGACTCTACTGGCGGTGGAAAGTCTCAAGACCGCAAAGAGACTGATTATTGTGAATAATTACTACTCAAAACTTGACGGCGTGGGGGTCCGGATTAACCTGATCCAGCCCGTCTGGGACTCGTTTTTCGCCACTACTAAGCCGACAGATCTGTTTGCGGAGATCCACAGGGTTATTGGAGACCGCCAAGGGAATATCCTGGTTCTTCTGCCCTCCAAGCAACAGGTCGAGCAATTTGCCTCGGACATTCGGTCTGTAGCAATACTCACAGAGCACGATCTCCTCAGCTTGAGAATGGTGAACCAGCGCAGTGTTGTAGTTATGTGGAACGACGCACAGCTAATTAATTCGCTACGCTACCTGGATTTTTACCGGCCGCTCAATATATCTCTGGTCGTCCAATCAGGTCTGCAAAACCAGCTGGTTCCTTCCCCCATGAATTACAACTACAGCTCGCCCACGCCGATTTCGCGGAAATTCGTTACCGCACTCAAGTCAGAAACGTATGTTCTGTTGCCCGAAAAGTCGCTGAAGGAGACATTCCTCTTTGATCCAATATCTACTCTTCTTATACTCATGAGGAAATATCAGGACAAGCCCAATTCCCTTTTTGAGGACAGGATATTTCGATCGCTCGCATCTCTGCCCTCTTTTGAAAACAGTCTTGCCCAGTTGGAGCTGTGGGGTTTGGTTTCATACACAGACGGATTTAGACTATCTGATCATGTTTTTTGGAAATATAAACTGTACGGCATGTCGGACCGCAAATGGCTCGGTGTGCTAACGGCACTCGGCGCCTCGCTAGAACTTGGAGAAGACGTTACGTTTGTCATCTTATCGATCATCAGCATTTTGCAGACTTTGGATGATACCTCCTACAGTGTATGGTCGCTGCTCTACGATTTAAACTCTAGCTTCCAGGAGCTCAAAAGTATCGAATCAGATTTTATCACGATCGCCAACTTCTTCGTCTCAGCGTTCACCTTGATCAACGGACTTGCAGTGCAGAGGCCGCTGGACCGGAACTCGCAGATATTTCAACTGTTGCGAAAACATAAAGCTCTTTCTCGTATACCTGAAGTTTTTAATTCGTTTGCACGGAACTTCCAGGTTTCTGACTCGTTCAATGACTCGACGCTTTCCAAAGCCCTCCAGTGTTTGCGAAAGGGCCTCATGTATAATTCTGGTGTCATCTCGCACGTGCAAGTGACCGATAAGCCGCTGATCAGGTTTAAAGTCCACACCGATTATGATCCGGCATCCAACTTGCTACCAGGCCTTGAGTTCGAAGTTCCCGCCGAAGTTGCCACTTTTTACCGTCCTGGCAACCTCATCCACTGGTACACCCTACACCATGTCTCCAACGACGCAATGTTCCCGTTCCTGGGCGTAAAAGGGTTCAAACATGAAGCGTTGCAGATCAGCAAAGGTTATTATCTTCGTGCGGTTACGTAATACGCAAAAAAAATTGTCTAAAAAATATTTATCGTAGAAAAAAAAAATTTAATCCAGACATGACAAGTGAAAATCAAGTGTAAGTATCCAAACGTGGCAACTCTAACATTCAGCAAACCTGTGACAGTTGAAAAACTTATTCCAGTTAACTACGATCTGGGAAACCTTGCTGTTTTCGACCCTAATCCTCTCGATGCCTCCAAAATCAATAACGACACAACCAAGAACGATTATTTGAAAGACCTCACCAGGGATAACGTGCAGCTGCTGATTAATCAAGTGCTTTCCCTTCCGCTGAAGAAGACGAGCGACAACTCTAGTGGACAGAACTCTGCCATGACGTTGATCCAACTACCAGATCCTATTACGCAACTTCCCCGTGAAAAGAGTATACCCAAAGCCAAGGAGCCTACCAAATGGGAGCTATTTGCCGCTAAGAAAGGAATCAAGAAGAAGGGCAAGAACGGAAAACTTGTGTACGATGAGAGAACAGGAGAATGGGTCAACAAATGGGGATACAAGGGAAAGAACAAGGAAGTCGAGTCAGACTGGCTGGTCGAGGTGGACGAGAAGCATGCTGGCACTGAAAACGAGTTGATCGATCCTCGTAATTTGAGCAGACTGGAGCGCAAGAAGCTCATAAAAAAGAACGAGCTTCAAATGAAGCGCAACCGTGAAAAAAAATAGTTAAAATAAATAAAAATATATCTTAGCCATGTACTCTGACGAAGACTATTTACCAACGATTGACGCAATTCTACGAGTCTCGGACTTATCCACAGTGTCCATAAAGCGCATACGACGTGCTTTGGAGGCTTTGTTTGATGTAGATCTAACGGAAGACAAGAAAAAGATCAACGATTTGATATGGACTCGGTACGAATATTTTGTGGACCGTGAGGGAGAAGCCAACACAGATACAGACACAAGGATCAAGGAGCTCGAAAAGGAAAACAAGCAAATGGCCGCGCGTCTCAACCAGCTGCTCAAAAAGAAAGACGTGCAAAAGGTGACGAAGAAGCCCCGCAAGACGAACAAGTCCCAAGACTCACCGGGCCAGTCCACAAACCCGCTTCTGAAGTGCATGTTGCCAAGCGAGGCCCTGGCCGGATTTTTGGGATCTGCCGAGCCGATCCCTCGGACCCAGGTGGTGAAAAAAATATGGGACTACGTGAAAGCAAACGAGCTACAGAACCCGGAGGACAAGAGAGAGATTGTCTGCGACGACAAGCTGCGGCCCATTTTTGGCGACAAAGTCAACATGTTCACGATGAATAAAGTGCTGGTGAAGCATTTATATAACGGCGAAGACATCGTGCAGAAGGCCGAATAGCCATGCAGGAGAAGCATATACTATTTCTAGCGAGATCTAATAATTTACATCACCACCGCGGATTAACAATGACGAATTCCAATTCGTGCTGGACCTACTTTTCTAATTGCCAAAATAGGAAATGTAATAGAAATAATTTTAGGTTTACCCTACTTTGTGTTTTCTGAGATCCCCAGATTGATTTTTTCTTTTTGCTTTTTAACACTTTGTTCACTCAGGCTGTAAAGGGGTATGTTCTAGAGGCCAAACTCATCACAGACCTTCGCCCGACAAAAGAACAAGCCCTTGACACTGTAATATCAGAAACACAGGCGCATTCATCATGGATTCCGCCAAGGACTCGTATTTCAACCGGTACGTGTTTGAATATTTTGTGCGGGTACAGCTTCTCTACGACGATGAATTTCGCACGCGGAAAGTGTCGGAAATAGAGTCCATACCCAAGCAGCCCAAAATATCGAGTAAAAAGCTCCATCTCAACTTTGGAAACCGAGATGAGGTGCTCAACAGACAGTTTCTTGACGAGCTCAAGAGTTTACAAACTTACAGAGAAATAGAGCTCAACCCCAACACCCGCAAAATGATGCACGGATTTTACGCCAAGTACGCAAAGGAGCTCAAGCATTGGGACGTCAAGTCCATACTCGAGTCTTTTGACCGCTTTATAGCTGACACATTGACCACGGACCCGGAGGTCTACTACATTAGCCGAATACAATTTATTGACATGCTGCTTCTGTGCAAGGCAAGCGACGCGCAACGGACCAAGCTGCTCAACCAGAGAGCGAAAGTGCTTTCGGAATCATTCACCGTGGTACCCGACATCAGAAACGTGAAATATCGCGAAGCAATCATGAAAGCGTTTCAGGTGACCGACGAGCAGCTGGAAAATAAAATAAAGGACCTCAGACTCACGCTCAACAAGGCAGACGTCGTGCAGTACATCAACAGCGAGGCGTCTCTGGTTTCCCGGTACACAGTCGATGATTTCGAGTCGGAGCGTTCCTACCGCAAATGGCACGACAAAATTGTGCATTTAAACAAAGAGCTGACTGAGAGATTTTACACGCCTAACGCAAAGCCAAAATCGACCGCATATGTTCCAAACGACCTCATACAGGTTCTCATGTACTTGAGAGACCTTGTATACCATTCGTCGCCTGTTTTTTTCGACCAATTTGTGCGCTGTCTCGAAGTGTGGCAGGTCGATCCGTTTGACATGTACATACACATGGTGGAGGATATTCCAGAGCACAAGCTGGATCTGGAATACGCCACGAAATGTTACGGTTTGGCCAAACTATCCATGATTGTGCGATTGGACGTGGATGACTGGCCTCATCAGAAGCACGAGCAGCTGTTGCGTATGAACAGACAGGTTTTCTTTGAATATAAGTCGTACTTGAGCGAGTGTTTTCTGAACTTTTTCGCGGACAAGCGAAGTTTCACCTCGGCTTTGGACCTGTCGCAGTACATTCTTGTGGATGAGATAGAGTCTCTGGTTCTGTCTGGTCTGCGCACGGCTCTCTCTACCAGACTTAACAAGCATTTCAAGGAGCTCAAGCTTTCGCAGAACAAGTCGAAGATCGAGTTCATTGCCAATCTCCTAGCATATGTGAACCGTGATTTCGACGAGATCGAGGAGTGGACGCTTAAAAATGCGGATCTCGATGAGAAAATAGAGTTTATGAAGATCGCTATCGAATACTTGACCAGGCCCATCGAGGATTATCTAAAGGCATTTATCATGGGGCTCAGGACCGCAAGCAAAGACGGGAGTGCGTCGCAGGCAAACTCAAATTTGACCACGCTCCTGGAGCTTCTGTCAAAGCTTCGCAAGAGAACCAACATGAATGTCAGTTTCCAGTCCATATTATTTCCCAATGTGCTGGAGCTTGTGAACGGCTGGAGCTCGGAGATCCGCGAGCAGACGGAACGGGCCATCGATAGCGATGATCTTGAGCGCCTTGATGGCTGCTCTTATAGCTCAAGCGTGCAGAATGTCCTGGAGATCTGCAACGCCTACATACGCATTCTCCAGTCTTTCGAGTGGGAAAACGAGCATGAGTCGGCTCAAATGTTTGCCGAGCTGTACCGCAGCATCTCCGAGACGTTGATCAACTATTCTAATGCCATGTTCATCAGAATCGAGAAGGACCTCAACTCCGGCCAATTACTCAACTTTAGAGGCGAATCCTGCACCTGTCTCAACAACATTTTCAAGATTCTCGAGTACATGGATCAATTCAAGACCGAGGATTTGTCAAGATACTCAAGGATCCTAAACTCCAAGCCTGTGACCGCAACTAAACATATCAAAAAAGTCGTCTCCGTGGACATCAGAGGAGCAGAGAATGTGGAAGACAACCGGGGTGAGCCGCTAAGTTTGTACGTGCTAATTTCCGGGGTCATAAGTGGCCGCACCAGATGTATTCCAAAGGACTATAATCCCGAGTGGAACGAGAAATTCCAGGCCTCCACGGACAAAGAAGCGGGCTATCTGAGATTTGATCTCATAGAGAAAAGTGGCGTTCTTTACAAGTCGCTGACCTACAAGCTGCGTTTCAAGGACAGCTACGGCATACCTATGGAGGAGAAGTTTAGCTTGAGCCCCAACTCTGGCAGACTTAACGTGTGCATCCAGATTATTGTTGAGAAGAACGATCCACTGTTCTATGTCGATCAGGCCAAGCTGGAGATCAAGAAGGGGAGAGATCGATCCATCAAATTGTTTGTGGACCGGTTTTCGGAAGAAACGAAGGATATATTCACGAGATCGTACTTGGAAGACAGCCTGCGGAGGACTCCGGCCACGCCGTTTGTGCTGAACCACAAGGCTTTGAAGGAGCCGGACATCGACACCTACATCGACCAGATGCAGCTGCACATGGTCCAGGAGCTGTACGACAACATGGAGACAGAGTGTTTTGATGCTGTGATCGCTCAGCTGTGGACCAAGATTCTCGACGAGGCAGAAAACCTTCTTCTGCCGCGTATCTCGTTCTTGTTCTACAAGGTCGAGTCACGACTCAACAAGCGCACGTCTGCCATCAACGGCATCATGGCTTCATCGCGCTTCCGCAAGACAGACGACCTCGAATTCACCAGAGTGATGGAGTGGTGTCTGAAGTTCAAGGACATGTTTCATGCACCAGGTAAAATTCTGGACGTGCAGATCAACACGATATATCACGAATTCACGGACGTTTTCAAGCTCTTCCAGCTGTCGGTTCCGGACCTGAAGCGCCAGTATAACAGCACGTGGACCGTGCTCAACAAACATGTGGTGAAGAAGTACGTGCGAGAAATGGCCGAATCAGAGCCTGATCCGGAGGTGCGTAGGTTGCTTCAAAAAAAGGAGATTTTACTGCGGATATTGATCGCCAAAAACGAACTGCGGTTTGCCAAGTCATGCATCGAGGTTGAACAGCGGTACGAACGTGCCATCAAGACAGAAATGGAGTGTCATTACATGTCTCATAATTTGCATGCTCAGATAGATTTAGTTTAGGCCTTAAAATAATGTGATGAAATAATTAAAAAAATAAGAAATTAAATTATCGCTAGCACAAAGGAGATATTGCACACACTTTTTCGCATTTCTTTCCCCACAATTACACGACACGACATTTGTAGCATTCCATTCCAGATAAAGTTGCGCCATGGACCTTGGGCCTTTCATTGAACCTGAGGATGCGCAAACATCAAGAAGTCCCACCCCCACCAACAAGGGCTCGACCTCGTTTGAGGACTCGCACAAAAGCCGCAGCTACGCCTCTTCGGTCTCGTCGGTGTCAACGCCGCTAACCAAACGCAAGCTCTCGGTGGATATCCCCCGACTGCCGGACGACGACAACTTCGAGGTGATCAATAACGTTTCATTGCTGCGCACCTCCGCAATGTCCATTCCCGAGCATCCTCGCCCTTCTGGGGCCTCAAATCTATCCACAAGCACCGCCTCGTCCACGGCCTCGATCCCGCTACGTATAAAGAAGTCCACGCCTGCCAACCCCGAGACCACGAAGACAGATGCAGTGTCCTTCTCGTTCAACCAGGGCGACGGCTTTCCGGACACCGAGGGCTCATCGAACGGCGAGGGCGACCAGCAAAGCCAGCATTCGGCCGCAGAGCAGCCGCTCACGCCCGTGCAGGTGTCCAACGCCACTTTCATGTCCAGTATCAAGAACCTAGCGTCCATCTCCAAAGCGCAGGAGGCCGAGACCAGCACCGACTCAGTGACGACTTTGGGGACCCCCTTGCGCAGCTTGTCGGAAGGCGACGGCTCGACGAAGAAGGACGAGAAGGAGGGAAAGCTGGAGCACGTGGTCAATGGCCACACCGAAATGTTGAGCTACCGGAGGTCGTCTCGTCGAGCCAAAAGCAGCAGCATCTCTTCCTTGCCCAAGACTCCCGTCACGGACGCCTCAAACGACAGTTTCGACCGCTCTCCTGCCGATTTCTCCAACAAACTGTACACCGACGAGAAGTATCTCGACACACAATACCGGTACGCGTCGTTGACCCGCAACGTTGAGTTCCACGAGCTTTTCAAGAACATCCCCGAGAACGACCGGCTGTTGGACGATTTCAGCTGTGCTCTGAGCCGCGAGATCCTTCTGCAGGGACGGCTCTATGTTTCCGAACACTACCTTTGTTTTAACTCGAATCTGCTGGGATGGGTCACCAGTCTTGTGATTTCGCACGACGAGGTGGTCCATTTCGAACGCAAGTCGACTGCAGGGCTTTTTCCCAACGGAATTGTGATCGAAACCAAAGACGGCAAACACACGTTTGCCAGCTTTATTTCGAGAGACTCTACACTGAATTTCCTCGAGACGGTGTGGTCGAAGTCGGTGGCACTGAGCAAGTCCAACAACGAACAGGCACGCAGTCTGGACGTGATCGAGAGCAATTTGGGCGCGTCCACAGTGAACCAGCTTTCGGAGGATGATATATTCACCATCGATGAGAACGGTCCGTCGATGGACGGGGCCTCCGACGACGAAGATGTGGTTGTGGATCCTGGATACAGAAACGAGGGCCCCGACAGCCACAGTGCGACCGAGTACGGCTACGAGCCGGAGGCCCACGGCGAGTCGATCATTCTGGATAGAGTGTTTGAGGGGCCAATGGGACTGGTGTTCAGCGTGCTTTTTGGCGACAAAATCACTTTCCACAAACGCGTAATGGAGTTGAGCGACGGGTACAACTTCAGCGACTATGGACGCTTCAAAAGGAACGAAAACGACGAGCTGGTGCGCAGTTACGAATATGAGAAGAGACTCAACAATTCCATAGGGCCCAAGTCTGCGAAAGTCGAGGCTGTGGAGCTCGTTCAACACAAGGACCTGAACGAGTACGTGGAAGTAGTGACCACGACGTCCACGCCCAATGTTCCGAGCGGCACCGCGTTCCACGTTCTCACTAGATACATCTTCACGTGGGCGGAAAATAGCCAAACGCGACTGAAAATTAGCTACAAAATAGTTTGGACCGGATCGAGCTGGATCAAGGGGGTGATCGAAAAAAGCACAAAGGCCGGGCAACAGAAAACGGCAGAGCTGCTTGGCACAGAGCTCGAGAAGGTGCTGCCTGAGATCCAGACGGGCGAAAAGACAGAAGTCGAGGAAGAGGAGGAAACCATCGTGGAAGCGGCACCAGAGCCCGAGGAAAATCAGACTGCCGCATACGTGTTGGCACTGGAACAGATGGCCGGTAACTGGCTGGGACTGCTGGTGGTATTTATCCTTTTATTGCAGCTATATCTTCTGTACAGGATGAAACGCCTCAGTGACAGACTGGCAAATAGCGTCGAGATCAACACAGAGCTTTTGCGGCGGATCGCGGAGCAATAGGCTATGTACAGAATCATGCTCCGGGCGCAAAGCCGATGTTATTGGCGTCAGGCGTGGGTTGTTTGTTCTCGATGATTTCGCAGCTGTCGATGGTATGTACAGCGATCTTGTCGTTATTGTCGTTCAGCTCAAAAACAAAAATGCCCGTGAGCACCCGTTCGATGGAGCTGTCGTTGAGTTTGGTGAGGTTTGCGAGCGGCAGCCGCAAATGCAGCAGGCTGTTGGTATCGACGTTGTACGCCCCGAATTTTGCGTCTGCTGTTTTATTATCGTTGAGGTGGAGACATCCGTTGAGACAGGTTCGCCACTTGACGGTGATTTTCGTGGTGTATGGCGAGAGCTCGGGGGACTCTTCCAAGTCCAGCAGATTGTTGTTGATGGAAAGGTTTGCGAGATCAGCGTTGGACAGCGACACAGAGGCCTCTTTGACATTCATGTGTGTAATATGTAATTTAACTTGGGGATTGAGGAAAAACGAGGTGAGAAGCAGCTGAAGTGTTTTCAGAGTCGTGTTGTACAGCATTGCCCCTCTGATGACTGGCAGGTGAGATTGTTGCGTGGGGAGCAGCCGCAGAACGATGTTCTCTGTGAGGAAGTCCTGCGGCAGTGTGTGTTGCAAAAGATGGGGCACCTTGAGCTGGAGCATTTGGATGACGGACCCAAGATTGGCTTTCCGAGGGGTATTTGGGTTCGGGCATCTTAGATGGTGGGTGGCTACAAACTTGAGCTGGCCGGAACACAGAGGCGCAAATATTCTCATTTATGAAAAACTCAATTGGTCATCCAGATGGTAGAAAATGTAATTAGAACAAATTAAATAAATTAAATTAAATATTCAAATATATATAATATAAAAAATATTTGCCCACTCCAATTCAGCAAATGTCTCTTGTCTACGATTCGGCAGACCCAGATCTGCCGGATCTGCCCGACTCCGCCCATTGGTCAGATTCAGACTATATGAGTGACGATTCTGACAGCTCCAGCGCGGCCGCCTCGACCTCTTCCCACGAGACGGGACGCCTGGACTTGAGCCAGAAAATGGCTCCCACTATTCTGCAACCCACACAGCAACATCAGCACGCGGCTGGACCGCATGTGACGTTGCCTCCGGCCACAAAGAAACACAGCCATAAAGCCAGATCCCGCAAGTACGCCGGCAGTGGCACAAAGAAAGAACGTACAGCATGGGAGCCTGGTATTGACGTCCGCACAACAAACGTGGTGCTCAACACCCCGGGGTCCTGGGTCGTGGTGACTGACTACTCGCGAGACAGATACAGAGTGGCGCACTACGAGGTGGTGTCCGACACAGGGGCCGACGACGAGGCTCTGGACCTGCGAAGTCTGTTCAACCAGAAAGACGACGATCCGGAGCTGGCAGCTCTCACTGACCAGGTGAAGCAGCACAAGGACAAAATAAGGCGGTCTCGGGCGTTGTTTGAGCGCGCGATCACGAACAGGCCGTCGTGGTCGCACATTCGATGGATCAACGTCAACGGACTGTCCTGGGAGGCGATCTCCACAATCGGCGAACACTACAACTTGCACAGACTCTCAATCGAAGACATGATAGACATTCCGCAACGCACCAAGGTGGATTTGTATCCAAACCATCTATTCACGGTGATTCCCCTGATGAAACTGGTTCGCACCAACAGACCGCACGATACAGGCAGCTGGCGGCGCGCGTCTACCGACGAGTCTGCGAGGTCGTTGAGGTCGCGCGCGTCGTCGGTCAACACGGTCGATCTGACGCTTTCTGAGCGCATCAGCGACGAGAGAAAAATGACCAAGCTGTCGGACATCAATTTCCGCTCTCTTCGATACAGACGGCCGAAAAGTCGCAAGATTCGCAACCTCGAGATCCGCAGGCCGCTGCATAACAAAGGTCTGGCAGTCGGCGTCGAGCAGGTGTCGATTTTCCTCACCGACGACAACACAGTGATCACGTTTTTCGAGCACTCTGCCGGCGACATCACCAAGGCCATCCTGACGCGGCTGGCGGCGCAGGACACGCTCTTGCGCGGCAGTGACGAGGCGTCGATTATGTTCCACTCCATCCTGGACGCCGTGGTCGACCTCGTGTACCCGGTGATCACTGCATACGACCAGAGGCTCAACGAGATCGAGCTCGACATTCTCACGAACCCGACCATTACACATACACAGGAGCTGCATCTGATGATCAACGAGCTGGCCAACCTCAAGTCGCGGATCACGCCGGCGTGCAACCTGATCAATCAGATGAAAGACGTGGCCAACTTCCGTAGGTTTGTGTCGGAAAACAGCGTGCTGTATATGAACGATATATACGACCATCTGGTGTCGTATGTGGACGACATCGAGTCCATGACGAGAACTATCGAGAACCTCGTCAATCTGATCTTCAACACGCTTTCTGTGGAGACCAACAACTCGATGAAGCAGCTGTCGGTGGTGACGGTGGTGTTTCTGCCGCTCAGTTTCTGGGCTGGGTATTTCGGCATGAATTTCGACGGGTTCGGCAACCTGGAACAGGGCGTGGGCTTCTATTGGAAGGTGACGATCCCGTTCACGTTCGGACTGATCCTGCTGGTGATGTGGCGCGACATCCTCAAGAAAATTAACTACTCTAGGAAATACGTCACACGAGTGGTGGCCGATTACGCAAGCGAGCGTACCGCGAAACAGGCCAGGCTACGGCGCCGCAAAAACGTGGTGTAGTTGGTTTCATCATTCATTAGCGTTATATAGTCCCTAATTCTTCATTCCGCACATTTCGTCAAACTCATCGCACCAAGATCCAACCAACCCGTTGTTGGTCTCGTAGGAAAACGTAAGCGAGGGAGGTGCCTGTGTATCGAATATCGAATAGGACGTGCCAACCGAGTCGGGGTGTGGCGGCCGAATGTCCATGGCACGTAGCGGGGCGTCCACGAACGACGGCTGTTTCTGGTCCTCCACCACCTCGACGCGGTACTCGGGCTCAGTGTCAAACATGAAGAACTCGCCGCCCAGCACGTCGTCGTCGCGCACACACGCGACAGCAGGGTCTGCATGGGTGGCAAACTCCTGCGCACGTCTCGTCAGTTCCAGCTTGTACTCCTGATCGAGCGTGAAGCCCTTGACCGGGCCGTCTCTGTTGAGCAGCTCCAGACCACCGTCCAAATCTCTTTCCACAAGGAGCTTCTCCACAATCGCCTTGAAAGACACCTGGTTGATGCTGGAATAGTAGTCGTAGAGAAACTCCTTCGATTTGAGGAAATTCACAAAGTTCACGTCGTTGGTGTCTGCTTTGCGGAACGGACACTTGCCGAACAGCGTGAACAGCAACGTGATGGCCAGAGACCACGCGTCAGCACCCTTGGCGTCGTACCATTCGCCCTTCTGACGCAAGGCCTCAGGTGCCATGTATTTCTCTGTGCCAACGTTGAAGTCGCGGCATTTGCCTGCGTTGGTGGCAAGTCCCCAATCGCATAGCTTGATGCTGCCGTCTCTCATAAGCAGCACATTCTCGGGCTTGATGTCTCTGTGGTAGACCCCCTTGGAATATGCGTGTTTCATGACATCAGCCAGCTGATTCACAAGACTCAGAAACATGTGAGGGTTGGTCTGGTACTCCACGCCCAGAGCAGACTGCGTGTGGATGGCGTCGTACAGGTCGCCACCCGGGACATACTCCAGAACAAGAACAATGTACTTCTTGGTCTCAAAGCTCTCCAGGAGCTGGCACACGTTGGGATGGTAGCCGATCTTGCGCATGATGGAGATCTCATGTCTGGCCATGAAAGAGATGCCCGGAATGGTCTTCTTCAGAGCCTTGACGGCCACCTTGGTGTTGTCCACCATGTTCAGAGCACAGGTGACCTGGCCAAACGAGCCATTCTGCAAGTTCGACAAGAACTTGTACTTGTTGTTCAAGTAGGAGCCTTTCTCGTAAGCAAGATACTCATCCATGGAAGCCCGCAAGTCCTGCGACAACAGCTTGAGCTGGGAGTCCACCTTGTCTGAGAGGACTGTCGATGTCATATGTATAAAAAGATGCCAGGATTCTATAAAGAGAGGATAACAAAGTGGAATTGCCACGGAAATAGATAAGCCTTTATATCCGGAGGCGGGGGTGGGTCACAAGTGTCACAAGAATGCAGCCATGACCGGGTAACTTTTTCATGAGTCACCCTTATCAGAAGGTTCCAGTAATTTGACGTGATAAGCCACAGTGGCACAGGCATGTACGTATATTAGATTATAGAGGATCTCCTAGATAACCGACTGTGGCGAGCAGGAGGGCGGCCCCTGAGATGAGCGACGAGTACGAGTAGCCCAGCTTGAGCGACTGCAGCTTGGAGATGGTTTCTGTCTTGAGCTCAAGCTGCTGGAACTGCTCGTCCTCGGCGGCCTCCTCCTTGACGCTCTCCGTCTCGGTGCCCAGGTCGTTGTAGACGCTGTTGTCCAGCGGGGAGCGCAGGTCGTCTGCCACCTTGGAGGGTTTTGCTGGGGGCGAGTTGCGTTTCTGCGGGGTCTGGAAAATTTGCAGCTCCAGTGGCAAAACGCCGTAGCAGTAGTAGGCCGCGCAGACAGGGGCGCCCAGCGCAGCGTACACCAGATATGGATGCTTGCCGGTAATTGGCGAGCGTGTGTATGCCATGGTGAAGAGCACAGACGCAGTCGTGCCGAAAAACGCCAGGATCGAGCGCACCTGAACCAGCAAGCAATTGAACTTTTTGGCCAGGTCCTGCGAGTTCAGGATGCTGAGCTTGGTGTTGTTGATCAGGTCAGGCACCACCTTGTACGCTGCAAGCCCGAAGCTGGACGTGGCCAGGCCCAGCGAGCCAATACCAACGAGTTTGACGATCTTGAGACAACTAACCATAATGTTTTAGAATAACAAAAACACCCGTGCACGGACGTTTTTTCTGTGGCGCATCGGCATACCCATTTGTCGTGGCTGCTTATCTTGGAGCTACGTTGTTTTTATCTTTTGTATTAATAATGACTACTCCGACGTTCACTCTAGCACGTACTGGCGACAAGATCCCGGCAATTGCATTTGGCAGCGGCACCAAGCACCAGAAAAAGAAGAAGGGCGACCCCACGCTGAAAGACTCGGTCGACGAGTCGCTGGTGGAGGTGATCAAGTTCGCCCTGACGGAGGGCAAGTTCACGCACCTCGACACGGCAGAGGTGTACACCACGCGGGTCGAGATTGGCAAGGCCATCGCGGAGTCGGGTGTTGCACGTGACCAGCTCTGGGTGACCGACAAGTGGAACCAGGGCTGGGGAGGCAAGTTCCGGTCGACGACGCCTTCGGGACCATACGAGTCGCTGACCAAAGGCCTGAAGCTTATGGGGCTGGACTACGTGGACCTGTTTCTTATCCACGCACCGTTTTTCGGCGAGGGAGAGAATGACGTCACCGTGGAGGAGGCCTGGAGCCAGATGGAGAAGCTGGTGGACGAGGGCAAGGCCCGCAACATCGGTGTGTCGAACTTCGACGAGCCGATGCTCCAGAAGATCCTGGCGGTGTGCAAGTACAAGCCGCAGGTCAACCAGATAGAGTACAACGCGTACCTGCAAGAGCAGTCGCCGGGAATTGTTTCGTTCTGCAAGCAGAACGAGATCCTGGTGGAGGCGTTCTCGCCGCTGACGCCGATCGTCCCGGCCAAAGTGCCGGAGGGACCTTTGGATCCGGTTTTGAAGGAGCTGGAGGGCAAGTACGGCGTGACCAACACGCTGCTGCTGCTGAGATGGGTGTACCAGACAGGCGTTCTGCCGATCACCACGTCGACCAACAAGGAGCGGCTCAAGGACACGCTCCGGGTGTGGGACTTCGAGCTCGAGCCGGCCGACGTGGCGCAGATCGCCGCGGTCGGCAAGACGTTCCACTATAGAGGCTTCTTCCAGGAGTACTTCGACAAGTACGACAAGGCTAAATAAACTGGGGGTGAAACCCCGCGGTTTCCGGAGCTGCAACGGGTCGGAGTAGCCGCTGTCAGCCGGCCGTTACGTAACCGTCCCTAAGTTGTCCGATTCGGAATACGTATAGACACTGAGCCGGATTTTTCCAAATCGCGAAAATAGAGCTCGTCCCATTGGCCAACACGTTTTTTTTTCTGCCTGGAGGCCGCACCCCCCGTAATCATTCTGCGTACCTCATACGTGGAAATCGCATAACAAGAAACGTAGCCACGTCTATTTTAGGCAACCCGTCTATTGTGGCCTATTGTTGGCCAACATCCACTCACGTTCCATGAAAAATTTCCTTTATATAAAAACCAACTTTCACCTAAACATTTTACCACTTTAGATTATGTTGGCAGCAAGACGGGCTGTTCGCCTTAACACTGTCGCCACCAGAGCATTCAGCTCCTCGGTTGTTGTGTCCTCCGCTCAACGCAAGTCGCTGTTCCACAAGCTGTTCAAGATCCCTCTGGACGTGGGTGCCATTGGTACCGTCTTGGCCACCACATGGATGGGTGCCTCCATCTACAGAGAGGCCAACCCAAGAAGCCAGAAGCCCCAGACCGCCCTCACTGCTGCCGGAGCAGAGAAGAAGAGCGTCGTCATCCTCGGAAGTGGATGGGGTGCCGCCTCCATGCTCAAGGACCTCGACACCTCGCTGTACAACGTGACTGTTGTTTCTCCTAGAAGCTACTTCCTCTTCACCCCTCTGCTGCCTTCCGCCCCTACCGGAACCATCGAGGCCAGATCCATTGTCGAGCCTATCAGATCCATTGCCAAGAGAACCCCGGCCGAGGTCACCTACATCGAGGCCGACGCTACCGACCTTGACACCACCAACAACAGCTTGAAGATCAAGTTCCCAGAGTCGTCTGCCGACGCCTCCGAGCTCGTCAAGGACATCAAGTACGACTACCTGGTTGTTGCCGTGGGTGCCCAGCCAACCACCTTCAACATCCCTGGTGTTTCCGAGCACGCGTGCTTCCTCAAGGAGCTGCCAGACGCCATCCAGGTCAGAAAGAAGTTCCTGGAGTGCGTGGAGAAGGCCTCGCTGTACCCAGAGGGAAGCGAGGAGAGAAAGAGACTGCTGCACTTTGTTGTTGTGGGAGGAGGCCCTACTGGTGTGGAGTTTGCTGGTGAGCTGAAGGACTACGTGGACGAGGACTTGAGCAAGTGGATGCCTTCCATTGCCAAGGAGGTCCAGGTCACGCTGATCGAGGCTCTGCCTAACGTGCTGAACTCGTTCTCCAAGAGCCTGTGGACCTACGCGCAGAAGACGTTTGCCGAGAACAACATCGACCTGATCCTCAACACAGCCGTCAACAACGTCACCTCCACCACCATCACGGCCTCCACCAAGAACAAGGACGGCAGCGTGGAGAAGAAGGAGCTGCCATACGGTATGCTTGTGTGGGCTGCCGGTATCCGCCCAGCCAACTTCACCACGCACCTGATCGGCAAGATCGAGGCCCAGGCCGGTGCCAGAAGAGGCCTGCTTGTGGACGAGAACCTCAAGGTCAAGGGAACCGAGAACGTGTTTGCCATTGGTGACTGCGCCTTCACCGGCCACCCACCTACCGGACAGGTCGCCCACCAGGAGGGACACTACCTGGCCTCCACTTTTGCCAAGAGAGCCGCCATCGACGACCTGCAGTCCGAGCTCGCCAGAGCCTCCAACTCCGACGAAAAGTCCAAGGTCCAGGCCAGACTGGATGCCGCCCTGGCCCAGATCAAGCCGTTCAAGTACAACCACCTGGGATCTCTGTCCTACGTCGGTGGCGAGAAGGCTGTTGCCGACTTGGTGTGGGGATCTTTCTCCTCCACCTCCACCGGTGGTGCTTTCACCTACCTGATCTGGAGATCTTCGTACATCGCCATGTGCATCTCTGCTAGAATGAGAGCCTTGGTGGCCGCTGATTGGCTGAAGGTCTCCCTGTTCGGTAGAGACTTAACCAACGAGTAAGTGTTGGTCGGTTGGCTTCCAGCTTGCAGATAGACAATATTCACTAATTATGTACCCACTGTATTCAATAGTCGTCATCCGACTCGTACCCCCACACGTACTCGTCCCCCAGTGTCTCGAGGTCATTCTTTAGCTCCTCGCGGTCGTCGCCTTTGTAGTATCGCGACACCAGCGTTGCCATCTGCTTGAGCCAGCCGCGCGGCGAGTTGGTAATTCCCAGGGTGCATAAACCTGGGGTGTCCAGATGCTTGCTGAATGACGCAGGGAAACTGTCGAGCTGGGTGTTGAACCGGATGGACGATTTGTACTCCACACAATGTTTTGACGAAGTTCCGTTTGCCACCAAGTTCGCAAAGTCCACGCCATTTGCTGCGTCTCTGACAATCGCCGTTTGTGCGAAAAAATGGTCCGCCGTATTCCCGTACATTTGATGACACCCGAAAACATGGGGTGCAGATTTTATATCCGATACCACGTTTAGTCCCGGTCTCGTGGTGAGCCCGTTGACAAAATCCGCCATTGTGCAGACCGGTTTTGTGGAAAACACGCTGTTGACAAAATCGAACGGGATGCACTGCATCGACGTCACCTCCCACAGACTTGAGTTGTCCATCCACTCGGGCAACGCGGGGCTCTTATCCAAAGGCAGAAACAGCGACGAGTTTCTGATTAGTCCAATATTCGTCCTGATGCGGCTGATCATGCGCGCAAAGCTCAGCCGATCGCTATCTCTGGTTATGCTCCAGGTAAGCACGCTTGTTTTCGCGTACTCGTCTCTCAAGTCTGCCAACATCTCGTCCGTAAACCCACCCCACGCAGAGTCTACTTCAGTCACGATATTCAATCCACCCACCAGATCGCACTTCTCCACAGTTTTTCGGAAATTGTCATCCACGAAATCTTGCTGGTTTTTGTATTCGGCTGCCCCCACGTCATAACCTTCGAACTGCCGCTCCGGGTGCATCGCCAAGTAGCCTGTCTGTGTCTCGTAATCATACTGCCAGTTTTTGATGCTCAGCAGCGAGCGTGGCTTGTACAAGACGCGTGAGAAATCAGTCCAATACCGCACCTTCTCCTCTTCCAGCACATGTTGTGTTGGCTGGGCGGCATCCAATAACTCCTGGTACTTATTTTTGTGCACACGCGGCCGCTGTATTACCTCATACGCTGAAGCGTCCAGATCTGCCGGTTCCTGCTGAGACAGCGCACCGAACCCGTTCTCGAACTCCCAATGGATGGTCCGGGGATATAATGTATAGCTCGAGCCCTCCGCAACAGCATCCATGTGCACGGTGGGGTCCACAGGGTTGTCTGAAATGGTGGGAGCTAGGTACAGCTTGTCTTCCTGCAAGTTATTGAAATGGGTAACGAGGTTGTTGGCGTGGGGCCCAACCGAAAGCGTGATAACTTCGTGCATTTTTTAACAACCAAGTAAATGTGCGGCTCAAAAAAATTTAAATGTCTGAAAATTTTCAAAATCTATTCTCATCGCCATGGGGAATAATTCTTTAGAGGTAGGTAACCAGAATCGCCGTATATTTGCTAATTATTAGGATCGTTTAAAAGAACACGCCCATGCGTTTGATGGGCTACTTTCGCTGATTCCAGCCAAGTACTACTACGACGAAGATACGTCCAATCAATGGCAGCAGAAGAAGCAGAGCAAAGACCAGGCCAAGGAGAACAAGAAGGCGAAGCTCGATCCAGAGGCCACCAAGGACATCAGCGCGAAGGAAGAGAAGGACGAGCATGCGCGAGAGGCGCAGCCGGTGATAATACCAGGCAGAAAACAGGAGTCCGAGAAAAAGGAACAGTTTAAAGAGGCCGCGGAGGCTACTGAGCCCGATAGTACAGCTAATGACCCAGAACCAACCGAACTGAAACTTGACGACGCTACGATAGTATTTGACGACGAGGGAGACGGAGATGCGACGAAAACACCGCCACCTCCACGCAAGAAGGAGCTGACCCCTGAGAAGAAGAAAGAAAAAGCGGAGAACCTGGCCAAATTGAGGGCCAAGCTCGCAGAGAAAATCAACACACTGAAAGAGAAGCGCAAGGCGCCTGGAACCAAGTTTGCTGCGGTGACGTCGCGCGAACAGATTCTCGAAGAGAGGCGCAGGAAAGAGGCTTTAAGGAGACAGCAGAAAAAGGCTGCCAAAGAGGAAAAAGACGAGGACGAAGACATGTCAAGCAGCGAGGAGGAGGAGGACGAGGAAGCCGAAGATGTGGTGATGTATAATAATATCGAGTTCACAAAGGGCGAGAGAGCCACGTCGGATCTGAGCGGGGTGCGCAAGGTGGGGCGCAAGAAAGGCCCATCCAACAACGACGTTAAGGCGCATCTGAAAAAGGCGGAGCAGGAGAAGGCCAGAATGGCCGCTTTGGACAAGGAACAGGCCAAGGCGGTCGAGGAGAAACAGAAGTGGAACAAGGCTCTCGCTAACGCGCAGGGTATAAAGGTCAAGGACGATGTCAAGCTGCTCAAGAAGGCGTTGAAGCGCAAGGAGTCCAAGAAGCGCAAGAGCGAGCGCGAGTGGGGAGAAAGAAAGCAGTTTGTGGCCGACCAGATCAAGGCCAAGCAGGACAGAAGAGAGGAGAACCTGCGGATCAGACGGGAAAACAAGGGCAAGAGCCGTAAACACCAGACCAAGCAGCTGCGCACGTTCAAAGGAGCGACGCGGGCCCCTAAAAGAGCCGGTTTCGAGGGCAAGATAAAGAGAAAAAGCTAAAGTGTGTAGCACTTAACAAGGACTTAATTTTCTGGATTCGTGTGAAGACTAATTCTACATGGGGCAACACGTAAACAAATCTACCAGACAAAAAAAAAGTTAAATATTCTTTTGTTTCATTACAGAGATAGGACAAATTTCAGCGGTCTGAAAGCATCGATTAGCTGACAAAAGTGCTTCTTTCGGCGGTTTAGTGTCTGTGCATTGTATCCAGATTGAACCGGATATCATCTTTGGCGCCTAGTTTTATTCGCTTCCAGATAAACCATGTGGTAAGTACAACAGACAATCAAGGTCTCGCTAACAACACAGTGGCATTTTCGGCTACGCCAACTACAACGTCGGCAAATCCAGGGGACAGATCATTGACACTCTGGTCGAGGGGCTTTCCAAGCTCGAGTACCGTGGCTACGACTCCGCGGGCATTGGTATCGACGGTGAGAACGACTTTGACGACTCCGTCCCAGCCAAGGAGATCGCCATCTACAAGCAGGTCGGCAAGGTTGCTAACCTGAAGGATGAGATCAAGTCACAGAACCTGAACACCTCCGAGACGTTTGCCAACCATGTGGGTATCGCCCATACGAGATGGGCCACCCACGGAGGCGTCACACAGACCAACTGTCACCCACAGCCTTCCGACGACAGAAACGAGTTCATTGTTGTCCACAATGGTATCATCACCAACTACAGAGAGCTCAAGACGTTCCTGAAGGGCAAAGGCTATGTCTTTAGATCTGACACCGACACGGAAGTTATTGCCAAGCTGTTCAAGTATTATTTTGACAAGGATAACGACTTGGAGTTCTACCAGCTGGCCAAGGAGGTGCTGTACCAGTTGCAGGGCTCGTACGGTCTGATGGTCAAGTCGATCCATTATCCAAACGAGCTGGTGGCTACCAGAAAGGGTTCTCCGCTGCTAATTGGTGTCAAGAGCGAGCAAAAACTCAAGGTCGACTTCGTCGATGTGGAGTTCATTTCCGACCCTGCCACCACGACGCAGGGAACCAACGGGTCAAGTTACTCCAACTCTTACTTGACCATGCCTACTAATAATGAGATGTCTCTCAGAAAATCCGAGTCGAGAGCTATCTTGCCAGATTACAACAAGCCAATCGAATTTTTCGTGTCCTCCGACGCTTCCTCAGTTATTGAGCACACTAAAAAGGTGTTGTTTTTGGAGGATGACGATATTGCTCACATTGACAATGGCGAACTGCATATTCATAGAGCTACCAAGGCTGCTGGCATGTCCACCACCAGACCTGTCCACACCTTGGAAATGCAACTGGCCGAGATCATGAGAGGCGGTTACGATCACTTCATGCTCAAGGAGATTTTCGAGCAGCCAGATTCCACTTTCAACACCATGAGAGGAAGAATCGATTTCAAGAATAGAAGTATCACTCTTGGAGGTATCAAGGAGTTCTTAACAAGCATCAGACGTTCAAGAAGATTCCAGATGATTGCTTGTGGAACATCTTACCACTCATGTCTGGCTGTAAGGTCTCTCTTCGAAGAGCTGACGGAGGTTCCGGTTTCCGTCGACCTTGCCTCGGACTTTTTGGACAGATCTCCTCCTATATTCAGAGACGACACATGCATTTTCGTGTCCCAATCTGGTGAAACAGCAGATTCCATGATGGCGCTGAAAAGATGTCGTGCTGCTGGTGCATTGACTGTTGGTGTTGTCAACTCTGTTGGATCCAGCATTTCCAGAGAAACCGACTGTGGTGTCCATATCAACGCTGGTCCCGAAATTGGTGTGGCTTCCACCAAGGCTTACACCTCGCAGTACATTGCACTGGTGATGCTTGCTTTGCAGATTTCGAATCATGTGGTCACCAACGCTGAGCGTCACCAAGAAATTATCAAAGGACTCGAGGAGATTCCGACCCAAATCGAGAAAGTCTTGCAACAAGGTAAATTCATTAAGGATATTTCTGAGAAGTTCCTTCACAACAAGCAATCCATACTGGTTGTTGGCAGGGGCTACCAATATGCATCGGCCCTGGAGGGTGCGCTGAAAATTAAGGAGATCTCTTACATTCATTCGGAGGGTATTCAGGCAGGAGAGTTGAAACACGGTGTTCTGGCCCTGGTCGATGACAAGTTGCCGATTGTGGCATTTGCTACGCAGGACTCATTCTCAGCCAAGCTGAACTCGGCCATTCAACAAATCACTGCCAGAGACGGCCGCCCAATAATTATCGCCACGGAGGGAGACAAGCTTATAGATCGCTCCAAGGCATCGGCCGTCATCGAGGTTCCTAAATCTGTGGACTGTCTGCAGGGATTGCTCAACATCATCCCTGTGCAGCTCATGAGTTATTACTTGTCTGTCGCTGCTGGAAACAACCCTGACCGGCCACGGAACCTGGCCAAGTCGGTCACTGTTGAGTAATTTTCGTTCCCTTCAAAAAGCTTGTGTCTGCTTTATTCTCTATTTTCTCTCGGTCTTAATAAAATACCCTGCCCTAAAAAAAATAGCTTATGCAATTTCTGTGTGGTCGACCGTTTTTCAGACTTAGACCTTTATCATTTCTCAGACGTATTTCAATGCAATATCCCGACACCTCTTTCCACCATGGGCTTCCTGACACTGTCAAGCCTGTGAACTATGATATTCGGATCTCTGACATTGATGCACGTAACAAGTCGTTCAAGGGTCGCTGTAAAATCGACTTTCACGTTGAAGCACCAACTCAGTCGGTGATCTTGAACCAGAAGCTCTTGCAAATTAGAAATTCCACGGCCACTTATGGAAGTAGCAATGTTTCCGTCACAGAAACGGTTATCAACAACGACGAAGAGACTGTGGAGTTCAAATTTGCAGAATCCATCACGCAGGGCAACTTGAGTCTTTCTATTGAATATACCGGCCCAATCCGCACCGACATGGGAGGGTTTTATGACTCCAGCTACAAGGATGGAGATAGAAAACAAACACTGCTTTGCACCCAGTTTGAATCCACGGACGCCAGGTCTGCGTTCCCGTGCAGCGACGAGCCTGCATTCAAAGCGACGTTTAGATTGAGTCTTGCTATTGACAGTGAGTACGACGCACTGTCCAACATGCCTGTAGACCGCGTCGAAACTGATGGCTTGACTAAAACAGTGACTTTTCTCTCATCGCCCAAGATGTCCACCTACCTGGTGGCATGGTGCATTGGAAAGTTTGAGCACGTCGAGACCGTGTCCAACGGCTTGCCTATTCGCGTTTACACCGTTCCAGGACAATCTCAAAATGGAAAATATGCGCTTTCTGTGGCCGAAAAAGCTGTTGCGTATCTTTCAAAGGTGTTTGACATCGCGTATCCATTACCAAAGCTTGACTTGATTGCCGTTCCTGCGTTTGGAGCCAATGCGATGGAAAACTGGGGGCTTGTGCTTTTTAGAGCAACTGCACTGCTATTTGACCCAGACAAGTCAGATCTTGCATATAAATCCAAGGTTGCGTATGTTGTTTCGCACGAGATTGCGCATTCGTGGTTTGGAAACTATTGCACCATGAATTGGTGGTCCGATCTGTGGCTCAACGAATCTTTTGCAACCTACATTGGCTGGCTTTGTGTTGACAACATGCACCCGGAGTGGGACGTCTTCACGGACTTTGTGTCGACTGCAGTGCAGGCCGCTTTAGACCTCGACTCGCTTACGAGCTCCCATCCTGTGGAAGTCCAAGTTTTGAATGGCCGTGACATTGACCAGATATTTGATTACATCTCGTATTTGAAAGGCGGCTCTGTTGTTCGCATGGTGGCCGAAAGCGTGGGCGTGGACGTGTTTTTGAGAGGCGTTTCGAAATACTTGAAAGAGCACAGTTTTGCAAATGCACGTTCGGACGACCTGTGGGATGCTGTTAGCGCGACAACAGGCAAAAATATCACGAAATTGGTAGAACCGTGGATCAGGGCAGTGGGCTTCCCGTACTTGCATGCCAAGCTTGTCGATGGACAGGTAAAAATTTCCCAGCAAAGGTTTTTGTTGTCTGGAGACACTGACGACACGGTCTGGTGGATTCCTGAACTTGATTTGACACAAAGGACCACAACGGTTCCACTGGACCAGTTCACCAAATTGAACAAATCAGCAACGGGTTTCTATCGTGTGGTCTACGATCCCCAACTTTTAGACCGTGTTCTTGTCGATCTGAATGCCAGAGACAAAATTGCACTAATTGCTGACGCTTTTGCTGCGTCACAGGCCGGCTTGGGCTCCACCAAGACGTGCTTGGAGCTGGTGAACAGGTTCCAGCACGAGAGAGAGTACGCAGTTTGGTCGGAGATTGCCAAGCGTCTGGGCGGCCTCAAGCGACTATATTTCGGCACACCAAAGCTGGACTCGCTTTCGGAATTCAGCAGAAGAATATACGAGCCGATATTGCAGGAATTGATGGAAAAAGAGGAGCTGGATTTCCAGGAATCAAAGTTGCGCTCGTTGATGTTTGAGCAGTGCGGCCGGGCTCAGTCGGCCCTAGCATTGAATTATGCCCGTACATCCACGGATCCATCGCTGCGACGTGCCAAGCTCACTACTCTCCTCGCCTCTGCCGAGTGCACTCGTGAAGAATTGCAGAACGCGATCGAGGAGGTCAAAACTCCGTCCTCGGTCGACGCACGGGAAATAGCCCTCACCGCTCTCGGCTCTGTTGGCAAAAAGGAGTATCTTGACGACATTTTTGCACTCTTCTTCACCGAACACCTTCCCGAAATGGACTACATTTTCTTGTGTGGCTCTTTGTGCTCGAACCCTGTCGCACAGAGACCGTTCTGGAACTTTTTCAAGACCAACTTTGACAAATTCCACAAGGAGACGTCGATATGGACCCTTGACAGAGTCCTCAGGAACTTCTTGCCAAACTTTGGTTCGAGCGACCTCTACGCGGACGCCAAGTCGTTCTTCGCAAGCAAGGACCTCACCGGCTTTGACAAAGGCGTGAGCCAGTCGCTGGAGGCCATCGAAGTCAACGTGAAGTGGGCCCGTCAAAGTGATTTGTAACTTCTCCATAATGATCTGAATCTATGCTCTCGAACACAGACGTGTCACAAAACTCGAACGTGTCGGAGTCCTCAATCTTGATTTGGCCTGGCTTTGTCTGTGTATCCACCAGTCCCCAGTAGGGCGATGAAGGATATAAGTACTCGGCCGTCAGTCCTGTGTCGTCTTCAGTGGCTGGCAGTATGTTGCTGCTACGGGATGAGATAAATGTGGGCGTCTCGAACTTGGAGTCCTGACATATCATTTCCAGCACATCAGCTGTACCCCGGGGAACGTCCACGTCCACACTCGCATTGTCGTGGACGGGAATGTACGTGGCCGCATCCAAGACGGGCTCGTCGTCGCCCCTGCTAAAAAACAGTCTGCACAGCCGCATGGGGATCCCAAGCTCCTTCATGTATGTATTGTAATCCATTACTGATCCCCCTTTTTTGCCCTTTTTTTTTATTACTAATCTCGTGAACTATAAAATTTTTTGCTCGGGGTCACGTGAAAGCACATAACACAGGCATGTTGCTACCATACAAATACAGCCTGCAATTTTTTTTTTCTCTCAATGAGTGTGCGTCCTTCTGCTCTGCGTTTCGCCAGACACTTCTCGCGGTGCGCCCTGACATTCAAGCCTCGTCCGAGCGCCGCCAGGGCAGCGTCTATTTCACCGCAGAATACCAGACCATCGAATCCACAGTTGTCTTTTCCCTGTCTTGAGAAATTAGAGCGGAGATCGCAGTCTTTGGTCGAAAACGGGCCTGAGCCTGCGTACGCTCGGATCACAGAAGACAAGGTGGATATTTACCAGTCTCACGAACCGATGTTTCTCGATTACGGTGGATTTCTGCCCCAATTCCAGGTTGCATACGAGACCTGGGGAACGCTGAACGAAGACCGCTCTAACGCTATTCTGCTGCAGACAGGACTGTCTGCGTCATCTCACGCTCGTTCCACCAAGAAGAACCCGGCCAAGGGATGGTGGGAAAACTTCATCGGACCTGGAAAATACCTTGACACCGATAAGTACTTTATTATTTGCACCAATGTCATTGGCGGGTGCTTTGGCTCCACTGGCCCCTCCTCTACAGACCCGGCCGATGGCCAGGTGTATGCCACCCGGTTCCCCATCATATCGGTCAACGACATGGTCAGGGCCCAGCATCGTCTGGTCAAGCAGCATTTCAACGTCGACAAGCTTCATGCCGTAATGGGCTCGTCTATGGGCGGTATGCAGTGTCTGGCGTACGCATATGAGTTTGCTGATGAGGTTGACAAAGTCATCAGCATTTCTGGATGTGCCAGATCGCACCCATACTCGATTGCCATGAGACACTGTCAGAGACAAGTGCTAATGACCGATCCTAACTGGAACAAGGGCTTTTATTACGGCTCGCTGCCCCCACACACCGGAATGAAGCTTGCTCGTGAGATTGCCACGATCACGTACCGGTCGGGCCCGGAGTGGGAGTCGCGGTTTGGTGTCGAGCGCGCAGATCCGGCCAAACAACCTGCTTTGTGTCCTGATTTTCTGATCGAGACGTACCTGGACCACGCGGGCGAAAAATGGTGTCTGGAATACGATCCAAACTCGTTCCTGTACATCTCCAAGGCTATGGATCTTTTCGACATGGGGCTATCGGCACGGACCAAGGCTGCCAGAAGCAGAGTCCAGACAGAAGCCCGTTATAATGGTGAGCCTGTTTCGGACGCGGAGCTGGAGTACAAGCCAGTGGATTTGTGCAGTTTCGACCAGCCGACACGCGAGAACAATCGCACGCGCAGATTGACCCCGGAGGAAGCGGCAGAGGACCTCAAGCAAGGTCTTGCGCGACTGGCGCACAAAGACGTGCTGGTGATCGGCGTGGAGTCCGATATCCTTTTCCCGGCCTGGCAGCAGAAAGAGATGGCCGATCTCCTGAAACAAGGGGCCCAAGAGAAAGGCGGCGACGGTAGCAACATCAAGCACGTGGAGCTGAGCAAAGAGGACAGTTTCTACGGTCACGACACATTCCTGCTTGCGCTGGACCACATCGGAGGTCCCGTTCGCGAGTTTCTTAGAAAATAAATTAATGAAGATACGATAATTATGTACTTTCCTCGATTTCCAGTAGCAGCGACGCGTTGGCCAGACCGCACTCGCGGATGGTCTGGTCCAGCTTGGCCAGCAGGTTGTCGCGTTGCATGGTAAGGTGGAACGGGGTGTTGCCCAGGGCGAAGTGGAACTTGACGAATTGGAACACGCGCAGCACGGGGTCGTCCAGCGCAAACTTCTTCACCACGCGTCTGCCGTCGCCGGCGCGGATCTGGATCCGCGTGGCGTCCTTAGTGTCGGGATCTGGCACGTCGACGGCCTCGATCGTCGGCTGCTGCGGCGACTCCACGTCCACAATCTCGACGCTCTCGTGTTGGGCAGCCGACTCCGGGTCCAGCGATTGCTGCATCGCAATCTTGATCTGCTGCTCCTCACTGAGACTGTCTGGGTCCGGTCTCACCGTGTGCTGGACCATTGGGTTTTTGGTGTGCTTGTCCAGCGAGAACCGGTCCATGAAGTCCACCACCTGCTCCACCCACTTGTCCGCATTGGGCACGCCGCTCCAGATCTTGAGTCGCTCGCCCGTGATGGGGTCCAGAATGGCTATGTGCGGGTACTCCGTAAACGGATACATGTTGATGTAGTACTCGCCGTTGGGCGAGTCGTGGTGGTACTGCAGAAAAACAAAATTCTCCCGCACTATCTCTTTGATCTCTGTGTTAGACCAGAAGTCTCTGTTGAGACACTGGCACCGGAAGTCGGTCATGTCCTGAATGTTGACCAGAATCCATTTTTTCTCCTGTCGCGCCACCGTCTTGGCGCCATCCAAGTCCAACTTCTGGATAATGTCCCACGGCGGGCGGAAGATGTTAGCCAGCCGTCTCTGAGTGCTGGTGCGAAACTCCCTGCGTCTTCTGGCCCGTCGATTATTCTGCTGCCGAACTGGCTCGTCGTCGTCGTCCAGCATCTGAAACTCGTCGTCATCATCGTCATCGTCCTCTGCATCTAGATCGATCACGTCTTCATGGTCTAGCTGGTTGAAAATCCCAACCTGAGTGCGTCCAAACATGCCCCGATGCGGATCCACCCTCATATAGTCCGTCACAAGCTGGTCGTGAACTGGCTCGATCGGCCTTCTTACCGAGTCGTCTTCTGCTCCTGGTTCCTGATACATTTCCTGCTGGAGCCGGCCTGCGAGTTCGGCATCGTCACCCGGGCTAGTAGTGCTAGTCGCCCCCATGCCGGCCCCATGTTCGAAATACAAACTCACGGCAGTGTCCAGATCGCCACCGGCCATCTCCAGAAACGTCTGCGCCACGCTGGCATCGTCCGTGCTTGTGATCTCCAAAAATGTTGGAATTAGATCGTCCATTTACTAAGGGCAAATAAGTGTCTGTTTATAGAGGAATTTTCTTATGGGACACGCTTACATAATCACGATTTGTCGTCGCCGTATACCTGTGCTATATCGGCCAGGTTGATGAGCGAGCTTGATCTTTTCTTGCGCGACTTGAGCTCGTTCTCGGGCGTTGCGCCGGCTGCGGTCATGTCAAGCGGCTGTGTGGGATATTCTGCATTCAACTCGTCCAGATTAGTGCGAATCTGCTGTTGCAGCGACTCGCGATTCTCCAGAAGAGCCGTCTGGTATTGGTTGCGCACAATCTCCAGATTCACTTCCGTCTCCTTGTCAATCCCCTCCAACCGATAGGCAGTCAGCGCTCGTATCTGCTGCAAAAGCTGGACTTTGTCGGCGTGACTGGTTGCGAAATAACTGTAGAATAGATCCGGGTCGGATGCCGGCAACTCGACACCATCGCGTGAGGCAAAAGTTTCGGCGTCCAGCGTTTCCATGTCGCGTTTCAAATACAAGAAGTCCTCCTTTGCGGTGTTGACGGCGTCGTCTATTTTGTCGACCAACTGGTCGATGCTGGCTATTCGAGCAGCAACAAATTGGCGCGCAAGATCCTCGTATTCTCTAGCGACGCGCGACTTTAGCTCTTTCACCTGCTGGTCGTCCATCGCTGGCAGCGAAATGTGGTTATTTTGCAACTGGGTGTGGAGATCGGGTTCCTGGAACTTGTCGGCCATGTTTTCGCGGAAAAGAGGATGCAGATGGCCCTCCTCCTCTTGCTTGAGTGGCGGCAACTGCGTCTCGGATGCGTTTTCAGACTGATGGGGATCCTCCGGTGGAGTTTCGTATTCTTTGTGTTTTTCACGGAGCAGCCGCAGCAGCTCAGCTCGGTCGGCACCGGTACCCATAACGTAGCTTACAACTTGATCCATGTTTGCAGCAAGTGATATACAATACTATCTAGCGAAATAGACGTTGTCAGCAGCTTTTTTTTTCTCGCTTAAAGCAGTGTTGGAGGTGCTATGGTTTATTTTTTTGCCTGCTATTATTTGGATTTAATTTTTTTATTTATTCATGGCCATCAAATATCTTATCCTCTTGTCCAAGCAGGGCAAAGTCAGACTGTCCAAATGGTACATGGCCGTTAGTCAAAAAGAGAAACAGCGCATCATCCGTGAATTGACCGCTATAATCCCGCTCCGCAAACCCAAGATGTGCAATGTGCTTGAGCACAAGGACTCGAAACTGATATACAGGCGATACGCCAGTCTGTTCTTCATTGCATGCGTCGAAAACGACGATAACGAGCTCATCACCCTCGATCTGATCCAACGTTACGTCGAAATCATGGATAAAGCCTACGGTAGTGTGTGCGAACTCGACATCATCTTCAACTTCCAGGTGGCGTATCACGTGATAGACGAGCTCGTGATCGACGGAGTGATACAGGAGAGCAGCGCCTCGGAGGTGCTGAAGCGCGTGCACCAGCAGGACCAGCAGGAACTGGACGAGTACATGGATGCGTAAGTATTGCCGCGCGGCTCTCTCGCTACTAACTGTTCTAGCACGTACGCCTAGTGTATAGCTGTCATAAAAGTCGCCGTCGTGCGGTGTAAAGATGTCTGTGTTTTTTCCCGTAGTTCCAAAGTGGGTTACCGTTATGTGCCCGCGTATTTCTGACCAACGAAATTTAGCCAAATTTTTCTAAACATCTCTACCGAAAACACCATGTTGGCAAGACTAGCAGCTAGAGGTAGGTTTAACCGCGCACAATTGACTAACAATTCAGCTTCCGCAAGACCAATGGCCACAATCGGCCACAGAGCTGTCGGCATCAGATGTTTGTCGACCCCTGTTGACCCAAAGACCAAGGCCAACTCATTGATTGACTCGCTTCCAGGCAACTCTTTCCTGTCCAAGACGGGAATCTTGGCCACCACTGCCGCCGCCTCTGTCTACGCCATTTCTTCTGAGTTGTACGTTGTCAACGATGAATCGATTCTGCTGGTCACCTTCCTTGGATTCATTGCTTTGATTTCCAAGGCCGTGGCTCCTATGTACGGTGAGATGGCCAAGAACAGAACCGACCACGTTGTTAGTTTGCTGAACCAGGCTAGAGCCGACCATGTTAACGCTGTCAAGTCTAGAATTGACCAAGTCTCCAGTTTGAAGGACGTTGTTTCTACTACCAAAGCCCTGTTCGAGATGTCCAAGGAGACCGCTGCTTTGGAGGCTGAGGCTTTTGAGTTGAAGCAGAAAGTTGCTGTTGCATCTGAGGCCAAGTCTGTGTTGGACTCGTGGGTTAGATACGAGGCCCAGGTCAGACAACACGAGCAAGAGCAGCTCGCATCTACCGTCATCTCCAAGGTGCAATCCGAGTTGCAGAACGCCAAGTTCCAGGACAAGGTTCTTGCTCAAGCTGTTGACGAGGTGGAGAAACTTTTTGCTAAAGAGAAATAAGCCGAAAGAAGAACTAGTATTCTATTAGAATGACATTCATCACATAAAATATTTCTATATTATTATTTGCGTAGCACTGTCGGTACCAATTGTGTCCTTTTCTCGCCCGCAGCGTACGCTCCAACCTGATGAATGCGCCAGAAACGTGGTCTGTCGCCCTGTGGCAATGGATAGCTGAGCTCTACGTTTCCCGGCACATTAGAAGCTCCTTTCTGCTCCACGCCACCCGAAGGCGTGATACCCGCGGGATTGAGTTCTTCGTCGTAAAAAAGCGAGTTTTTGAATAGCTTGATTTCCCGACGGGCCTCTGTCTGTTGTGGCTCTACTTGTTCTTTGGCTTGCCAAAAATTAAGATCTCCCTGCAACTTCTCAATATACTTGCGATCCGATATGGTCTTATTCGTGCGCGCATTGAGGTTCCTGATTCGTCGCTCTAGATTACTTCTTGTTCCATATCGTTCAACTAAGCCATCTAACCGGGATTGTTTTTTAGCCATCAAGTATTCGATCTCCAGTTATTTTTTATTTTAATAGTTATTTTAGCCAAATGAAGTTATAATGGGAGGCCAATAAATAATGATACACCGAGCTCCTTTGTTCGATTAAACGCCAGATCAAAAATATAAATAGTCGCCCACCTCCCCAAATATTTCTCTATGGACAGACGCGCCCTTGT
>JAJMET010000017.1:0-159365 GCA_030574315.1 Ogataea siamensis
ACAAGGGCGCGTCTGTCCATAGAGAAATATTTGGGGAGGTGGGCGACTATTTATATTTTTGATCTGGCGTCTAATCCAGCTAGTTTCCCTCTAAGTTTCATGGCTGTGCAAAACGTTGATACAAATTAAAAATTAATATGGGTATTTTTTCTAATTATTCTAGATTTTACTATGGAGAAGTTACTTCAGTGGTCGATTGCTAATCAGTCTGATGACAAGGAATTACGAGACATGACTCCGGCGCCAGATCCCGAGCTACTAGCGCAGCTCTTTGGTCAAGCAGTCGATGAACCTACTCAGATGAAGCAGAACATGGCTGTCATTCTAAGTCCCGAAATTGATCTAGATAATAAGCTTGTGGCGTTTGACAATTTCGAGATGCTGATCGAAAACCTTGATAATGCCAACAACATAGAGAATTTGAAGCTGTGGGAACCTCTGCTGAGCCAGCTGAACAGCCCCGAGCCTAAGCTGCAAGCTTTTGCCTGCTCTTGTATCGGAACGGCGACTCAAAACAACCCAACATCACAGGAAAATTATCTTAAATATGCAGAAGGAGAGAATGGAATGGCGAAGCTTGTGAAGCTGGCGGAGAACGCTGTGTCGGAAACCAAGTTGAAAGCCATCTATGCGCTGGCAAATATCGTTAGGCATAATGACAAAGGAGTGCAGTCATTCGAGAGACACAACGGATGGGACATTATAGCCCCTATCCTCAACGACGAGTCGTCTCCCGAGAAGCTCAAGCTCAGAGCACTGTCTTTGCTTAATGCCTCGCTTTCAACGTCGATCGACTCATCACGGCTTCAAAAATTGCAGCAAGACAACGTTGTCAAATCACTTCTTGGTCTGATAAAGACAGATAGTCATATTGGATGTATTGACTCGGCCACAAACATTATTACGACATTAATGTCACACAAGTACGCCTTTGATGAGCAAGAGAAGAAGCTGGTGACGCAGGCTGTGCAGCAGCTAGAGTCTATGAAGGATCAGGTCTCGCACGAGGACCTTCAAATTTTGAAGTCAGTATCTTAAAGTTGTCACGGACTAACCTCTAGAACATATTCAAAAGTTGAATACTTGCGGGGTCTGAAGAAAAAATAGACTATTCGTTGAGCAGCTCACTGGCATCTGTGCTAGTGAAGACTTTTTTCAGGTTCTGTTCCACGTCAGTTCGTATGAGGGAAGGCACTTTCCTTTGTAGAGTTTGGGCGAGTTCTCTCAGCGTCGGGTACTCCTTAACGATTGTGCGGGCGGAAGAAGTAACTAGGTATTTAAATTGTTTAAGCGACTCTTGGTAACATTCTTCTGGACTCTGGCCGGAACGGATGTTCCCTATGTTCGCCAAATCGGGATTTCTTTCGTGTGGATCGTAGGATTTTGTAGCCATTGCGTAGCAAAATGACTTGAGCCATTCTATGAGTTCGCGAAGACCTTTGATAGGAAAGATATGGATTCCAAAGAAGATCTCGAGCTCCACGAGTTTTGAGCTGACATTTTCAGCCGATAAGGTATCATTGGCTGGCTGCAACATGCGCTGAGTTTTGTCGTTTCCCATCTTGCGCATCACCTGGCTTACAAACGCTCTGTTGTGTTGTGCGCGCAGCGTTTGTAAATGTTGCTCATATCCGTTGATCATAAGTACAATATTTGCGTTCTGGTGTGTCTTTTTCACTCGCACAATGATGGTACGCAATGAGTCGTCTTTGATCTTTTCCACTACCTCTGATGCATCATAGAAAAGAACCACCGTGGACTCTGTCTTGGTTTGCTTTTCAATCGGCACGTACGTACCTTTTTGTTCGTAGTACACCGACTCAACCTGTCTGTTGAACTGAATCAGAGGTAGATACAGAGTTGCAGTGTCCACGGTCACCGGCGAGAGAAGGCTATCAAAATCTGGGTTGATCTCCAGTAACTTTGCATGCAGCTTTGTCTCCACCGCAATGCTCATTTCTGCCAACAGCTCCTCCTTCGTGCGCTGCATCTTGTTCACCTGCTTAAGTTCTTTGCTTTTGAACCTTCTTGCATGTTCAAGAAGCTTCTCCAAGTCCTCAGGCAAAGGATCACAACGTGTCACGGCATCGGAGGTAGCAGAGATGGCTTCTGAGGCATGTGTTGCAATCCTCCTGTTGGTATTGACATCAAAAATGCTACCCACCTGAATATCGTCGGACGGTGGCATAGAGATCGACTGTATGTCCATGATCGATTGGTCACCAGCAAGCGACTCAAATGTGGGCGAACTTGGGAGGGCTATTTTGGCGTCATTTACAGGTTCAGAGCCGGATTCCAGCACAACAACATTCGACAGTGATGACCGCTTCTCTCTGTGGCGCCGGCTGGCCTTCTTATGGCTGGGACTAGACGAGATCTCAATAATGCTGGGAAGTGAATGGGGGGACGACTTGGAGGTTGATCTGTTGTTTGCAGGCTTGGAAACGGGCGTTTTCACAGGCACCAGGCGCCGCTTGCGAGGGGTGGGCGAGGAAGATACAAAGAGCCTGGACGAGCGGCGCGAACGGACCGGTGTGTCGGAAGACTCGAGGTCAATAATCTCCATACAAGAGGTATAAACAAACAAAAATAATTATCGCGAAAATATTATCTAAGCGGGTGCAAAGTAGAGAGCCCACAGTAAGGCGAATTTTCGGGAGGCAAACCTGTGCTGAGCCACAGCAAGGACGGCGTGGTTCGCGGTGCCCATGTTCCGAGGGATTTGTCACACGCGACGGAACGAGGCTAAGCTGTTACGTAACCCGAAGTAGCAATGAGCGAAAAAAGTTATAGAGAATGCATGTTCCGCCAGCACGTCACCGACCGGGAGCGTTTTTGACTAATCGAGGAACCGGCATTGTTCCAGCCGTGAAGTGTCACACTCTCGCCGCCTCCTTGCTGCCCCTTGTTCCCTGCCATTTCCACTTTGAGCGACTGCACATCCTATTTGCCAATTTCCCAATGCGGCAACGTCCCCATCTATTTCGAAAAATTTTCCCCCCGTTTCGGTAAATAATACATACATCTTGTTTATGTATTTCTATGTAAGTATAATTAGGTGAAATTCACAGGCTCATATTAAAACAAGTTGCTCTCGTCTTTTTTTCTTGACAAAATTCAATCGCTATGCTTCTCACCTCCCTCAACAGATTGCTGACCCTGCTGCTGCTTGCCGGTGCAACACTGCTTCTGCTGTTCATCGTCTTCTCCGGCTCTGTGTCGTCGTTCCCTTTCAACCAGTTCTATTGGGTTCAAGCCAGAACTTCTGAGCTCAGCAACAACGGAGACATCTCCAGATGGACCTTCTGGGGTATCTGCAATCCTGAAAACTATGATTCTCACTCCAACGGCCATTGCTCCAACCTGGGCCCGGACCAGCCACTTTCTCCTTACGACAACTTTGGCAACTCCACTTCTTTGCCTCAGGACTTTGTCAGCAATAGAGACACCTACTACTATCTGTCGAGATTCTCGTTCCCATTCATTTTGATTGCGCTGGTGTTTTCTGGTGTCAGTTTCATCTGCTCTCTGTTCCAGCTTTGCTGGTGGACTATGAGGCAGGTGGTTGTGTTCTTCGTCGCCCTCGGTTTGCTTTTCTGTACTGCAGGTGTGTGCTGCCAGACCGCCGTGTCTGTCATGGTGAGAAATAAGTTCTCGGACGCCGGCATGAAGGCCAAGGTCGGTCCTTCCATGCTTGGTATGGCCTGGGCCTCTGTCGTGTGTTTGTTCATCGTCTTCTTCCTCACCTGCTGCAGCTCCATGCACAGAGCATACAAGATCCACCAGGAGCACCGTCAACAGCTGGAGATGAGCCAGGCCCCTCCTGCTGCTCCAGTGTCCCAGCCGGTTTCCGGCCCTGCCCCAGGCGAAGAGGCCAACCAGGGCACTCTGCCTTCCAACGAGGGCGGAATCAGATTCTTCAAGATCAAAAGAACCCAGAAGGCTGCTGACGAGGAGTCCTTGTAGATGATTGATTGCTTTTCATACCCTGTATAACTAGAGCTTTGCTCGGAAGTATAATAATAACCAAGTATTTGAACTGTGTGTACTATTTTCCAATTATTGCAATAACTCCAATCTCTATGTACATTTATTCACTCTTCTCCTTCTGTGCTCGTTCGCGCAGGATTTCCTCCTGCAGCTCCTGCAACTGTCTCTGTTTCTGCTCCGCTCTCTCCTTCAACTCGGTCTTTTTTTCCTCCACCTTGTGCTGTGCAGTCTCCATGATGGCCTGGTTAAATCCGCTCAGCGTGGCCTCCACCGTATCCAGCGAAGGACCCTTGTTGACTGTGCCCGAGATCACATCCGAGATTGTTCTGTCGAACTCGCCCGCACTTGGCTGCGAGCCCAGTCCGTTCAGATCCACGCTCAGCATGTCTCTGACCGCTTGAAGTTTTCTCTCCGAGAATGCGCTGTCCACCATCTCCTTGAGCTTGTCCTCTGTCACGGCAAAAGACGCCGACGCATTGTATAACTCCAGCAGCTTGACTGCCTGCTCTTGTTTCTGCTCCAGCTCCAGCGCCTTGCGGTTAGCTTCGCGCTTTCTTCTCAGCAATTCTTTTTCCTCTGCTGTTCTGGGACGAATAAAAGGTCCCTCTAGATAACTCTCGACCGTCGGCATTGTGTACACCTGTGCATGCGACTCTTTGTACTCGCGTGCTGCCTGCTCCACCTTGGCTTTTTCCTCGATTTTCTTGCGCTCCTGGGCCTCCAGTCGCTCCAGTCGCTTGACCTCTGCCTTGTACGACTCTGCCAAATACTGTCTACGAAGCTCCGCCTGTCTGAGGTTTGCTTGGTGCTCTGCTGCCATATTCCGTCTTTCTGCGTCAGTGGGTGTATGTTTCGGTGGTCTGGCAGTGCGCGACAACCGTTCCTCTGGCGTGACGACCGGCGGACGGATCAAATCTCTCGACGTTCCGCGTGGATGAAGAATCCCGTCAACATAACCGGTGTCCGGCTCTTTTTGATACACAACATGCTTGTAAGGCTGCTTGAAGATGTCGCGTGGCCTTGGGAGGAATCCACTCTTTCCTCCGAACCTAGCTGCTCCTTTTCCCATGCTTGATTTTGGTAAAAATTTTTAATTGCAAATATTGCGTCGATCGTCCATGAGCATTTCTACAAGACTCTCCATTGCGTGGGACTCCACCCCCACTGCCACAGAGACAACCTCCACAATGGTCCTCAGTGCTCCTAGCGAGCGGTTTGTTGATCTGCGGCCCTTATTGCAGCCTGCCGGCGAGTTTCCTTTTGAGTGGGCGTTCGCAGGATCTGCCAGGCTGCTGAGCGAGGACGGGTCCAAGATCGAGTTCTCGCACGATTTCTTTGACTCTGACTACATCTACAACTGGTGTGAATGTCGGAAACGCGAATTGGCTGGCCAGGACGTGCACTATCCGTCGCGCGACGACATCCCCAAGGACATCGGCCATTTCGAGACCTTGGCAGACGGGACCCGTCGCGAGACAGGGGCCATGTTCAACAAGGCCGCAGGTAAGGTGGAGAATTACGAAGAACGGTGGGTAAGTTTGGACGCGTGGAAAACAACCCCCCACTCTCAAGTGCATGCCACAACGTCGCAGCCTTCAGACTCGCGCGTCCTCGACGTCACCCAGGGGGGCGAGGGCCGTTTTGTCCGCGTCGGAAACTGGGCACAGGGTGTCTTCTGGGACAAGGCCGACCTGGAACATCCGATTTCTGCCGTCAGGCTGTTTTTCGATGGCAGTTGGAAACCGGTCCTACAGCACGGAGACTGCTCCGTGTTCCCCATCGGCCACGAAAAGTCGCCTGTGGGGGAACAGGTCGTCCGCAATTCCGTCGTCTGGGACGTGATCGAGTAGGTACGCTCGCTTTATGAGGCACCGCAGCGCGGCCATCCTCGCGAGAAAGCCAATAAACGTCAAGTAGCTGTATTTCGCTGATCTAATATATTTTGTCTACTTCATGAATCTTTAGTGGTGTCCTGGCTCCTCCTCCTCTTCAAACACAAACCAGTCGTCTGGGTTGTACTCTTCGGTAGCAGTCTCGCCAGAAGACTCAACAACCTCGACCTTAGCGGAGTCATACTCGGCCAAAGCATCGGCGCCCTCTCCCTCAAGAGAAGGAACTTTGGCGGCTTGAGGAAGCTTCCAAGGCTTGGTGGCAGCCTCAGCATCGGCAGCAGAAGCAGGGGTTGGCTTGAAAGCCTTCAATTCCTTGACGTAGAGATCGGACACGAGGTTGTTTCTGACGGCCGACACCGAGAGAAATCTCATATTTGGGCGAAGAACAAGCTTCTGCGGGTTAGCAATGGCATTCTGGAAGACACGTACTGAAGATCTGGCGACAACGCTCAACATTTTGGATCGGTCAAGATTGGTTTGTATGAATAAGAACGGAGAATTTTCGTTGGATGAGAGCCTGTGTGAGCACGGGCTGCATAACCAGGCCAAACACAAAAGGCGAAAAATCCACTCGTGCTGTCTACATCCTTGCACCGGGAAGAGGGGCAAAACTCCATTAGCTAATGAACCTAGGTACTCTATTTAGAGGTCGGCGTCGTCCTCGTCAGGCAATGGCATGGCAGCAGCCTGGTCCATCTCGGCCTGGTACTTGGCCATCAGGTCAGCGTCGACGGACACCTCAGGAGGAGCCAAGGCTGGGGACTCGACGAACTCGAGCTGGGAGTTACCAACGAGCTTTCTGGCGAGCCACAGGAATGGC
This sequence comes from Ogataea siamensis, assembly GCA_030574315.1. NCBI lineage: Eukaryota > Fungi > Ascomycota > Pichiomycetes > Pichiales > Pichiaceae > Ogataea > Ogataea siamensis. The sequence continues at coordinate 6,703 of JAJMET010000017.1, forward strand.
TTCTCGAAGTTGTAGTTGGACTTGGCAGAGATGTCAAAGTACTGCAAGTTTTTCTTTCTGTGGAAGGTGATGGTCTTGGCCTTGACCTTTCTCTCCTTGACGTCGACCTTGTTACCACACAGGACGATCGGGATGTTCTCACACACTCTGACCAGGTCTCTGTGCCAGTTTGGAACGTTTTTGTACGTGATTCTCGAGGTGACGTCGAACATGATGATACCACATTGTCCGTTGATGTAGTAGCCGTCTCTCAATCCTCCGAATTTTTCCTGTCCAGCTGTGTCCCAGACGTCGAATTTGATCTCACCGAAGTTGGTGTAGAACGACATTGGGTGGACCTCGACACCAGATGTGGCCATGTATTTTTTTTCGAATTCACCAGTCAAGTGTCTCTTGACGAAGGTGGTCTAGAAATGTTAGCTGTTGCTGTGCCAGCTGCTACTTACCTTACCGGTACCACCGTCACCGACCAAAACGAGCTTGAATGTAGGAACTTGTTGTTGAGCCGACATATTGCTAAAACTATGTGATAAACAAAGGCACGCCTTTCAGTTTTATCCAGCAAAATCAAGGAAAATTTTTTTGGTCTTCGCGCACGACCCCTGGTCCCTGCTTTACATTACTTGGTATACACTGCTACAGAGCCTGCTGTAGCCACGTCTACTTCCTCGACCCGGCAGCGAGCACCTCTGCGGCGGGCTCGGTGGCTTTCTTCCAGTCTGCGATCACTTTTTTTTCCTCCACCTGGTCGTAATAGCAGGCAGCGGGCGGCGGGGCAGGGAAGCCCTGTAGCGGCGGTGGCGGTGGCAATTGCAGCTGCTGCCTGTGCGTTTTCGATCCCGGCATTCCTGCGTAGTGGGTCTCCAGATCGTACTGCCACGCGACGTCCTGGCTAGGAAGAAGCCCGTGCTCCCTCGCCACGTCCTCGTAGTACTCGCAGTAGAATGTCAGATGGTTGCGGCCCTGCAAGTGCGACTTGCGCACGCTCAACGAATCGTGTGTCAAGTACGATTTGCAATAATCGCAGTAGTACTTGGGCATGGTAAATATTCACAAAATAATATCAAATAATTAATTATTATTTTTGCCATGTCGCTTCCTCTGGTCTACGATTCTGCGTCGAAAAAAGTGGCCTTGCCCGAAGAGGCGTCTGTGTCGGCGTATGAAGACCTACAGCTGGAGATCTCGCAACTCAACACGTTGATCAAGGACTATGTCAACGCCAACGTCGACGTTCCCCCAATGCCAACAAGAGACCACTACACAAAGAACCTGAGCATGATGATAAAGAAAATGCACGAAAGCGCGGCCGCTTCGATGAGGTCGAAAAAGTACGCCGACGCGGCCAAACAGTTTGGCGTGGCGCTCGGACTGGCTGCTGCCAGGCCCAAATTCGAGAACTTCCAGATGACCGTCAGCGAGGTGCTGATCTGTCTTGTTGGACGGTGCGACGCCCACATGATGCTTAATAACTGGCTGGACGCGTACGTGGATGCGGAGCTGTTGTGCCAGCTGGCCGCCAATATCCCGGAAAACCACCTCCGCAAAGGCGTTTGCCAGATGAACCTGGGCAACCTGTTGGCCGCCAAGTCCGACTTTGAGAGAGGCCTTTGTTTTGCACCGTCACACTCCAAACTTCAGGAAGAGCTCAAGAAGATACAACGGCTCATCGACGACGAAAACGGAGAGACTGACTAAATAGCTATTTCGAGGCTGTGTATTTTGATAATTCAAAATTATTTGCCATGTCTTCTGACGAGCTGGAGATATTGGGTATTGCTGAGCCGTCTCCGCGCCATGACGACGAGCCTGGCTTGGATTTTTCCGGCTCTTCGACGACTACATCTTTTGTTTCGCCCCAGATGCCCTTGGAGGCCCATTTTGTCTCGCCCTTTGATGTAAACAAAGGGAATGGAGAACAAGGAGATTTTGATTCAAGCCGGCCGGACGAGGCCGGGATCAAACGGCGCAGACTGGATCCGACGCCGCAGGCAGAGGTGATTGATCTGACGTCTGATGTGGACGATTCAGACCGTGACCTGCGCAGCTTATCCGACAAGGGAGACAACGATACGCTCCAGGACGAGGACGACGATGACGAGGTTGTGTTTGTGAAGTCGACGACGATAACGCCCCAAATGCCTGCCAAAGCTCCTTTGACGCAGCAGCAGCTGCCTGTCAACGCAGAACACCTGAAAAGCTCTCTTGCCAAGGGAAGAGAGCATCTTGAGCGCCTCAACGAGAACGTCAAGACCCTGATAGAACGGCGCACAGGGCTTGTTAAATTTCTGACTGGCGACACCCACCAGCTAGACCAGGAAAAGAGAGCATACTATCAGCAGACCGTTGCCGAGATTAACGGCAAAATTAAAGAGCTATTTTCAAGGATCAGAAACACCAGTTCCAAGGTGAATATACTGAGCAACTACGAGCACATGCACACGGGCCCCGCCAGCGGCAGCACAGAGATTGCAACGTCGTCGTTTTACGGGTCTGACAGCCACATGGCGCATGTTGCAAGCTCGTACAATTCATATGCGTTCAACCCGTACATGCAGCGATTCAATGACACATCTGAGGCAGACGACATCCAGCATCTGCTGGACAATATCAAGCCGGACGAAGCGTACGAGGACGGGGCCGTTGGTGTTCCGGAGGACTTGAGTGTCAGTTTGCTGAAACACCAGAGAATCGGGCTGAAATGGATGCTCAGTATGGAGGAGTCGAAGAACAAGGGCGGCATTCTTGCAGATGACATGGGTTTGGGAAAAACGGTGCAGGCCATCGCTTTGATGGTTGCCAACAAGGGCACGGACGAATGCAAGACGAATTTGGTGGTGGCACCGGTTTCGTTGCTGCAGCAATGGGGACAAGAACTAGATTTCAAGCTGAAGAAGAGCCGGCCAATGAGCTATTATGTTTTTCACCAGGGCAACCGGCTCAACAGCTACAGGGAGATGTCGAAGTTCGACGTGATTTTGGTGTCGTACAACACACTGACGTCTGAAATGAAAAAACACTACCGCACTGCGTTGGCAGAGCTGAAGAATAAGAAGAAGACCACGCTGCCCGATAGGAAGGACGGCGGCGACACGTATCGGTCGCCGTTTTTCACGGAGGACGCTAGATTCCATCGGATTATTTTGGACGAAGCCCAAGCAATCAAGAACAAGCTCACACAGACGTCGCGGGCTGTGGCGCTGCTGGAGTCACAGTACAAGTGGTGTTTGTCGGGAACACCGATCCAGAACAACATTGACGAGTTGTATCCGATCTTGCGATTTCTGGGAATCAAGCCGTACTGCGAGGAGGTGCGGTTCCGCGACCGTATTTCCAATCCGTTGCGAGGCAAGTATGGAAACGAAAACCGGGCTCTCAAGACGGTGCAGGCCCTATTGACCGCAATATTGCTGCGCCGCACGAAGAACTCGGTGATCGACGGCAAGCCCATTCTGCAACTGCCGGAAAAGCACGTGGTGATCGACCACGTCGAGATGAAGGAATTCGAACGCGAGTTCTATTACGCTCTCGAGGCCAGCTCTGCGCAGGCGGCCGAGAAAATCTTGAATGCTCCGAGGGAGGATCCTCAGCAGAAAGGCGGATACAGTGCCATTTTGACGCTCTTACTGCGGTTGAGACAGGCGTGCGACCACAAGTACCTGGTGAAAATCGGCGAGGACAAGGAGCGCGAGCTCAGGGTCAAGTCCATCAAGGACGGCTTCGATACCGCGCGCAAATGGAGTCCCGAAGTTCGCGACCAGATCAACCGCGACTGGAAGAACGGATTTCTATGCCAGATGTGTTTCGACATTATCGCTGCGGACTCCAACGTGTTCCTGCTCGGAAGCTGCGGCCACGCCGTTTGTCGAGACTGTTTGGAGCAATTTTTCCAGGACAACATGGAGACGATCTGGAACGGGGTGCGGTCGGCACGATGCAAGACTTGCAACCAGGCCAGCAGCGAAAATACGAGCGTGGAGCTGCTCGTGTTCGACGCGGTGTGCAACGCGCAACTGGACTGGAAAGAGACCCAGCGGAGGTTCGATGTGCTACCGCAAAATTTGAACAACGTGCAACGCATGACACGCGTGAAGGAGCTGATTGCCAAGGACGGCGGACAGCTGCTGGGCTCGGCGAAAATCGAAAGATGTTTGTCGCTGATCAAGGACATCATAAACAGCCGTCCAGACGAGAAGGTGATTGTGTTTTCACAGTTCATGGTGCTGTTCGACATATTAGAGCTATTTCTACAGGAGGCGGGGATCGAGTTTCTGCGGTACGACGGTTCGATGAACGTGGAGGCCAAGAGCGCGAGCGTGGCGGCGTTCTACCAGAGCGCGGCTAAGAGGGTGATGCTGCTGTCGCTCAAGGCCGGAAATGTCGGGCTGACGCTCACGTGCGCGTCGCACGTGATCATCCTGGAGCCGTTCTGGAACCCGTTTGTGGAGAAGCAGGCGCAAGACCGAGTGCACCGGATCTCGCAGGTTCGCGAGGTGTACGTGCACCGGATCCTGATCAGGGGCACGGTCGAGGACCGGATCATGGAGCTGCAGGAGGAGAAGGAGAAGCTGGTGGACAGCGCGCTGGACCCGAACGCACGCCAGCAGGTGAACCGGCTCAGCCGCGTGGAGCTGGGCTTCCTGTTCGGTCTCAACGGGCTCAGCAGTTTGGAAAATGTTTAGCGGGGTATACGTCAAAGTTCCTCGCGGGGTGTGGCGGCGGAGACCGAAAATGCTTATATAATTTTTTTTAGCCAATAGATAATAATCGATAGGGGTGTCTACCGGGTGAGATTAGATGTCGCCAGCCAAAATGGAACCGCTCCCGATGCCTCTGACGCCGCAAACAGACCTCAACAGCGGGTCGCCGGCCCCTGTCCAGATCAAGGACAAGAAAGGGCGGTCCACGTCGTGTTATTTGTGCCAGAAACGAAAGCAGAAATGCGACCAACGTTCCCCCAGCTGCACCAACTGTATCAAGTCGCAGACAACGTGCGTGCAGCCGCCGCGGTACGGCACCAGCAACAAGTCCAACGTCAAGAGCGAGTACACCGTTTTTTTGGAGAAGAAGGTGCAACAGCTGGAGAAGTTACTGGAGGCCAGAAACAAAGAAGAGTCCGCAGAACCTCCGCTCAAGTACAGGAAAATACGGCCGCTGCTGCGTGCCGACGACCAGCCGTCGCTCAACCCGTACTGCGACACGCTGGGCAAGCCGTTTGACGAGTTTTTCCTGGAGCACGGCGACAAGTACGACACGTCGATGCTGGCTGGGCTGCGACTCAAAGATTTTTTCAAAAAAGAACCGATTTTCGACATCGACCTGAACCTGTCCAAGCAGCTGGTGGATATCTACTTTGCGCTGCTGCAGTACAAGTTCCCGATGCTGAACGAGCAGGACCTGCTCAAGTTCCAGCACGAGTACTACGCAAGGGCGCCGCCGCGGTCCGAGGACGAGTTCCACTTCAGCTGTGCAAGGATGTTTCTTGTGTACACGCTCAGCTCGACGCTGCACGAGACCACGGGCAAGTACAAGGGCCCGGAGCCGCTGCGGTTCTTCTCGGCCGCGCTGCGCCACATCCTGATGTTCCGCAACGTGTCCAGCTCGCACAAGATCGAGCTGCTGGTGCTGATCTCGTGCAACCTGATCCGCAACGACAAGGACAGCAACGGCCTGTACGACGTGATCGGCGAGGCCATGCGGCTGTGCATCAAGCTCAAGCTGCACAAGAGCGCCAGCTACCACGGCGTGGGCCCCGCCAAGCGCGACCGCCAGATGCGGCTGTTTTGGTGCTGCTACCTGCTGGAGAAGGCCATCGCCATCGCCATCTCCAAGCCCTTTGTTCTCAAGGAGCGCGACACCGACCCGGACATCCCCATGTTTGACTACGAGCCGTCCAAGGCGCTCCACCCGCACGACAAGTTCTTCATCAACCAGATCATCAAGATCCGTCGCACAGAGGCCCGTTTCATCGAGGACCTCAACATCCTCGGCAGCACCTCCATCACCACCAAGGACCAGCTGCCTGCGGTCGAGCATTTTTTCCAGCAGCTGCAGGACTGGCGCAACGAGTGCCACGGCTTCAGTCGCGGCATTGAGAACGAGACTCTGAGCATCTACTACTACCGGTCCGTCCGAAACCTGATCCAGCCGTTTCTCGAGCTGCTGGACCCGGAGGACCGGCTTTTCAAGGAATGCCAGGCCGCTGCCGGCCAGATCTGCCAGAGCATCAAGGCCTTCCACCAGAAGACCGTGCGCGGCCACTCGGTCATCAACATACACACCATTTTCATAGCCGGTGTCACGCTGATCTACTGTCTGTGGCTGCACCGGAACCGCGACGACATGCGCCGCAAGCTGCTGGGCGACGACAAAAAGCACACCAGGCCCGTCGTCTCGGAGGCGCTGTTCGCCGGCCTGGACGACCTGCGCGCGTGCTCCATCTCGCTGTACGTGATGTCGGAGCGCACCAAGTTCGCCCTCTCGTTCCGCGAGACGTTCGAGGAGCTGATGCATGCCACCGTGGGCAATCTGATCCTGCGGTGTGGGCCGGACTCGTCCGAGGTGGTCCAGACGGCCCAGGCAGCCATGCCGCCGGCCACCGTGCGCAAGCCGCTCCAGCACTACACGGTGGAGTCGGAGCTCAACATGAAGCCGACCGACGCAGACCGACGCGAGGAGGAGGAGCTGTCGCAGAGACGCGGCCACCTCACACGCAGCACCATCCCGAAGGGCCTGAGCCACCTGCTCATCCACTCGCCGCCGCTGCCGCCGCAGAACTCGTACCTGGCGCCGCGCGTGTCGTCGTCGCCGTCCAGCCTGCGCTCCACCGCCAACCTGTTTGCCCGGCCCCCCGTTCCGGCGCCTGTTCCGGCGTCCCCCCAGCCCGCTCCGCTCAAACTGCTGCAACCAGAAAACACCTTCAGCCCGCCCCAGCTCTCGTCCCAGCCCCTGGCCGGACCCATAACGCCCGTGCCCAACATCCCCGAGATGATGCCGTTCGTCGGACGCACCACGGCCATGATCAACAACATCTCCGTGTGGACCGGCGAGAGCGGACAGCAGATACCGCAGACCGGCCTGGTCATGCTCCAGGGCGGCGCCAAGCAGAACAGCATCGCTCCGCAGCTGCCCCTCTACGACGCGTGCTACGGCCAGCCCGAGGACCTCTTCTCGTGGCCGTGGCAGAACGACCAGCTCACCGACGCAGGCGACTTCGCTTTCCTGCCCTAGCAGGGACACCCGTGCACCACGTAGACGTAAAAAAATCAGCCGCAGCTCTACTAGAAAATTAAATTTCACCGTATCAACACGTTTGCAAACACTATGAGCGTGGTCGAGGGTCTAAAGTACGCGTACGGGTTCTACTACTTCCTGTTTCCACACTACATGCTGACTAAGTACGAGTCGTACGCGCTGCATTTCACGAATCTGATGCTCTTCCTGGTGGTGGTGTACTGCGCCAACCTTGTTATGACGCCAGTTGTTGGCAACTTGGTGGACTCGACTTTCAAACCCGTGTTCGAGTTGAGGGGCTAGCCGGTCTAGTTTATATGCTTTCATTGTCCGCGATGTTAGATAGTTTTGCTTTTGAATCGGATGTTGGCTTTGTTGTGTTGCTGTTTTGTTTCGAGGCTGAGTTTTTCGATTCAGTGTCTGAGTCCGAAATTTGTAGTTGTGTAAAACTGGCCACCGACCCGTCCAGAGCTGCCGCGGCTGACGCTTCTGGCTCTGCCGGTGGCGGCTTGTCCGACGACAGGTCGATCAGGTCCTGCGGGAACGGGTTGTTGGACGACCACTTGGAGCTGGTCTTGGACACCGCGACAGCCTCTGGCTCGGCGATGGGCTGGTTCTCGCTTGCCACGGGCGCGCCGTTCCCGCTCGCCTGGATCTCTGGGAACCGATCCATGTTGAAGTTCACCAGCGAGTCCTCAGACGGCAACGACGACTTCAGGTCCACCGATGATGAGCCGGTCGGACCAGTTGACTGTGTGGGCGGCGTGTTCTGCTGCTCCTTGGCCGCATCGACCGCCAAAACGGGCATGACCGGCTCCTGTGGCATCGACTTGAAAGGAGAGTACATAGGAATGACGCTTGCCGTGAACTGCTGGATAGGTGGGTGGATCTGCTCTTTGGACGGGTATTTGTACTCGCCCCTTAGATAGAAGTCCTCGACGCCCTCTGGAACGTCCACGTCCATCATCCGGCACAGTTCCGCCGTGACCTGGTAGATATTTGGCCGGTAGACGGGGTTCTCCTGTAGCATGATGTTGATGAGGTTTTTCAACGAGGACGAGTATTGCGGAGAAGAAGGGAACCGGTACGCAGCGTGCAAAATGGCTAGCTCCCCAGCAGTCTCAAAGGGGGTGATGTAGTAGCATAGTTTGTACAGGAAAATTCCAAGAGCCCAGATATCTGATTTCTCGTCAATGGGCAGGCCCCGATACAGGTCGATCATTTCTGGCGGTCTATACTGCGGAGTGGTTTGACGGAGCAGGTCGTTGGTGAGGATCTGGAACTCTTGGCTGTTGCGGGGGGGCCGCAGCACAGGACACGTCGACCCAAAGTCGCACAACTTGAACGTGTAGTCATCGTCGATCAGAACATTCTCTATCTTGATGTCTCTGTGGATCAGCTTGAGCTGGTGCATTGCGTAGACGCCCTGGGAAATGTCCAACATGATTTTCAGGATCTCGGGCTCCGTCAGCTTGGTGCTTAGACGCGAGTTCATGTGATCTAGTAACGACTTGTTGCGGCACAGTTCCATGAGAACTAGCACCTCGTAACAATGGCTGTTGGGCACTCTAGAAGCGTGGGAATCCAGATACCGCACCACGTGCTTGCAATGGGCCAGCCTTTGCATCACCTCCACCTCTGCACGCAGCAGATTGAGTCCCTGTTTGTTGGGAACAACCACCCGTTTGAGACAGGCGAATTCCGGCTTTTCGCTGATCTGCACTAGATACACATGCGCAAAGCCCCCGGCAGATATGTAGTTGACTATCTTGGCCTTATGGGAGCCTACCTGGAGTTCTGTGCCAGGAGGAAGCTGCTCCAAAACAGGGGGTTCTGACATTGAGAGAAATTATTTGAGACTAAGAATTTAAGGGTTTTAATTTTTGTTCCTGCTATTTGGTTGGATGAGACCTAATTTGCTTAGCCCGCTGCAAAGACAGCTTGCCTGCTAAAGCTCTAAATTGGCATCTGTTCCACGACAAGGAGCAATTGGAATTAAAGAATTTAACGGACCATGCGTGCTGGCACTCCTACTGCTAATGGGGGCCGTCTACTGCTTTCCGGCCCCAGTTAGGTTATTTTTATTTATTTTAATTTATTTAATTTAATATTTGTTGGATCATGAACCTTTCTCTTCTGGATCCCTTCGCCGTCGCCAAGGAGTACCCCGACACGCTGGCGCAGACTCTGGCGTATGGGCATTCCACACAGGTCAGATACAGTTACAAAGGGGATTATCTAGCGTCGGGGCTTGTCGATGGAATAATACTTATTATCGACACTGACACAAATAGCACAATCCAGGTGCTTCGGGACCACACAAGAGCCATTACATCACTAAGCTGGTCGCCTTGCGGCCGGTACCTTCTCTCGTCGTCCAAGGATTGGAAGGTGAATCTCTGGGACTTGAAAACTTGCAAAGTGATCCGCAGCTATAACTTCGAAGGACCCATCTGGTGTAGCATGATGAATCCACAAAACAAGTTTCAGTTTGCAGCTGCGCTAGTGGATAATGACCCTGTATTTGCAGACGTTGAAAAAGAGCCCCAGATTACAAAACTTGAAACCAGCCCGCTGAACCACACCAGTTCGGTAAAACAGTCAACCTTGACCGTGACTATCACCCCAGACAGCAAATACATTCTCACAGGAACCAGCAAGGGCTGGGTGAATGTGATAGATATAGCCACTCTTCAGGCCGTACGCTCGCTTAATGTTTGTGGCTCGAATATAAAAAATATAGAGATATCGCCCGACTCGTCAAAATTAGCAATCAACTCGAGTGACAGGATCATAAGGCAGTACAAAATGCCAAATACAGCGCAACCGCCGGAAATTTGGGACTTCGAGCTGGAAAACCGGTACCAAGATGCTGTGAACCGACTCCAATGGAACGCGCTCAAGTTCAACCAGAACTCTGAGTACATGTGTGCGTCCACTCTCGGCGCCACCCACGACGTGTACATATGGGAGACCGCTCTCGGCTCGTTGGTGAAGATTCTCGAAGGGTCCAACGATGAGCTTCTGGCCGTGGACTGGAACCACCGCAAATGCTCGATCGTGGCCACCACCATGGACACCGGCACACTGTTCATATGGTCTGTGGTTATCCCGCAGAAATGGAGTGCCCTTGCTCCCGACTTCGAGGAGATCGAGGAGAACATCGATTATGAAGAGAAGGAGGACGAATTCGACTATGTGGACGAGGACGACATGAACAAGCAGATTGAGGAAGAAGGCGACGAGATCGACGTGATTCAGCGCGAGGAGGTCGACGCTCGCGGGTTTCCGTTTGTTGACTCATTTGTCATCGAGAGCGTTCCTGTTTCGGAGTGAGGTCAGCAGCAGGCTCGCGACTGCGGCGTCGCCAGGGTGATTGCGTCGTAGCTGAGATCTCCGTATTGGACCCCGCTGGCAGGGTCTTCCGGGTTCAAAAGACCCAGCTCGACTCTTGTCACCACAGATCCGGCAACGGTGTCGAATATTGCGTCCACGTTGGTATTGTTCAGAGCACTAGCAGGAACGAATTGGACGGTACGGGACAAAAGAAGAGAGCAGTGATCCACCAGCTCTGCAATTTCGCTCTTGGAAACGGTCTCTTTCAGATCGCTCTTGTTTCCCACAAGAACTACGCACGGGTCGGAGGCGGTCATGCTCTTCACGTCCTGCACGAACTCTGACACGGCATCGAAACTGGATCTGGAGCTCAGATCAAACACCACCACCACTCCGCTTGCCCCGCGGTAGTACGACCTGGTCAACGCGCGGAACCGTTCCTGGCCTGCGGTGTCCCAGATCTGGAGCTTGACGCGCGTGCTGCCGTCCACCACGATGACTTTGGAGGCGAATCCCACCCCAATTGTCTGAGACACTGCCCTCCAGTCTCTCGAGATGTACCGGTGCAACAGCGACGACTTGCCGGACCCAGAGGGACCTGTCAGCACGACCTTGGACAGATACTCGTACTGGTCACGTGTTCGTGGGATGGTGGACCGGGAATCCAGCGACGAAAGACTCGTTTTTTTGTACATGGAAAATAAAAGTAATCAAATGAATAATAAATAAAGGGCTGTGTAGATAAGAATTAAGGGGCATTTTATTTTGTATACTTTTATTAATCTATCTACTTCTTGAGAACAGACGCATCGTGAGTCTTGGCGTATCTACCGGAAGGGTCCTCGTGGCATCCCCACTCGGCCTTTGGCACCCATCTCATGACAGTGGAGCCAGCAGCCTTGGTTGGGAAAAGCTCGTCGAACTTGCAGCGATAGAAGTATGCCTCCTTGGTGGTTGGGATGTCGTCACCCCACTCCGGCTTCGGGTGGGCGAATTGCTCGTCGGAAACGCTCTTCTCGGCAAGTTCCTTCAGACCGTCGATCCACGAGTAGCCCACTCCGTCGGAGAACTGCTCCTTCTGTCTCCACAGAATCTCGTCTGGCAGGTATGGCTTGGCGGATGGGTCGTCGCTGGTGTCGAAGGCCTTTCTCAAAATGTACTTTTCGATTCTGCCGGAATTAGGGTCGATCATCTTGTCCTTAGGGTCGATGTTCAAGCACAGCTCGAGGAACTGTTTGTCCAGGAACGGAACACGGGCCTCGAGTCCCCAGGCCATGGTGGACTTGTTGGCTCTCAGACAGTCAGCATAGTGCAGGTTCTTGACTCTCTTGATGCACTCCGTGTGGAACTCCTCTGGCGAAGGCGCAGAGGCAAAGTACAGGTAGCCTCCGAAGATCTCGTCCGATCCCTCGCCGGAAAGCACCATCTTGACACCCTGCGCCTTGATCTTTCTGGACAGCAGGTACATGGGCGTGGAGGCGCGGATGGTGGTGACGTCGTAGGTCTCGAGATGGTAGATCACGTCCGACAGAGCGTCGAAGCCCTCCTCAACAGTGAAGGTGTGCTCGTGGTGGATGGTTCCAATGTACTTGGCCACCTTCTGGGCAGCCACGAGGTCAGGGGCGCCCGGCAGGCCGATGGCATACGAGTGCAGCTTGGTCCAGCCGGAAAGCGCAAGCTTTCCGTCGTCGTCCACTCCGGTCAGGGTGTGAGAGGCGTCGATTCCTTCGGTCTTGGAGTCGGCCTCCTTGGCGGCCTTGGCCGTCTCCCTGGCGGCGATCGACGCAATCAGCGAAGAGTCCAGGCCTCCAGAAAGCAGCACACCGAACGGAACCTCCGCCATCAGTCTCTTTCTCACTGCCATCTCCAGCGTTTCTCTCACCTTGGTGTAGTCCACGGGAGTCGATGGGATCTTGTCGCCGTCCCACCACGAAGGAGTGAAGTATCTGGTCAGCTTATCGGTCTTGGAGTCGTAGATGTGGCCTGGCGGGAAATGCGTGATCTCGTCGCACTCGTCGGTCAGACACTTGAGTTCCGACGCAAAGAACACAGTCTTTGGCTTGCTGGACGAACGACCCATGTACAGCGTCGTGATACCGATCGGGTCTCTGGCAGCGACGACTCTGTCGTCCTGCTTGTCGTACAGAACCCAAGCGAACATTCCGTCGAGGTATTTTGGCGCGTCCACGTCGTACTTCTGGAACAATGGAATGATCGGCTCGCAATCAGAGAGGGTCTTGTACTTGTAATCCTTGAACTCCTCTCTAATGTGGATGTGGTTGTAGATCTCACCGTTGACCGCGAGAGTGTATCTCTCGTCTGGAGAGGTGATTGGCTGGGCGCCAGAATCAAGTCCAACGACGGCCAGTCTCTCGTGGCACAAGATGGTGTTGTTGACCACCTTGTTGCCCGACCAGTCTGGGCCTCTGTGTCTGATTCTCTTGGAATATTGAAGGGCCTTGCCCTTGAAGGCGTCGATCTCCTCGACGTTGTACGCAGCAAAGATACCACACATGTTAAAGATAGTTTTTCACCGGTGAAAAATTATTTAGTCATCGTCGTGCGCCGATCCCAGAAACCGCTAGCGAGATAATGATTCACATACGTGATCTCCGAGATACGACGGAAAGCATGCTGTTTTTGGTGTTTGTGGACCGGGCCGCCCTGACACATACCGCCTGCTGTGAGCATCTGTCGCGGGGGTCGAGAGACAAGCGGACTGCTGCGACGTCGCCGGCGTCGTGGTTACCCGGCCCGTGAGATAAGCTGTGGCAGGCGGCCGCGATGGGTCGGTGTTTGCACGGTCTCTGGCCACCAAAGTCGCCGGGAGCCGTCTCGGGGCTGTCTGTGTGCGCGCTGCTTCCAAATACCAGAGCTGTGGAAGCCTACGGCTCCAAGTCTGGCATTAATGTCGACGTACAAGGATCTGCGTGTTCTGCAGCTCCACAATTAATTACTCGTAATATTAAATACGGACATGGGTCTTGTTGGGTGACCAACTTATCGCAGCGCCTCCGCAACAAGACCAGTATCGTGTTCTGGACAAGATAGACAGTTTTTTGGCAAATCGTCCAGAAGTCATATTTCGTCTGACAAGACCAAATTTTTGCACGTTATTTTATGCTTAAATTTGTTCGCCCCCTATCGTATATCTCAAGAACAAATAAAATGAGTGTTTCCGAATCCATCAAGCCGCTGTTTTCGCAGATTGACAAGCTGAAACCAGAATTCATCAACAGATTGTCCCAGGCAGTGGCCATTCCTTCTGTCTCTGGAGATGAGTCCCTTAGACCAAAAGTGTTTGCCATGGCAGACTTCCTGAAGTCTCAGCTGCAGACGCTTGGCGCGGAGGATATCCAGCTGCGTGATCTTGGAATTCAGCCTCCTCCAGTGTCGGATCCAAAATTACAATTGCCTCCAATTGTATTGGCTCGTTTTGGCAAAGACCCAGCCAAAAAAACTGTTTTGGTTTACGGCCACTACGACGTCCAGCCTGCTCTGCTGGAGGACGGATGGAATTCAGACCCTTTCAAGCTTGTCGAGAAAAATGGCAAGCTGTACGGCCGTGGGTCTACAGACGACAAAGGTCCGGTGATGGGCTGGCTGAATGCCGTGGAGGCCCACAAAAAAGCCGGAATTGACCTGCCAGTCAACCTGGTGTGCTGCTTTGAAGGTATGGAAGAGAGCGGCTCCTTAGGTCTTGATGAACTTGTGGCTCAGGAGGCAGACAAGTACTTCAAGGGCGTGGACACGGTGTGTATCTCGGATAATTACTGGCTAGGAACCAAGAAGCCTGTTCTGACCTACGGTCTTCGTGGTTGCAGCTACTACCAAATCACAGTCAACGGGCCAGGAGCAGACCTGCACTCGGGAATTTTTGGAGGTGTGATCCACGAGCCAATGACCGATCTTTTCAACGTTATGTCGAAGCTTGTGGACACTCAAGGTAACATCCAGATACCAGGAGTCAACGAGATGGTGGCTCCTCTCACCGAGAAAGAGGAGCAGCTGTATGAGAAGATCGACTTCGATGTCGACGAGCTGAACCTCGCTTCTGGCTCGAAGACCGCGATTTATCAGGACAAGAAGAACATTTTAATGCACAGATGGAGATATCCTTCCTTGTCCTTGCACGGTATCGAGGGAGCATTTTCTGGAGGAGGAGCCAAGACCGTTATTCCAGCCAAGGTTGTGGGTAAGTTTTCCATCAGAACCGTTCCAGATATGGATCCACGCAAGCTGGACGAGTACGTTTTCAAGTTTTGCAAGGAGAAGTTTGCAGAGCTGAAATCACCAAACACCTTCAATGTCGAGCTCATCCACGACGGTAACTACTGGGTCAGCGATCCATTTAACGAGGCTTTCACTGCGGCTAGAAAGGCCACCAAGCTTGTTTGGAACATCGACCCAGACCTCACCAGAGAGGGTGGCTCTATCCCAATCACCTTGACGTTCGAGGAGCAGCTCAAGACCGATGTCCTGTTGCTTCCAATGGGAAAAGGTGATGATGGAGCACACTCGATCAATGAGAAGATCGACGTTGCTAACTACCTGGAGGGAGTTAAGACTTTGAGTGCCTACTTGCATTATTATGGAGCTGGAAAGGACAGTGAATAAAGCTTTTTGTGGCCACCTCACCATAATAAGGGGCAAAAGAATTAGAGAAGTACTGGGATAGAGGCGTCAACCTCAGGCTAGTGCCGATAGGGCTTGATTCACCAGAAAATCTCTATTGAACTAATTCGGCCAGTTTTACAAAGATTAAATAAATAATAAAAAAATAATAAAATAATTTAAAAAAAAATTCCCTAGCACATCCATGTCTACCAGACAGTCGCAGGTCGCCCTGCTCTGCTTGAAAAGCGAATTTTTGAGCGGAAACCAAGAGGAACGGCCGCTGAAGCTCCTCATTAATGGCCAATATGCAAAGCTAGCTGGAACACACCTGCACAGGATCTTTCACGATCCGAAAATCATCGAGCTGTGCAACGTCGACATCTCTGCAGTGCAGCAGCCAAATATCGCGGTTGACGACATCTCATCCGCCATGATAGCCATCTCAGAAGAGCAGTCTTTCTTATCAGCCATTCTACTCCTCCAGGTTTTCGTTCAGACAAACTTCACCGGACCCAAGCTTCCCATGGTAGAACAATTCGGTGCTCTGAATAATTTGACGGCAACCAGTCCGGCCGCTCTTTCTCTTCTTTCGCTTTCCGGACAGCAGCCAAACAAGCTTGTTGACTGCCCAATGATGCTGGTCTTGTCTCTGCGCCTTTTCGAGAGGTTGCAGCAGTGTCCAATCAGTATTATAGGAGACAATCAGGCCATTGAGCCAGAAACAGCAGTCAGCCAATGCGCTGTTTCTTCAGTTGCAAAGGACGACTATATGAAAGCCGCATTATGCTGGTGGCGTGCCAGAGCCCTGCAAGTCCAGCAATCACTGTTCCACGACGAAAATCCAGTCCTTTCTACTCTGACGTTTTCGCTGCTCTCAGGATCGATGGTGGCTGCTCTTGTGGACAGTGGGAACGTCAATACCGCCCTGAACCAGTACCTTCTCGTTCTATACCACCTGGAGCGGGCCCGTGCTGCTCTTAGTGCAAATTCGGAAACCCAGGCGTCGGAGAGCTTGGCACAAGCCAAAGCCGTATCAGGACTCCAATTTGTGCTCACAGGATGCAGGGCCAAACGAACAAAGTTTCAGGAAAAAGCCTTTGCCGCACTTGCTGTGCTGGCGCGCTCGCAGGACGCGCTGGTGCGAATTGGGTCGGAAAACAGACAGAACCCGCAGGAGGTGGCTCTCAACGATGACTTATTTTTGGAGCGTCTGCAGTACGACCAGCTTGGCGACGACGAGGTCTTCGAGGCGGCTGGAGACGAGAAGCGCGTCAAAATCGACTTTTCCAACTTCGAAAGCACAGAAAACCAGGACAACAAGCTGCTTCCAATAGCTATCAGGGAGCAGGACATTCCTGCGTCTCTGCGGTCGATCGACCCGAACGACCAGCCCCAGCTCGCGGATCTGGACCACGTCCAGCTTCTTCTGCGGCTGGAGACCATCCGCGCCAACACCCCGGCAAACAACGCTCTTGTTGGCGAGGAACTCCGGGCGCTCGTGGAAAGAGTGCTTTTCGCGCCTCCGGGAACCGTGAACTGGCTCGTCTTCAGCAACGCCCTTTGGCAACGGTCGCTTTTGGAAACCACCAGGCCCAAGACGGTGGAAAGAGGAGTTCTACAGCTTTATTCGCTTGTGGAAGAGCTCGGCGTGCATTCCGAGCAAACAGCGCGGCTGTTCCCTAAAACCCAGGACGAGACACAATTTCCAGTCCAATTTGCAGCTGCAGACTTGTCCGAGGACACAAAATTAATCAACGCTGTGCGATGCCAGTACGTCTACGCTCTTTCCTTGAGCCCCAAGTGGAATCTGGACTCGAGATTGGCGGAAAAGCTTATCGAGCTGGGGTCCGTCAAGTCTGCGCTCGAGATCTACGAGCGTCTGCAGCTGTGGACAGACGCTGCTCTGTGCTACGGGTCCATGGGAAACGAAGCCAAGGCGGAGGAGCTGGTTCTCAGACAGCTGGAGGAGACGCCAGACGACGCCAGAGCAGTGTGTGTGCTTGGAGACGTGCGCCAGGACCCTGCGCTGTGGGAAAAGGCGTGGCAGCTGGGCCGGTACGCGAACGCGAAACGGTCGCTGGCAAAATACCACTACCGGCGGCCGGACGGGTCACGTGACTATGCTCAGGCGATCGCGCACCAATACGACTGCGTGAGGGCGAACCCGTTGAACTTTGAGAACTGGTATTTCTACGGCTGTTTGGGGCTGGAGACGGAGAACTACGAGCTGGCGGCGGAGGCGTTCACGCGGTGTGTGTCCTTGGACGAGACCAGCCAGTACTCGTGGTCCAATCTCGCGTCTGCTTTGGTGCGGCTGGAGAAGTACAAGGAGGCCTTCACTGCGCTCCAGCGCGCGGTGAGCTCCGGAGACACGGAGAAGGCGTCCTGGAAGATCTGGGAAAACTACCTGATTGTGGCTGTCAAGCTTGGGCGGTGGGACGAGGTTCTTTTGGCGTCTCGCACGCTGCTCGATACACGCAAGCTGGACGGAGACGGGTCGCTGGACATTCCGATTCTCGAGAAGTTGGCCGGGCTGCTGGTGTCTGAGCCGTACGACGAGGACGCGCGGCAGTCGCATTTCCAGAAAACGTGTGTGAAGTTTCTGTGTCAGGAGGTCCCTGCGGTGGTGAATTACAGCGCGCGTGTGTGGAGAATCATAGCCAAGGTTGATTTTTGGCGGAAAAAGCCGTGGCTTGCTCTGGAGGACTACGAGAAGGCGTACCGTGCGTCGATCAGCCGGCCGGAGCTGGACGTGGACGAGGAGGCGTGGCGCGAGGCGGTGGTTGCGTGCGAGGACCTGGTTTCCGCGTACGAGAACTTCGGAGAGCTACCGGGCAAGCACGGGGCGGGCGACGTGGTGTGCAGGGACTGGAGGTTCAAGGCGCGGTCCACAGTGCGGTCGCTGCTGTCCAAAGGCAAAACGTGGGAGGACAGCGAGGAGTACGGCCGCTTGGTGGAGTTGAGAGACGGGATGAAAAATAAATAAAATAATCAATAAAAATATAGAAAAATGGTAGCAATAAATTCGACAGCTGCAAAAACGGCCCGTCACGAGCACGCGCTGTGGATCTTCTTCTTTCTTCTTTTGGGTCTCTCCTTGGCCGGCGTCTTTTCTCTTCTGAACGACATGGTGTCCTTGAGCTCGGCTTCTGTGGCAATGGCGTCGTAGTCGGTGATCGACAGCATCAAGGTGAACTTGGTTCTCGCGACAACCCAGAACTTGTGCACCGCATCGGGCAGAACGTCCTCGTTGAACGCTCTGTCAAGAAAACGAAGCATGTTGGACACCGCCAGACGACTTGCGTCCGAGTACTCGACCCGCAGGCCCCACACGAAAACGTAAAAGATCAGCACGTACAAGGAGCCGAGGTTATTTGCTTCTTTGCACAAGAGCCCAATCACGGCCAGATCAACGTGCGCAGCAAACAGCAGCAGCGGATACTCGATGTACGAGACCAGAGGCGTGATGGCCAGCGACAGAGGGTGTTTGGGAAACGCCTCGATGATGCAGAAGTTGGTGAGGTTCAGGAGCGAGTAGGCCGCAAAAGGCAGGATTTTCAGCATGTTGGTGGGTGTGGTCAGCCACAGACAGGCGTAAACAAGCAGATGGGTGTTTTCGGACTTGAGGATCTCGGCCAGCGGAACGGTGTGGTAGTCCATCTGGTGCGACTTGACCGATCCCGACGGAGCAGCGACCATCAGCTCGGGGTCCAGGATGTGTCTTCTGTACACCACCAGGGAGTAGGTGGAAATCGAGCCCGTCAGCGACAGGTTGTACCAGGGCACAGACACGAATATCCAGGACGAGGGGCTGACAAACCGAGAAAAATGCATCACGGCCCCCATCAGCGTGAGAAAATGCGAGAAAATCCATATGTATTGCAGGCTGTCGTTCGGGAAGATGTTGGCCACGGACTGCGAGATGCGCTTCCAAGGAACGAGCATCAGCACGCCCGATAGTTTGTCCATTATCCCACTCTTCATTATAGCAAAGATTGAAGAGTTTTTTGGTCCAGCGGGTGATATATGGCGGCAGAATTAGCTAAGCCGCAAAGCTAACACAATTATATACAGAAGCCCCGGGCTGGAACAGGAGCGCCGTTCAGTCCTTGAGCAGCGGGGCGTCCTGTTCTGGTCTTTCCGGCGCATCTTTGGCATGGTGGCCGATGAGACCCCGTAATTTTTCGGGGATATCTTCAAAAGCAAGGTCGTCCGGTGTCACGGTGACACTCTCGCCCTTCGCGGCCAGGATATCCTCGACGTTGATGCGGCTGTCGGAGAAAATCTGGAGTTAGTCGTGGTATTGCCTGTAACTTACCTTCAGATGGTCTGCAATCAGATGTCTGTTTTTGCAGCCCGGACACTGCACCAAAACCGTGCCCGAGGTGTATGCCTGCTTGGATATCACGTGGGACGACCTCTGGTCACATTTCTTGCACGTGAAAGCCAGCATCAACATCGGTTTCTCCATTTTGATAGCAGATGATTGAAGACGCATAGCAGAGACGCTCCAGGCCGGTGTAGCACGCGTCTGCCTAAGGACAGGCGCGATATAAACAGGTGCTCTGATTCGGCAGCCATACAGGCCAACAGCCGCCATTCTGGCTATCTTAGGAATATTGGCCAACATGATCAGGGAAATATAAAAAAATAAAAAAAATATGAAAAATTCCTTTAAAATATATAATGCTCCGGAGGCTGGGTTTCGTCCGAAGACTCGCCACGAAAACGAAGCTTCCGACCGGCGGCCTTACTGAGGCCGCCACGATGAATGATCAGGAGCTGCTGGAGGCAATAGAAAAGGACCCGGAGATAGTCAACGACCAAAAATGGAGGAAGTCTTATTACCACCAGTTGTCACAGCTCTCTGGGGTGCTAGATGCCCGTTTCCAGGAGAAGCTGAAAAAGAACATGAAGAAGATCGAAAGTTACAACGTCAGAATCAACACGCCGATCGAAGAGCGGATCCGGGTGGATTTGACCAAGGACAAGCTGACTTTCGCAGACTTCTATTCAAATGGCTTACTGACAAAGGCTATAGAGAAGTCGGCAGGGATTTCCACTGCGACCGAGTTTCAAAAGCGGCTGTTCGCGTTGGCAAGCGGCTACGTCAGCACTGTGGCCGTTGGAGAGCCGGGAAGTGGCCGCAGCAGCGCGCTTTTCGCGCACGGACTTTTTCTGCGTCGGTCGCCAGCTCGTGGAGAGGGCATTAACTCGCTCGTTCTGGTCAACTCGGGGCTGCAAGCGCAGCAGCTGCAGAAACTCGCTCAACAAATCTATAAGAGCGTCCACCACACAAAGCCAGGCAGCCTACCAAAACCCAACATGATGGCCCAATTTTTATACCGCGCAGATCAGGCCACAGAAGACAGACAAATAGCAGAGCTCATGGACCAGCCGTGCCCGCACGTTTTGGTGTCGACCCCCCAGCGTCTCTTGGATCTGCTGGCCACCCGCGGTATGGATTTCATGAGGGTCAATAACCTTGCCTATATCGCGGTAGACGACATAGATCAGATGATGAATGTGGACGAACCGATAGAGTCACAGCGCAAGACTCCCATCGTCAGGTTGCTGGACTATGTCGTCAAGCTCCAGGACTATAACAGGTTCCACAACGAGCCGCACCCGCAGCTTCTGTTCACCACCACGGCCCCCACCCCGCGGTCGTTTTTGGACGATTTGCAGGAGAGCACGCAATGGTTTGACTGGAGTAAATTCCACGAGATCGGCAACTTTTCCACCAAACAGATGTCGTATACGTGTGTTGTTCCGAGAAACGTGGGCATGGGGTGTGTCCTGGTGCGTCCGCATCTGACTAAGTCGAAAAAAGTGCGCACCAGCCTGGTCGACATGAAGGCACCAGACTTCGGCGACCGCAGCGACTGGGAGGTCAGGGCTTCCGGGGAAAACGAGCACCTGAAGTACTGGAAACGGAAACGCGCAGCGATGGACAAACGGGTTCGCGAGGGCGAGCTGGCGGTGCTGGTTTCCGGCCTGACCAAACTGCTCAAGAAGAAAAAGGAAGAGTTCGCCAAACCGGTGCTTGTGATTGTTTCGGACGAGACCAGCGTGTTCAAAGCTCAGTCTATGCTCCAGAAGCTCAACAGGACAGTCGAGATATACAGCGGTCAAGAACTGTCAGACCTGCCCGCAGAGTGCCTTGTGGTGGCCAACGTTAAAGCCGTGGAGGGCATGACTTTCAAGGAGTTGGATACCATTGTCGTTCTCGGGCTCGATGCTCTTAGAGACACAACCACTTTTGTCACATTGGCAGGCAGATTCCGCGACAAGGCCGGACTCATTGACCCCGACCTGTTTGGTCTTGTGGATGACAAAAAGGAGGCCCGCAACAAGCTGCTGGTACTGACCCCTGTGCTCGACTTCGGTGAGGAAGAACGGGCCCACTTGCAGAGACTGTGTCTGCGGGGAGGTCTGGTTCAGTGGATTAACGTTGTTGGTGTTTCTGAGTGATGTATCTGTAAATATGTATAGTAGAATAGAAGGGCGCTCACGCGCCCTCCATGATGCTTTTCCTCATGCTATCGACTATTTCTTGTCTGTCAGCTTTCTGTGCACCGACATGCTCGTTTGGGTCGGTCTTTACGTCTTCCTCGCGCCAGACCAGCGATCGGATCCGCTCCTCCACCTTCACACACGTGTCCTCGATCTTCTGAATGGTCTCTGTGTCTTTCTGGATCTTTTCCTCCATTTTCAGTATCAATCCTTCGCGTGACTGGTGCAAACGGTAGCTATTCAGCAGATGATGCAGGTTGATCAAAATTACGCGGATCTGCTCGATTTTCAGGTGCGCCTGAGCCGGGTTTTTCGCCAGGAGTCCAGTGAACTCGAGGAAATTCAGCAGCAGCGACTTTGTCATTTTCTTCAGCTCCTCTATGCGCTCATGCGTAAACGTCTCTTCCTCCACGTTCTCGGCCTTGTCGTACAACTGCTGTATTCCAGACTCCTCCAGGGTGATGAATTTGTCCTCAAAGTTCCAGATGTCTCCAAAAGAGCGATACTGTGGCTTGTTTGGTGGGAGAGGAGGCACAAGAAACCGCAGATCCTTCGTCTCAGAAATCACACGGTCGGCGTCCTGGCCATGCTGCTTGCGCAATTCGGCCACCCTCAGGACGTTGTCTGCGGTAAAAAAGCGAATATACGGCGGAGGCGGCGGATAAAGAGAAGATATCAAGTCCGACATGGTGAAAATAAAACAAATTATATATTTTTTTTTATTTGTTTTAATTTCGTTCGCCCCCTGAAAATGGCCGACCAAATGGATATTGATTTGCCCGCTCCTGCTACACAGCAGCCCAAGAAGAAACGGTTCGAGGTCAAGAAATGGACTGCCGTCGCTTTCTGGACCTGGGATCAGAACAACGAAACGTGTGCCATCTGCAGAAACCACCTCATGGAACCGTGCATCGATTGCGGAAACAACCCCAACTTCGGCGCCAACTCGAGAACAGCTACACATACAAAATGCCCAAGAGCGGTCGGGGTTTGCAACCACTCGTTCCATCTGCATTGTATCGACACATGGATCCAAAAGCGGAACTCGTGTCCATTGGACAATTCCGATTGGGCAATTAAAGATGTTCTTAAGGATTAACAGTCTATTTACCGAGTTGTTTCCAAACGTTCTTGAAAGCGCCGATCAGATCGCTCTCTCCCCCGACCAGGTTCACTATTTCTCTTTTGACCACTTCGAGCTTCAACAGGAACCGCATGGAGTCGTTTCTGGTTTCCAGCGTGCCAAAGTCACACAGCTCGGCGATTTTGGGGTCCACTGACTGGTCGTGCGCTTTTGGGATGGCTGCCAGAATGCGCAGATTATTTGTGCGGTCGTAGACTTCGGCGAACTTCGAGGCCTCGGCTCGGAACTTCTGCACGGCCTCGTTGCTTGCGCCCAGCTCGGATTCCGTGTATGCTACGATTTTCTGGCGTCAGCTTGTTATTGCGCAGAAATTGTACTTACCTCCAGCTGAGCAAGCAGTTTCGGGTACTCGAACACACTCAACATGTCAACGTCAGGATCTAAATTTTTTCACCGACCATAAACACATATTTCGGCTGTGCAGGGCTGTGCAATTCAGAGCTGCTCCACGGTCTGCACAGCATAGTGCTTGTCTGAAGAGTCTATGTTGAAGGAGTCATAGAGACCGATGTGGGCGTCTGTGGTAATGACTGAGCTATATTGGGTCTTGAAGGGCGTGCTGGGAATTTCTCGCGGCGTGAAAAATAGACCGAGCGCGGCCACTATGTTGAGGGCTTGCACGAGTGCCAGAAGCTCCACTGAACTAAATAGGTATACGAACTCCCACCTTGTTGCCATGACCAGTAGCAGGGATACTGTTTCGCCGATGTTCTGGTACGGTTTTCTGCGGCAGAAGTACGTGCTGTAGCACTCGGCAAGCTTCGTAGCCATCACAAGAAACACAGCTACCATGGCCGGCCAAGCCACGGGTATTGGCGGAAAGTGCTGCGGTGAATATGTTGTCGGGCTTGCGTTGGACGGCACAGGCGATACGGCCAAAAGAGCGGCCAGGACGGGCGCCGTCTGTGGTTTGTGTTTGGGCGGACAGTATCCGCCCGCCGTCGGGTGATTCTCGTGGAACGGCAGGACGAAATGGTCCACATTTTCTGCTCTGGCTGGCATGGAGCTGGGGGTGAAGAAAAAGCGATTTCGACGGGGCAGAATTGTGCGTGTTGCGGCCACTATTCCCTCGCTTTTGAGGAAGTGGCGTCGATGGACGCACAAGCACAACAGCAGGATGTCGACAACAGCCCTGACAGCTAAGGAAAGTGCACATTTGGCCTCAGTTTGCCATGCTGCGGACACGAGGGAATTCAGCAGGTCCAACACGGTGCACAGCGGCGGGCCTGAGCCGGCGTCCGGGTGGAGTGCGGGCAAACTAGCGAGTGGCAGCAACGCAAAAACAAGCACGTTGGCCAGCTCTGTTACCTCATAGAAGGACATGCTTGGGAGCGAAGCAGAAATGTCACGAATTTTATTGACTCTCGTGCCATGGCGAAAATTCAACGTCAAAAGATAAGGTAATTCTTATCTGTGCGCATAATCATGCGTCCAGGCTAATAAAGATTTGCTACTTGACCGGAAACGTAAATAAACCTGCCCAGGATATACACCATGGAACTATAACTCGCGATAACGGCCTACGGCGGGCACTTGTGTGGAAATGTGTATTCGACAGCCACACCAGTGAATCTCGCTTGCACGCTCCGCTGGCTTACGCACCAGCAGTCTGCGCGCAGTGCGTGGTCCGTAGCGCCACTGTCCGCAGCTCGCACAGCGACCCCCGATCCATAGAACATCGTGGAATGCGTAGAAGGTCCGCCAATTCGAACGCGTGGCTAGTGATTTTTTCCCACTTCGCCTCGGCGCCGGGTAACAAACTTGTCTGTGTATATTTTAATTATTTCGCTTCGCTGTTTATTGCCACCATGGATGAAACATTAATCCAAACAATCAACAAGCTTCAAGACGCGCTCGCACCGCTCGGCTCGGGATCCACCTCGCCGGTTGATCTTCCCCAGATCACGGTCGTTGGATCGCAATCGTCCGGTAAGAGTTCTGTCCTAGAAAATATCGTGGGCCGCGAGTTCCTGCCTAGAGGAACAGGCATTGTGACCAGACGGCCTCTGATTTTGCAGCTGATCAACAAGCGCAGCAGCGGAAAGAGCTCTGCCAGCGACCTGATTGACATCCAAACTACAGACTCACACGGAAACAAGACAGAGAATAACGCGGAAGAATGGGGAGAGTTCCTGCACCTTCCAGGCAAGAAGTTCTTCAATTTCGACGACATTCGTGACGAGATTGTTCGGGAGACCGAGGCAAAGACAGGCAGAAACGCCGGGATCAGCTCTGTGCCAATCAACTTGCGGATCTATTCGCCACACGTGCTGACGCTGACTCTGGTGGATCTTCCTGGACTGACCAAGGTGCCCGTGGGAGACCAGCCAAAGGACATCGAGAAACAGATCAGGGACATGATCATGAAGTTCATTTCGAAGCCGAACGCCATCATCCTCGCAGTCAATGCGGCGAACCAGGATCTGGCCAACAGTGACGGCCTGAAGCTGGCCAGGGAAGTGGACCCTGAAGGACTCAGAACGATCGGAGTGCTGACCAAGGTTGATCTGATGGACCAGGGAACAGACGTGATCGACATCTTGGCAGGAAGAGTGATTCCGCTGAGGTCTGGGTACGTTCCTGTGATCAATAGAGGACAGAAAGATATCGAGAGCCACAAGACCATCCGAGAGGCCCTGAACGACGAGAGACGGTTTTTCGAGAACCATCCGTCGTACAGCAGCAAAGCCCACTACTGCGGCACGCCGTACCTGGCCAAGAAACTGAACGCGATCTTGCTCAACCACATCAGAACGACTCTGCCGGAGATCAAGGCCAGAATCGAGACAGCACTGAAGAAGTACCAGCAGGAGCTTTCTGCGCTGGGCCCGGAAATGGCCGAGACGCCAAGCTCGATCGTTCTGAGCGTGATCACCGACTTCTGCAACGACTACACGGGCATTCTGGACGGCCAGACCAAGGACATCTCGTCCAACGAGCTGAGCGGAGGAGCCAGAATCAGCTTTGTTTTCCACGAGATCTTCAAGAACGGCGTGTACGCCCTGGACCCATTCGACCAGATCAAGGACGCCGACATCCGGACCATCATGTACAACTCGTCCGGCTCTGCTCCGTCGCTGTTTGTGGGCACACAGGCGTTCGAGGTGCTTGTGAAACAGCAGATCCATAGATTCCAGGACCCCTCTCTCAGGTGTATCACGCTTGTTTTCGACGAGCTGGTGCGCATTCTGTCGCAGATCCTGGCCCAGCCCGAGTACGCCAGATACCCGGGGCTCAAGGAGCAGATCTCGCAGATCTTCATCCAGTATCTGAGGGAGTCTGTGACGCCAACCAACACGTTTGTCGAGGACATCATCAAGGCCGAGCAGACGTACATTAATACAGCACACCCTGACTTGCTCAAAGGCTCGCAGGCCTTGTCGATGGTGCAGGAGAAGCTGCACCCGACGCCCGTGCAGGTGGACCCGAAGACGGGAAAGCCGCTTCCCCAGCAGGCGCAGTCGGCATCCACGCTGACCGAGGAGGACAAGCCGTCGTCGTTCTTCGGCGGGTTTTTCTCGTCCAAGAACAAGAAGCGGCTGGCCGCCATGGAGGCCCCTCCAAGCGTGCTGAAGGCCAGCGGCCAGATGACCGACAGAGAGACGCAGGAAACGGAGGTGATCAAGCTGCTGATTCAGTCGTACTTCAGCATTGTGAAGCGCACGGTGGCCGACCTGGTTCCAAAGGCCGTGATGCTCAAGCTTATCCAGCAGTCCAAGAACGACATCCAGAAGGTGCTGCTGGAGAAGCTGTACGGCAACAAGGACCTGGACTCGCTTGTCAGGGAGAACGAGATCACCGTGGCCAGAAGAAAGGAGTGCAAGAAGATGGTGGAGGTGCTCAAGCACGCTTCGGAGATCGTGTCCACCGTGTGAGGCCCCGGCTGTGCTGGTATATACACGACCTAGAAAAATATCACTAGTATTTTTGAAAACTGGCTGTACATTTTTACCAGTGGCAAACCTTGACGTTACAGGTTAGCTGGAGAAACAAGACCGAATTCGACACGTAGCCGCACTAGTTTGGGTCTATGTCTGTTATACGACTGTGCCGGGGATTTGCGGGCCGCAACGCTTCGTTTCTGCGATGTGGGGCTCGGGTCCTGGCGAACAAGCGGGTTTTGTCGGTGGCGACGTTGGCGTCTGCGCGGGCGATGAGTGCTGCGCGGGCTGCTCGGCCGGCCGTGGGCAACGTGTTGCCGCGGTTGGGCGGCGTGCGTCTCAACTCGTCGAAGAAGTTCGACCCCGACGGGGATCGGGAATTGACTGACGAAGAAGCAGAGGAGCTGCTGATCGACTTGAAGAAGGTTTGGTACAAGAAGGACCTGAGCGAGCAGGAACAGAAGGACAGGATTCGCGAGCTGTTTGACAAGGTGCAGATGGGCGGGCTGATTTCGCCCTCGTCCACCAAGATGATCAACACCATTCTGACGGACGAGATGGCCACCCGTGCGGGAGAAAAAATGGAGAATGTGCACAAGTTCCACAAGTCGCTGATGGACTACCATCTGGACAAGCAGGATCAGCTGAACGAGCAGAACGGCAGGACGGGCATGTTTGACAGCAAGTTCAGTCCTCCGCGGGACAAGGCCGGCAAGACGGACGGCCCGGGCGGGCTGGGGGGCCCCATGGGGCCGATGGGGCCGATGGGTCCCGGACTGCGGCCGGACGTGCTTTTGTTCTGGGTCTCGACGGGCCTTTTGGCGTACTACTTGTTTTCGCTGGAGTCTCACGAGCGCGAGATCACGTGGCAGGATTTCCGCACGTCGCTGCTGGACAAGGGCTACGTGGAGAAGCTTGTGGTGGTGAACAACAACCTTGTGCGTGTGGTGCTGAACGAGCTGGGACGGAACCAGCCGGTGCATGACTCGAGGACAGAGTACTACTTCACGATCGGGTCGGTGCAGGTGTTTGAGGAGAAGCTGAAGCAGGCCCAGGAGGAGAACAGGGTGCCGGAGGAGCTGCGTCTGCCGGTGATGTACGTTCAGAACGCGTCGGTGTTCAAGGCGCTGTACAGCGTTCTTCCGACGGTGCTGCTGTTTGCGTTCATCATCTGGTCGTCCAAGAAGATGCTCAACAGCGCCCCGGGCATCGGGGGCGGGCTGTTCGGCAATGCAGGCAACCGGTTCAAGCGGTTCAACGCGGAGAAGAGCGTCAAGATCAAGTTTGACGACGTGGCCGGCTGCGACGAGGCCAAGGAGGAGATCATGGAGTTTGTCAAGTTTCTCAAGAGCCCGGAGAAGTACGAGCGGCTGGGAGCCAAGATCCCGCGCGGCGCGATCCTGACGGGTCCGCCGGGCACGGGAAAGACGATGTTGGCCAAGGCCACCGCGGGAGAGGCGGGTGTGCCGTTCTACAGTGTTTCTGGGTCGGAGTTTGTGGAGATGTTTGTTGGAGTGGGTGCGTCGAGAGTTCGCGAGCTGTTCAAGACGGCGCGCGAGAACGCGCCGTCCATCATCTTCGTGGACGAGATCGACGCGATCGGCAAGTCGCGGTCCAAGGGCCGCACGGCGGGCAGCAACGACGAGAGAGAAAACACGCTCAACCAGCTGCTGGTGGAGATGGACGGGTTCTCCACGTCGGACTACGTGGTGGTGCTCGCGGGCACCAACCGGGCAGATGTGCTGGACCAGGCGCTGCTGAGACCGGGCCGTTTCGACAGGAAGATCTATCTGGACAACCCGGAGCTGGAGGGCCGCAAGGCCATCTTCGACGTGCACCTGCGGCGGATCCGGCTGAAGGAGGGCGCCGATCTGGAGGACCTCAAGGGCCGGCTGGCCACGATGACGCCGGGCTTTTCGGGGGCCGACATCGCCAACTGCTGCAACGAGGCCGCGCTGATCGCGGCGCGCCACAGCGAGGAGTACGTGGGGCTGCACGACTTCGAGCAGGCCATCGAGCGGGTGATTGCCGGGCTGGAGAAGAAAAGCAAGCTGCTTTCTCCGGACGAGAAGCGCATCGTGGCGTACCACGAGGCCGGGCACGCCATTTGCGGCTGGTTCCTCGAGCACGCGGACCCGCTGCTCAAGGTGTCCATCGTCCCGCGCGGCCAGGGGGCCCTGGGCTATGCCCAGTACCTGCCGCCCGACATCTACCTGTACAGCACGCAGAAGCTGCTGGACCGCATGACCATGACGCTGGGCGGCCGTGTTTCGGAGGAGCTGCACTTCAACTCGGTCACGAGCGGCGGCTCGGACGACTTCGAGAAGGTGACCAACCTGGCCCAGAAAATGGTGCTGGAATGCGGCATGTCGCCGCAGGTGGGGCTGGTGAACTACAACGTCGACAGAGGCAACGACATGACCAAGCCGTTCAGCGACCGGACCTCGAGTCTGATCGACTCGGAGATCCACCGGATCGTCGAGGAGTGCTACACCCGGTGCAAAAACCTGCTCACGGAGAAGAGCCGCGAGGTGGGGCTTGTTGCCGAGGAGCTGCTGGCCAAGGAGGTGATCACCAGGGAGGACATGATCCGGCTGCTGGGCAAGCGGCCGTTTGCCAACAGAAACGACGCCTTCGACAAGTATCTGGCCGAGAAAGAGGAGCGTCAGGACCAGGAGGCCAAAGAGTGACTACAGAAAATATCCAACCTGTCTATAGTATGCTAGAGAATCTAGACCCGAGTGTTTGTACCGCTGCGCTAGTAGTCTGCGTAGAGAGCCACGTTGAAGCCCAGTCCGGTGTGGCCGTGGCCCGTCAGCGGCAGCTGGTAGAACAGACTGCAGTTGGCCACCGAGCCGACTCTGTAGGTCAGGCCGACGGCGACGCCGGAGCGCAGAGCGGCCAGCTGCGCAGGGTCGGCGGCCACCTGGCCGCCGTTGAGGTCGAAGTAGAGCCGCAGCGGGTTGGACGGCTCGACGAACAGCAGTCTTGTGAGCAGTCGGACGTTGTACGAGACGTACGACGTGCCGCCGAAGCGGCCCTCCGAGTGCACCGGGTAGCCCAGCGTGCGGGAGCCCAGCACGTCCAGATAGAACTTGTCGTGGTAGTGGATGGTCTTGGAGTTGGACAGGTTGACGACGTGGCCGGCACCCAGCTGTGCGTCCAGCGTCAGGTTGTTTTTCAGCACAGACTTGACCACCCGTGCGGACGACTCGATCTTGGCGAACTTCTCGGGACTGGTGTTGGACAGCCCCGTGAGCTCGTTTTTCAGACTCCAGTGGAACCCGTCGATGGGCAGTGCGTTTTTGGACGCAGGCAGGTACTTGAGGCTGTCGCACGCCACCGATAGCAGCACCGACTCCTTGAAGTGGTCGCCCGCATAGGTTTTGATCTCGTCGCTGGCGCCGTCCTTGACCCGGAGCGTGGTCCTCTTCACCAGCGAGATGGCCGCAGACACCGCTGTGGTGAAGCTGCGGAACGGCCTGAGCTTCTCCACGCCCAGCGTTCCCGAGCTGACCCATTGCTGGTCCGACTGGAACCGTGTGTCGTTGGAGCTCGACACAAACCCGTCTGCAAACAGCCTCAGCGACGTGTCCACCATCGGCGCCTTGTACAGCACGTTCAGCAGTCTGACCGGCGACTCGGGCACCAGTCCGGCCAGCGTCGACACCTGCAGCATTTCCGCGTTGCCAAATGTGTTGTTGTTGATGTAATTGAGCATCAGCTGGTTCCCCTCCGGGGTGTACACGCTTCCCACCGTTGTGTGCGTCAGCTTGGCCGGCACCAGGTCGAATCGTGCGCGCAAACACAGGGGAATCTGGGGGCCCTGGACGTCTGCAATGGCCGGCTCCACGTGAGCCGCCACGTTGTCGAAACAGTTGGTGAGGGCTAAGTTTGCTAGGGCCGACTGGCACCTCGAGTTGAGCTGGCCGACCGTCAGGTCCGCAGAGCTAAGCAATGGCGCCAGCAGCTTCGTGTAGAAGTTGTCTGAGAACTGGTCGCCGCCTGTGACCGTCACAGCCTTGAGATTGACTCCGGCAGTGGCGTTTTCTTGGAGCACTTCAGAGGGAGACGACATGAAAACAAGAAAAAAAATAAAAAATCACAATTTGCAGCAAAATGATAGGAGAGAATAAATTGCGGCGAGACACCCGCACATTTAGGGGCTCTCGACAAGCAGTTGCCTGCGACGCTGTGGACGGCCACGCACCATACGAAGGTTGCTCGTCGTGGGGACGGCACCGCATATACCCGCTGCCCATTTCTAATCTGCGTCCTTCGGGACATTTGGTCAATCGAAAAAATACAGAGAAGATTAGCATGGCCCCTGCATAAGGATGACACGCTTTACAAAGAGATCTTACCATTTTTTTTGTCTACGGTGTCCAGCTGGGTGCCCCCGTCGCCCAGGCCACGCAGCAGAGCCCCAGCGTCGCGCACACACCGTAGAGCCGTCTCGTTTTTGCACAGCGTGCTCGCACATGTTCGGTTCTGGCTGCCGGCACAAAAAATAAAATTTTAGCAAAAGTTATTTGGTCCCACATGGAGTCGTATTTGGCACAGGCCCCAGCGTTCGTGGTGCCGCCAAACCAGCTGCCCAAGTACAAAGAGCTCAAGGTGGCGCGCAAGTACGACAAGGCCAGGTTCAAGACCAGCGCCACACATCAACAATACTACCAATACTACGACAAGCTCAACACAGACGGGCTTTTGTTCGAGCCGTATGCGGACTCGGCCACGGCGCGCCACTACCAGGAACACCGTCTGTACATGCCGGACCTGGGGCCGTCCAAGCTGACGACGGACGCAGACAAGCAGCCGGATTCAGAGCAGATGGTGGAGTCCAGCAACCTGGTGACGTTTCCCGACATCCTCGCCGGCGACGGCGCCCCCCACCTAATCTACCACTCGCTGGTGCGGATGGGGTACCGGATGTGCATTTTTGGCGGGCTGGAGCTGATGCCGGAGCCCGAGTACGAGGCATACTTGCGCGATCTGACGGACGATTTCCGCGTCCCGGCGGCCAACATCCACATGGACTTCGACTACGAGGTGCCGCCGCCGCTGTGCCGGTCGCGGCTCACGTCGCTGGCGCTCAGGCCCAACAGAAACGTCTACACATACAACACAGAGACCAACACGCTGCTCAAGACGTGCGAGCTGGACGGGGTCGCCACGCCGCCCGCGCTGCTGTGCTCGGCCATGCAGCAGATCAGTACCTACCACTGGATGCTGCACGCGGGATTCGAGCTCAACACCCACGTAAGGCGGCAGGACGGCCATGTTTTCGTTTCGCGGACGATCGACCCGCAGACGGCCTTGTGGATGTTTGACATCCGCACACAGTCCTTCACGCAGCTCCAGGCCATTCTGAGCTCGGCCGTGTCCACGTTTCTGCCGCACTACATCCCACGGTTCGGCCACAAGATCCAGGGCATCACCATCGAGCAGAACAATGACCCCGACGATGATGACAGCTTGGTGTCGAGCCCGTCGCTCGACCACAGAGACCACGGCACGGTCTCGTCGTCGCGGTACTCGCGGCCAGCCGTGATGTTTGTGATGGGGGGCTACAAGCTGGAGACGGAGACAAACCGGCTGGTGGCGCTGAACGACCTGTGGAAATGCGAGCTGTCTGCCAGCAACACCACAGACCCCAGTACGTGGGGGTCGCAGCTGGAGTTTTCCACAGAGCTCATGTGCTCGCTGGTGGGGACGCCCGATATCATCAACGACCGGTTCAGTTTCCGGTACAACGAGCACGCAGAGCTGCTGCGCCAGGAAAAACGGCAGCTCATCCAGGGTCTGTTTCGCCACGGGCCCGACGTGCAGTGGCCCAAGCCGCGCGGGTTCTTCAGCCTGGACCTGGTGAAGACGGCGGACCTGACCCACGCAGCGGACAGCGAGTCCGGCGAACAAACGCGCCTGGTCCAACCGCAGCCCAAGAGTTACTTCAACTTCCCCGGGTTCCAGGACGAAAAACGGTCGCCGTCAGCGTCGCCGTCGTTGCAGGCGCAGCTGCGCGCCTCGTCGCCCGTGTCCGCCACGGAACGTGCCAACATGCGGCAGTATTTCCCGTACGACAAGCGCATGCGCAGCGGTACCCCGTCCTCCGCCGAGGAAACGTCGCGGTCGTCGCCTGGGGCTGCGCCACAGTTCTCGTCCCACGCTGTGCGGTCGAGCTCGCTGGTGGTGTTTGGCGGCTCCAGCATCGTCCACGTGAAAGTGGAGGCAGACGATGGCTCCGGCCACGAGTACTCGCGCGTGGAGATCCTCAGCGACATGTGGTGGTTCGACCTCAACACAGAGACCTGGACGTGCGCCGTGACGGTTAAGAGGTCCGACAACACCCCACTGCGGCTGTGCGGCCACGCGTCTGCGAGCGACGGGCAGCACCTCATGGTCATCGGCGGACTACGTGGGTTCCAGCTCGACCCCGTCGCGTCGCGCATCCACTACCGCGACCAGGACGCAGAGCAGTATCTGTGGATTGCGCAGAAGGCCTTCGACGCCATCAGCGAAAACACAGGCAACAAATTCAGCCGAGAGGTGTTTGACTTTTTCGTGCTCAATTTCGCAACGCTGCAGTGGAAAAGCGCAGAGACAAGGCTCTCCAACTCGAAAAAGAACCTGCTCTCGTGCCATTACATGGTCAACGTCCACGTACAGGCGCTACAGTTCGACTCGAAGCTAGTAATGTACAGCGGCGACGTGCGCAAGGTCGACGGCGACCATATGCTGCTGCCCGACGACCAGCAGGACCAGTGCCTGGGTGGGGTGCACGAGATCCTCTCGTCGCTCATGAAATTCTAACCATGTCATTACTCGTTATGTATCGTGCGCGCAATCATCTCGTCGACGGGCCCAGAGTACTCCTGCGCCATCCGGCCAGCCACGTGCCGGTCGGACTCGTCCAGACGGCCCACAAACTCGGCATACTGGCGCTTTTCCACGCCCTCACGCTCCACCAGCTCTGCTATCTTGTTCAGCCACACAACATACTCGACACGGGCAGAAACGAGCCCATAAAGGTGGCGAGAGACGGTCTTGTTCACCTGTGTATACTTAGTAGCCGATAATCCAAGCCGCTTCAGTTTTGGCCGTAACAACAGCGCCTGGATCAACGACTTGGGCGTGAAGCTCAGCACAAACGGCGTCTCGTGGCGCACGTCATCGCCGAGCCGCTTATTGTGCTCGGCCAGCGCGGCCGCCGAGAGTTGTAATCTGCGCATGGCTCTCTTGGGCCGCTTGAACTTCTCCACGCCTCCACTGGGAGACTCCACGGTGCCCGATTTCTTACCCCCGCGCAGTGCGTCCAGAGCCCGCCACGCCATGTCCTCAGACGTGACCGTCTGCCGCCGCCGCTGCTCGTCAACAAGAGCCACGTAGTCCGGCTCGTCGTTCTGCACACGCACACCCAGCTGCCGCTGTCGCCCGTTGCGGATCTGCCGTCTGATGCCTTGCAGAAAAGACTGGCCCCGTCTGCCCCCACGCGAGGGAATCACACACCCCCCATCCTGCAACGAGTCGCACACAGGACAGTGGAACCGCGCACCTTCCAGCACACCAAGACAAGCTGTGTGGTAGCCGCTAGAACACTCTCGACATATAGCGAACGCCCCGGCGCCAGCCCGGTCGCACAGACAGCAGAGCTGGTTCGCCAGATGAGAGTGCTGGTGCAGAGGTGTGGGCTCCACAGCCAGCTCCACAGCCAGCTCGGCGGGCTCACACGTCTGTTTCTTGTCTGCCACCGCGGTGCGCTGGTAAACGTCGTCGTTGGAGATGACCTCGATCGCGGTGAACGCGGCCCTGCACTGCGGACACGAATTTGCCTTCTGGGCCCACTCGTTGATGCAGAAGCCATGGTAGTAGTGGTGGCAGGGCACTGTCCGCGCAAGGTGCTGGGCCGAACGTGTCTCTCGTACGACGGTCTGGTGGGGGTCGGGCAGGTCGTCCAAACATATGGGACACAGATCAGGAGGATTCATTGGGTCTTGCTGATTAAAAGCATTTTTTTTTTCTCACGATAACCCAATCGACCCGCGACGACGCGTCGATCTCAGAATCTCTCTGTATAGCACATGCTGCATGGGTGATGCAAAAATTCTTATCCGAAAGGGGGACGTCCGGAATTTGCAGGTGCCATCTGAGGCGCGATCGCGTTTCACATAGGTGTTAAATCTGATTGTCATGATTATAATTGCCGGTAATGTACATATATATATATTTTCGTGAGAAATTAACGCAACCCCTTCTACTCGAAACCGCACTGGTTCGGATACCATCTGTCGTTCAAAGGTTGTGGGATGATGCCCAGACCAAGGAGTCTCTGCATGTCCCATTCGATCAGGTTCTCGGTCTTCCAGCACCAGAAAACCCATCCTGCATTCTTGCCGTAAAGGAACGAGTCCATCTGTGCCTCCACATACCGTCTATAATTAGAAATCACCTCCGGTGTGAAGTAGTTGTAGTCAGCTGTGTAAAGCTGGTCACACGATCCAATGTACTCCCCTCCACCGTATGTGGCGTCGTACCTGGCACCTCTTCCTGCTCCATTGACCCATTTAGCGCAGTCGGTCAGTGCAGCAGTCCATTCGCCACAGAGACTGTAGTGGTACTCCGTGTTTTCTGATTTTCCCCAGCTGCAAGCCGTCGACACATGCTCGTCGATCGTTTGCTTGAGGGCCCCGTCGTCAAACACCTGGTAGTGGTGGTGGTCCACAATCACCTCCCAGATGTTAGGGTCCTGCTCCGTGTTGAGCACGTTGTCGAACGTGTGGTCTGGAAGATAGGCGTCGTGGATTATCACTGGTGCGTTTCCGCTCTTTCTGACAAGCTCGTAGCCCTTGTTGTAGTAGTCGACCAGTTTGT
Organism: Ogataea siamensis; assembly: GCA_030574315.1. NCBI lineage: Eukaryota > Fungi > Ascomycota > Pichiomycetes > Pichiales > Pichiaceae > Ogataea > Ogataea siamensis. The sequence goes on from JAJMET010000017.1 coordinate 42,301, forward strand.
CGAAGTCGAGAACAGAGCCCAGTGGCTCGTTCAACAACTCAATTCCGATAATCACGTCGGAGTAGTTAGAGCCTCCGTATTTGGAGGTGATCTGGTCCAGGACGCTCACGGTAAGGTCGACGTAGCCCGGCGTGCTCTGCCAGTCGATGTCGCCTCTCTTGCCCGAGTTGTCAAATCCGTTCTGGGAGCCTGGAGCACCGTGCAGGTCAATCCAAGCCTTCAGACCATATTTAGAACACCACTCCAATGCCTTGTCCAGCCATTCTTGCTGGCCTTGAACATATGGATCACCATCGGCCAGCTGGAATGCCCAGTAACCCACTGGCAATCTAACGAAATTGAGGCCAACCTTGGCCATGCCTTCGAAATCTTCCTCTCTAATCCATGTGGACCAGTGCTCCTGCAGACGTTTCTCAGCTTCCTCTTTACCAAGAGCCTGTGTGTAGTGGTACTCGTCAATAGGGACGTCCGAAGAAACCGCCTCGAACAAGGAGGGGGTGATGTAAGGCTCTAGAACAAGCCAACCTCCAACGTTGACACCGTAGATCTTGTCGTTAGCGTAGTCCCAACGGGAGTCTCTTTTCAGTAGAGTGACTGGCGCAGCAGCCACCAGCGATATGAGGGTGCTGGCAACGAGAGAAAAGGATGAGAACTTCATGTGAATACAGAATAAACAAGGAAAATGCCAGCCTTTTATACCAAGACCTAGAACAAGGAGAATTTCACTAAGGTTTGGGGCAGCTGCAAAAGCAACGCGTATCCGGATTTCGCAGGTGCAGAAGCCCTAATTTAAGAAACCTAAATATTCAGTCACGCCCTTTCGCAACCTGAAATGGCCTCTGCCCGAGGGCGCGTACAGGGCGCCCTTGCACCCATCGCGATATCCGGACGCGATCTTGCCTCTTCCAGAGCTCCTCGAGGTCTGTAATTTGCGCCTATACGGACACCTCCCAAAAACAGACATCTAATTACGAATGTTTACATTTGCCCACAACAGGCAATTTTGGACTACACTGGTAGATGCCATTAGTTTTCCGTTTTAGGACACTTCAACACAAACATTAGGTAATTCGCAATGCACTACTCCCCTCCTCCGATTAGGATCTGCACTATTTGGCCACAGACACGAGGCAGCACCCATTAGTGTGGAAATAAGCATCCAATTTTCGCCGTGCTTACCTCAGCCCTAATTTTTCTCCCCATTACTCTGATGATTTCGTAATCAATCTAGTTTGTTTCCCCTCATTTATGAAGCTCATCTCGCCATCGCAACTCGCCAGGTTTTCCACCTCTGTTTTGCGATCCCGCCCGCAGCTAGAGGTGGATCGCCCTGTACTGTCGGAGCTGCCTCTCTCAAACAGTCTTGATTACGCTTTTACCTCCATTGATAAGCTTAAAAATTGGGCAAGAAGGAGCTCTTTTTGGCCAGCAACCTTTGGTCTGGCCTGCTGTGCCGTGGAAATGATGCATGTTTCGGCCCCCAGATACGACCAGGACCGCCTGGGCATTATCTTCCGTGCGTCGCCCCGCCAGTCGGACGTTATGATAGTGGCCGGCACCGTGACAAACAAAATGGCCCCGGCCCTGCGTCAGGTGTACGACCAGATGCCGTACCCTAGATGGGTCATATCCATGGGCAGCTGCGCCAACGGCGGCGGCTACTACCACTACAGCTACAGTGTTGTCAGGGGCGTGGACCGCATTGTGCCTGTGGATGTGTACGTCCCCGGATGTCCTCCGTCCTCGGAGGCTCTGATGTACGGCATCTTTCGGCTCCAGAAAAAGATCATGGCGCACCAGACACACAGAATGTGGTACCGTTCGTACTGAGCACGCTGGAGCTGCTATTTATTATTTATTGTTGCGTGCCCCCACTTATTTATTCCCTCTGATCTCTATCGTATTATAACCTATTTATCGTACATAACAAGCGTCCGCTGCTAGTTGCTGTTGGCTATAGCCTTGCGCAGCGCGTCAAACGGGCTTTTTCTGAACTCCTGGTCCTTCAGCACGCTGCCAAACCGCGAGATCTCGGCTTTTTCTGCCAGCTTGGCCCCCCGCTTGTGCGGGTTCGGCGTGTGGTCCAGCTTGCGCTTTGTCTCCGTCGCAGGCACCTCCTCCAGCGCCTCTGCCAGGTCTTCCAGCTGTGGCTTCAGCTGTTCTCTCAGCTTGCGCTTGCGGCGCCGCAGAGCCGACTTCGACACCAGCGAGTCGTCCTTCTTCTTGTCCACGCGCTCCACAGTCTTGGCGATGCCGCCTGTCTTGACTCTTTTCTCCAGCTTGGCCCGTAGACTGGTTCTTTTGCCCACACCCATTACGTAAAATTTTTTCAACTTTTTTATTATTTTATTTCTCATGTCCAAAGCACTAGGAATCTCGTTCTTGGCCGTCGCCACCGCCGCGCTCGGCTACTGCGTCTACTTTGACTACGCCAGAAGAAACAACCCAGACTTCAGGAAAAAAATCGTCAAAAACAAGAAGAGAGCCGCCAAGAAGGCCAAGCTGGAGGCCGAAGCCGACAAAAAACAGAAGCTCGAGGTTTTGAAGGAGAAACTCAACCAATCTCTGGCCGAGGAGCCTCTGCCAAAGGAGGCCGCCGAGAAGGAGAAGTTCTTCATGACGCAGGTCACCATCGGCGAACAGTTGAGTGCCCTGGAGGGCAAGGACATCGAGGCTGCCATCCACTTCTACAAAGGACTGGCCGTCTACCCTAACCCGACCGGTATCCTGGACATCTACCAGAGAACCATCCCCGAGCACATCTACGAGCTGATCATGATGCTGACTGCCATCCAGCCTCCGGCCAGCGTCATGAATGTGTTGCAAGACAGCATTCCTTCGTTGGACCAGGACTAGATCTTCGGGCCTGCTTGTTTATAACTTAAGTACCAATGAACACACCGATGTCAGCCTCTCCACGCGCCGAGCACGCGCGCCAGCTGCGGCCGGAATTGGCCCTGCAGCCCGGCGATATTGGTCCATTTGTACCGGCCCTTCTCGTCGTTGCTTCTGAACTCCTCGTCGCTCACGTCCACACCGCCCACCAGCGACACGAACTGGCGTGTGTCTGTTTTCTGGAAGAGCCCGTCCATCGCGTCGTCGTCGGCCAGCGCGGAACTCAGCTCCACCAGGTCCTCCCTGCGCACCCCGATGTAGTCGCCTAGCTGGTCCAGGTCCGCCTGGTTGCCCGCCAGACCGGCCAATCTGCTGTTGACCTTGTCCCAGTTCTCGTCGACCTGCGTTCTGGCCGCCTCCGTGTCCTGCTCCGCCAGATTCTCGTACTTCTGCCGCTTGTGCTCGATTTCGCTGATGATGCTGGCCAGGTCGCGCAACACGCCCTCGTCGATGTCCAGCTGGTTCAGGTCCAGCACCAGGTCCTCACGGCCGTTACGAACAAAGCGAAGAAACGAAACAAACCGGTTGAACCACCCCAGAAAGCCGCCAAAAAGACCCTCCTGCTGCTGGAGATCGCTGACGTATAGTCGATGCATGAAAGCATACACCTCTTCCTGGTACTTCTCCTGAAGACCCATGAAACTGGCCACCACGTTCGGAGAAAAGTGCTCGTGCTGGAAGTACTCTGCCAGCTGGATCAGCTCGCTCATGTATCGGTGGAACACAGGAACATACAGATGGATCTGCGCGCTCTTGAATAGCCGGATCAGCGGCTGGAAAAATATAGCCAGAAGCTCCTTGATCAGCTCGATCAGCTCGGGCTCGTCCCACAGCTCTTTGAGCGAGATTTTGTCGAGCCTGCGCAGACTGGTTTTGAAGTACGACTGTGCGAGGAAATAGATAGAGTCCCGCTCTGTTTTGTGTTTTTTCATCGACTCCAGCACCTCCACCAGCAGCTGCTCGCTTATCTGGGTCTCCAGGCCGTTGTTGTTGAGCAGCAGCGCCGGGAAAATCCCCAGTCCGGTCTTCTGTGCCGTCTTCTTCACTTGCAACACCGTCTTGTCCGACGCCGCAAAATACTCGTCCACCTTGTCCAGCAACGCGCCGTATGCGTCCCCCTTGCGACCCACGCTCCTGCGCAGCTCCTCGAGTTCTTTGTCGCACTTGCGCAGGTCGTCGTTCAGAACACCCGCGAAGATCACCTGCAGCAAGGAACGGCTTTTTCTGCCAAACCCAACCGGCATCTGGAACGTGAACAGATCGATCAGTTTCTTGACAATCTGCATTGGGTTGGTGAACCGCAGAATCGTCGCCACAAGGCCGTACGGAAACAGCCGGTGCAGCCTTTTCACGAGAAGCAGCGTTTCTCTGGAATTGTCGCTTCCAACAAACAGCTCGTAGATGGTGGAGGCGACTTCTATTTGGACAAGCTGGATCAGCGAACGCAGTGGCCGCGACAAGTCCGCCGACGTCTTTTTCGTCTCCAGCTGCTTGAATATGTACGCAAAGCCGTCCGAATACAACGCCCTCTTCAGGTCCTCCATCTCTGTCTCCAGCTGGTTCACCGCCCTGACGGTCTCCTGTTGGAACTTGAAGAGCTGCAGCGTCGTGTAGAAGTCCAGCTGCTTGCGTTGCTCGATGTCCTGCAGCTCTTCGGGACTCGGGTCCACGGGCGAGTCCGAAATAAAAGCCAGAAACTCGCGCGACTCACTGACCGGCTGCAACGCCGCAAGCGACCTCAGATATCCTCGCAGCGCAACACGCAGACGCTCCCGCGGAAACTCGTGCTCGTTGTCGACCTCGTCCGGGTGCTCCTCGCTGACAGTTCGGCGCAAAGAGCTCATGAACAGCTCTTCCAGCTTGGCCACGTCCACGGTCTCGACGTCCTGCGGCATCTGCTCGGGCTCTGCAGCAGACGAGAGACTCACCTTGGCCTTGGTTTTCGCGGGCAAGAACGGCAGATCTGTGCCGGGAAACAGTTTGCCCAACGTCCTGTCGAATTCGGCAAACTGCGAGTACCGTCGCTTCACATACCACTGCTTGCCGTCCTGCGTGCGCACCCGAATTATGAAGTTGTAGAATTTGGACTCTGCAGGCCCGAGAAAATAGCGCGTCTTGTGCTCCTTGGCAGCAGCCACTCCGGCCACATTTATCGAGAACCCGTTGGTGAAATTATCGTCTTCGCGCTGTTCCAGCTTCAGCTCGCCTGCTGTCAGCTTGGACATTTTTTTGTACGTGTTCCTGTGCTCGGTGGACGAGAAGTACTCCTTATCGCCGCGACACAGAATAGCAGAGTTGAACAGCACCAACAGCAGCGCCTGGAACTTGTGCACGGCCAGCTTGCGCTTGCTGAGCTCGCCTCTGTCGTTGCTGTTGCTGATTTTCTTTGTTCGCCACATCTCCCAGAAAATTTGCACCTTGTCCCACAGCTCGTGCTTGTTTTCCAGTCGGTTCAGATGCATGCTGATAAAGGGGAACGTCACCAGAAACTCGTCAAAGACAAAGCGGAGCAGCGGGAACTCGGCATCAAGTTGGCGTCGGTGGCCGTCTGAAACGGGCTCGTGGAGCTCGTGGTCTGTCGAAGGCGGATTGCGCGGATCGTGCGTTCTGAAAGGCGGCCCAAACCGGCGCAGTCCGTACGCATCGGTGTACGTGGGAGACAGCCTGTTCAGTTCCACCGTCAGCTCCAAATTGATCAATTCCTTTTTTAGATAGTGTTCCTCAACAGCAGATAATGCTGGTGGAATAAGGGAAGCACTCATGGACCATCAATGTGAAATCAATAAATAAAAATAATTGCAATTAAATAATTTTCATCTCTTGTTTAGTCTGATGGATTGTCGCTTCCCATGAGTGATGAAAAAAAAACCATTACCTTTGTTTCCACAGGCGACAGTTCGGCTGTGCTGGACTCGCGGTCCAGAAAAAGCTCATGGGGGTCCCTGAAATCCAAAATCAAGCCTGTGGTGAGGGCAAGGTCGCGGGAAAGACCTGCGTCCTGGCTGTTACCGCGCCGGTTCTCGTCGTCGTCGCTCAAGTCGCCGGACAGCGCCGCTGGCGACAATTCAGGCACCGGCGCGGCGTCGGCGCCTCCATTGCGGTCGATGGCTTCAGACTCGTCGTCGCTGGAACTCCGCCAGGAGTCCAGCAGCTCGCTGGTCTCTGAGAAAAGCAACGGCCAGCTGTCGAGAATCAAACAGCGCACCAAATCCATCTTGATGTTCGATCCGCCCTCGAGCTCCTCAGAGTGCTCGTCCAAGCCCGTCACGCCGTCCAACGTCAAGTTCACGCTCTCGCCGGACCCTGAAGACCAGAACGAGGTGATACTGACGGTCTCGCGTCCTTCGTATCGCCGATCGCATTCCATGAACGACGGCCCAGAGGACAAGGACTCGCCCAGCATCCCCAGCGGCCGCACAGACACGGTCACCGGTTCGCCCGATTCCAACAAGATCAGCAGACAGCGGTCCAAGACACTCAATGCATTAGACGAGGAAAGACGGGATCTCAGCCCTAGCATACTGAACTCGCTCACAAGCTTCATGAAGAGACGCACGCCCACGTCCAGAACCACGTCGTCGACCAGGCTGGAGGAGCTCATGGAACAGAGTCTAACGGAACTGCTCTCGATTGACGAGTCGGAGACCCCGTCCCAGTATCTTGATCGTCTCCTGGAAAATTATCCCGTCACCAACATCGCCGGTCTGCTGCTGTCCAACGACTCGGAGTTCTCGAAACTGTGCGTCCGAGAGTTTCTTGCGCGCTACTTCGACTTCCGCGACGAGCCTATCGACGTCTCACTGCGCAAGTTCCTCATGATCAACGAGCTGCCCAAAGAGACGCAGCAGATAGACAGGGTCATTTATGAATTCAGCCGCCATTACTACAGCCAGCACCAGAACACCGGAATCAACGAGGACTATTGCTACATACTAACGTATTCGCTCATCATGTTGCACACAGATAAATTTAATCAGAACAACAAAAAGAAAATGGCCAAGTTTGAATTTGTCGATAACCTGGCTACCACACTGAAGGAAAACGACGACTGGTGCAGGGCTGGAGAGCTCACCCGGATCAGCTTCAAGACAATATTGGAATACTATTACGACAACATCACCTATACCCCGTTCACCAATATTACCAAAGACCACAGCGACAAGGTCCTGGAAAGCCTCACCAACAGATCCCCGCTGCCCTACCCGTCGGGAAGTATTCTGAGCAGCACGTCCGCCGTCTCGTCGCCGATCCTGACTCGGAAACGAAGCAGCACGTTCCGATGGAGCAGCATCTCTGTGGATCCGTACGAGTACATCACCAACAACAACATCGAAGATCTCAAAATGGGGCTGGACTTCACATACGAGAACCCGTTCATGCTCAGCTCAAACGAGTACGACCCCGAGGACTTGATCGGGTCGCAGATCGAGCCAGACGAGCAGTACATGGATGTTCGCGTGCTCAACAACGTCATCAACACACTCAAGGGAACACATTGCTCTATGCTGCTCAAAATCGCCAAATCGAAGGCCGGGTACTTGCTCGGAAGCAAGACAGAACTCATTAACTATACCATGTGCGATCTTCCAGGCGAGGAGTACATCATTACACGGATATTCAAGATTGGCATGCTCACGCGCCAGGAAACGAAGATTCTGTCGAATAACAAGTCCTGGAAACGCTATTTCTGTATTCTGACGTCAGTGGGGCTGTTCTTCTTCAAGAACGTGTCGCTCTTCAAGATGAAGTACGTGATGAACTCCAAGCGAGAGAAGACCATCGTTCTCGAGGAAAAGCTAAGCAACACGCCTCTTCTGGAGTCGCCAGAGCCCAGCTTTGTCATCCCAAATGGCTCTTTTGCAGTCAGAATGAGGAAGAATCTAGCTTTTGATAACCTGGTCGACGACACGTCCCAACTGCGTCACTGCACTTTCTATATCTACGGCAAGCACTCCAAGGATGTGTACATGGTGGACAACCAATACGAGCTGGTCTCATGGATCAACTCCATCAACTGTCTGTCTGCGTTGGATCCGGTGAACCTGCCAATCGAGAAACTCGACCTGCCGTTCACAAACGAGTCCATCAGCGAGGTGATCAACCTGAGAACGCTAACTGCCGCCGAGCGGCTGGAGAAACTCAACCAGACCATCGAATCCTCGACGTGCTCGATGAGAGACTTCCTCAACATGTCCAAACGCGTGGCAATACTGACGCCTTTCCAGACCAAAACCAGAGATACGTTGAACTCTGCTGTTAAGTTGTTTGGAATCAAGATCGAATGGACGTGGTTCGAGCTTTCTCGCAACTCGCTATTCAGGAAGATTGTCGAGCGCGCGTACGAGCAGCTGGAGCAAGCCGGGTCCGAGTCCGAGTCCGAGGAGTTCGTAACGGCAATAGACATCTTGCAAGACGAATAGCTCACCTGCCCAGTCTTTTGCGCTCAAAGAACATGTCTGACCGTGACGACCCAATGTTGACCACCTTCGGACACCCGTCTCTGTCGCGCTCCAGCATGACGCATTCTCTGCAATAGTAAGCGTCGCTGATCCCGGGGAGGCCGCAGATAATGCATTTTTCACGGGAAGAACCAAACGCACAGTCGTCGCAAATACGCACCTGGCGCGAGGCGTTCACGAACGAGTCGCACGCAGGACACTTGCCGTCGCATTTCTCACACAACTTGCCAATTGCGGTTCCTGGTTGCTTGAGACACAGCACCAAATCGAGCTGGTGGCGGGACATAGAAATATATAAATAAATTGGTAAATTATTTTTTTTTTTACTTTTTAGCACAGCCGCAAACTTACACAATTAGAGCTTGTTGCCAATGTTCATGAAGATGCTTTTGGACTGGGTGTACAGGTCGATTCCGCTCTCGCCGAGCTCCCGGCCAATTCCCGACATTTTGAATCCTCCGAACGGCACCTTGCAGCTCTCGTCGTTGGACGAGTTGATGTAGACAGAGCCTGCCTCCAACTGCTCGGCCACACGGTGAGCTCTGTGGAAGTCCTTGGAGAACACCATGGCTGCCAGCCCGTATATGGTGTCGTTGGCGTTGGCCACGGCCTCCTCTTCGGACGAGAACTTGGACACGGCCACCACAGGCCCGAATATCTCCTCTCTGACGATGGTCATTTTCTGGTTGCAGTCGGCGAAGATGGTGGGTGGAATGAAGTAGCCGTTTGGCTGGCCCGTTTGTTCGTCTCCCAGGACCAGTCTCGCGCCCTGTTTTTTCCCGGACTCGATGTACCTCTGGATCTTGTCGTACTGGCCCCTGGAGATGACTGGTCCGAGCGTGGCATTTTCGTCGAACGGGTCGCCCACTCGCCAGTCCTCCAGCACCTGTTTGCGGAACAGCTCCAGGAACTCGTCGTAGACGGTGTCGTGGACCAGGATTCTGGAGTTGGCAGTGCAGTTCTGGCCGGAGTTGTACATTATGCCGAACGAGGCCCATTTGGCCGCCTGCTCCAGGTCGGCGTCGTCGAAGACCACCAGGGGCGACTTGCCGCCGCACTCCAGCGACACGTTTTTCAGGTTTGAAGAGGCACTTTGCATGATCTTTGCTCCTGTTGCCGTCGACCCGGTGAAGGCCACCTTGTCCAGGTCCGGATGCGACGCCAGTCGCTGGCCGGCCACAGACCCCAGACCGCTAATCACGTTGAAGACGCCTGCCGGGAAGCCGGCCTCCTTCACATACTGGGCAAACAGAAGCAGCGACAGCGGAGTCAGCTCGCTGGATTTGATCACCAGCGGACAGCCGCACGCCATGGCAGGACAGAACTTCCAGCCAGACATCGACAGCGGATAATTCCACGGCACAATCTGTCCCACCACCAGGGGGTATCTTCTGGTGATGGCGAGTCTGTTGTTGCTCAACGGAATGGTTTTGCCGTGGATTTTGTCCGCCCAGCCCGCACAGTACCGCAGATACTCCACCACGCCGTCGATGTCCGCCTTGGCATTGCTTTGCAACGGCTTTCCCGAGTCCATTGCCTCGACAGCGGCGACGAGGTCGGCATTTTTCTCCAAGATGTCGGCAAGCTTCAACATCTTCAGGGCCCTTTCCTCGCCGGGGACCTGGAGCCAGGCATGGTAGACGCCTTTGGCAGCAGCCACGGCCGAGTCGACCTCTTTTTCGCCCGCCGCATACACCCGGGTGATCACCTGCTCTGTGGCCGGGTTGATAGTCTCGATCGTGGAGTCCGTGGAAACCCACTCGTTGTTGATGAACAAGCCCAGCGGCTGCTGGTACTTCTGGCCTGTTGGCAGCTCGATGTCTGCGAATAACGACATGGAGAAAAGGTGGAAATAAGACAAAAATCAGTCCAGCACAAATTGATTAGACTTTCCCTTTCGGGACTGACTCCACAGTAATCTTATCATTGTTGGCAAAAACTGGAAGGGCGAATTTTTTGTCTACAAAATAACATGGCCTCTATTAGCACAAAGACTCAGAAACTCAACACCGGAGCCACAATTCCTTCCGTCGCTCTGGGATGCTGGCAATCGTCTCCAGAGGACACCTACAACGCGGTGTTGGCTGCGTTGAAGGCGGGCTACAAGCACATCGACACGGCACACGTTTACCAGAACGAAGCTGACGTCGGAAGAGCCATTAGAGACTCGGGAATCCCTAGAGAGTCGTTGTTTGTGACCACCAAGCTGTGGAACACCAACCAGAGAGACCCATTGGCTGCTCTGGAAGACTCTCTCGAGAGACTGGGACTGGAGTACGTCGACCTGTATCTGATGCACTGGCCGGTGCCATTGGTCAAGCCTGCGCCAGAGGACAAGGAACAGTGGTTCCCCAAGGACCCAAGCAACCCCGAGCTGCTTCTGAACGACAAGGACTGGAGCTACATCAAGACCTGGGAGCTGATGCAAAAGCTGCCTAAGGACAAGGCCCGGGCCATTGGCGTTTCGAACGTGTCCAAGACCAACCTGGAGGCGCTGTTGGCTGCGCCAACCACCACGGTCGTCCCTGCTGCCAACCAGGTCGAGATGCATCCGTTCTACCCTCGTCACCAACTGCTCGAGTTCTGCAAGCAGAAGGGCATTGTCGTGGAGGCATATTCTCCTCTCGGCAGTTCCGACTCGCCTTTGCTGAAGGACGACGAGGTGCTCGCCCTGGCAGAGAAGAAAGGCGTTTCTCCTGCGTGCCTGCTGATCTCGTGGGCACTGCACAGAGACACTGTTGTTCTGCCGAAGAGCGTGACTCCGGCCAGAATCGAGGCCAACATCAAGGTCATCGACCTGGACGACGAGACGGCCGACGCGGTGTCCAGTCTGTACAAGACCAAGGGAAAAAGAATCCTCGACAGAAACTGGGGCTTCCCGGTGTACAACGACGAGGAAGACAAGTTCTAGATTAGACAGTCGATAGATTTATGTATTTAGATACGTTCTCTAAGATTTCTAGTGTTTCTCCGCGTCGCGCAGCTCCACGTAGCTCAGGTAGTACTTCTTCGTCCAGCGTCTCATCTGCTTGCCGTAGATTAAAAACGGAATAATAAAAGCGAACGTGCCGAAGTCTATGATGGCAAGCATGACGTAGGTGCGCACTGTCCCGAGCGCGTCGATCAGAGGAGAGCACGCAAACGTAAAGATGCATCCGATCATGTTGTTGATGAAAGCCACTCCCAGCATGCCCTCCAGAACCATTTCTGGATACGCGTCCATCAGATACCCCATGGCGATGTCGCCGGCAGTGGCAAACCCGAACCCGATGAACCCTAGTCCGACCGTGTAGGTGACTTTCCAGCTCCACAACCGGTCGGTGCCGATTCCGAAAATCAGCAGTCCCAGAGGCGAGATGATGGCTGCCGGAAACAGGAACCAGAGCCGGAATTCTGCTTCCTGGATTCCGCCGTTTCTCTTGGCCTTCCAGATCACAAACCAGTCCGAGAAGTAGCCCGCGTACAGACACCCGATCAGAGCGCCGATCACACAGGGCAGGTTCATCAGGGCGACGCCCGTGTCCGAGTAGTCCCACGGGTCGTCGTAGTACAGGTCGTCCTCGGTCGTCAGATAGAACGTCAGGAAAGCGTCCTGCAGACCCCACAGCAGACCCGACAGAAGAACCGGAGGGAACCAGAAAACACGCAGCATCAGGAACAGTCGCTGGACGTACTGTTTGACGCCCAGCCCCACCAGCGACGCCGACGGCGTGACCAGCTGCACTCTTTTCCAGTAGGACAGTCGCTGCTCGCCGGCGCCGGTGCCGTACACTCCTGCCACCTCGATCACGTCGGAACGGTCTCCCGAGTGCGAGTCTGCGTTTTTCTCGTCGATCTTGTCCTTGAGCCGTTTTTCTCTCGAGTCGATCTGGCCAATGTAGTGGTTGCGGTCGAAGTACGTTTCGTACTGCGTGAGGAACATCACGGCCAGCAGCACGCCCGAGATGATCACCGCCACCCAGCCAACCCAGCGGAAGGTTGTGTACTGGACAATGAAGCCGGCAATCAACGGCCCCAAATACGTCCCAACAGACGTAGCAAGAATGTACACGGTCAGGACGCCTCCGAGCTGGTGCGAGAAGTACATGTCCGACAGCGAAAGTTGCACCTGGGCCTCAGCACAGGCCTCGGACGCACCAACAAACAGCTGGGACCAGATGGTGTCGGTGGTGTCCTTGGAAAGCGCAAACCATATAGAGCCCACCAATCCTAACACTATACAGATGACGTAGGTGATTTTGCGCCCGTACAGCGAGGAGGCGGGCCCCAGAATGACCGTCGTCAGGCCGATCGAGGCGAAAAGAACACCAGCTCCGGTGTTCATGGAGTCGTACGAGATGCCGTATAGCTCGTTCAGAGAGTCCTGCGTGGAGCCGGCGTCGTTGGACGTGGCGGCCGTGAAGCCCGTGATGAAGGCCAGCAGAGCAAACTGGTACGCCTTGGTCCAGAAGCCCCAGTTGAGAGGATCGTTGGGCGAGTCTGAGGGCTGCGGGTGCAGAACAATGCCGTCTTTGGTGGTCTTGACACCCGCGGACTGGTCCAGAACCGTGACCTTGCCATGGTCGATCTCATGGACAAGCACGTTGATGGTCCCGGGCACAAAGTCGGGGTGGTATTTGTCGCTGTACTGGTCCATAAAAGCAAGATCTGTAATTCCGTCAAAATTAATTCGACTTATCTTTACTTCAATTTTTTTCCGGGTCGCGCACGACCTTATTTTCCGCGAGCACATACCAACAGCGCGGCTAGATAAAGCAATCTGTGCGGTGTCTGAATTCGGTACGCGACGCTTGCTATTGTTGCCTGGAAGGCCCCCACTATGGCTGGCCAGGAAGCGGGACGTGCCGGGCTGGAGCAGGATGCGTTATCGTGCGCGTGTGGCCCGTATCACCAGCTCCGTCGTTTGTGACGGGCATCGGTGCCCGCACACCACGGCCGGACCCACACATCTTTACACCCGGTGTGGATTTTTATTTTTATTTTATATCCTTGCCACCATGGCCATTGCCCCAAGATACGTCGGCTCGCACGTTTACGGCTCTGCCTCAGGTCTTACCAAAGGTCTGACACATACTGTCCAGTTGTATCTGGACTACAATTGTCCTTTTTCGGGCAAACTCTTCCGCAAGCTCAACGGTGAGGTTTTTCCCTTGCTGGAGAAGAAGCGGCTGTTGGACAAGTTCGACTTTGTGTTCATGAACGTCATTCAGCCGTGGCATTACGTTGGGTCCGGCGCATACCACGAGGTGGCGCTCGCGGTCGCCAAGGTATACCCGGACCAGTTCTGGAAGTTCTCAGGTGTTCTTTTCGACAACATCATGACGGACTCTGCGTCGTACGACAAAACAAAGAAAGAGGTTCTCGCCACCGCAATCGACCTGGCTACCAAGCACCTCGACAACGTCGACGCCGACAAGCTGTGGGAACAGGTCGCTGTTCCTGAGGACGGCCAGAACCAGCTGCAGAAGGACCTGAAGTACTTCACCAGATACCACCGCACGGTGGGCGTCCACGTGACGCCCACTGTGTTTGTGGACGGCATTGCGGTCGGCAACATCGAGAGCTCGACCGAGCCGGCCAAGGTGGTGGAGATCCTGGAGGGTCTGCTGGACTAGCGTATGTAGCGGAAACTCGAGCTCCCGCACAGCAGCGAAGCTTTCAACAAGACCAGGCCATGCACGTTGGTCCCCGTTTGGACAATGGCGTGCGCTAGTAGCCAGGCAGCAAGACCCGGTGGCTGTAGCCAGCGCACTCCTGTCACATGAAACACGGCACACCTCGCACCGCGTCGTGGCCATTGTGCCGGCCGTTTTGGGCAAGCGCAAAACAATACACGCCGCGAACGCGTCGCACAAGAAATAATTTCCTTTTAAATCCACCTGATCTTTCTTCGTTCCATCGCCAACAGCTCTTTGCACGATGAAACAAGAGCTTCTACCGCCAGCAACGATTATCAGTCCCGTGAACAGGTCTTTTGAGCTCAAGACGCCGCCGCACTCGGTGGTGAGACACGGGGCTATCAAGCCCCAGGACGCGCGCTCGGCCCTGAGGACAAATGGCCTTCTTTCGCCAGAGTTCTCGTCGCCACAGGTGACACGCGACGCAGACGACGGCTCCGACAGCGACGACCAGGACGAGGACCAGACGTTCGCCAGAAAACGCAGACTGCACTCATCCCCGCCTCCTCCGCCCAAGTTTGTGCAGCCGGACTCTGCCACAAAGAGCCGTGCGCCCAAGACCAGACGGCTCAAAGGCCCGCAGAACGTCGAGATCCCGGACCCCGAGGACATGCCGCCTGTGATCTTCGACTCGCACGAAAAGCCGCCCTTCTCGTACGCCTCTCTGATCGGCATGGCCATCCTGCGCGCCCCGGGCCGCAAGCTGACCCTGTCGCAGATCTACCAGTGGATATCCGACAACTTCAAGTACTACAAGAAAGGCGAGGTGGGCTGGCAGAACTCCATCAGACACAACCTCTCGCTCAACAAGTCGTTCGCCAAGACAGAGAAGTCCAAGGACGGCAAGGGCCATTTCTGGAAAATCGTGGACGGGTACGAATACCAGTTCTGCAACATAAAAAATTTCGAGAAAATGGTGGCTGCCGGGAAACTCAAGCGCTCCAGAGACTCCCACCCGCAGCCGGCCGCCAAGTCGCTCTCGTACACGCCCGAATCGTCGCAGCACCAACGGTCCCCCGAAATGGGCCTCAGACGCGCCAACACCGACCCTTACCAACCGGAGCTCGAGCGAGCGCACAACAGCACGCTTCTGGGCTCGATCCCGGAGCTTGCTGCTCCGTCGTCCTCGTGGAAGGCGTCGGCCACGGGAGACAGCATCGTGTTCCGCGAAACGCACATGTCGCCGGAGCACTCGTTTCTGCAGGACTCGCCCGGCGGACCCATCTTTGCTGCGCGCTCTCTGCCCTTCACCTCGTCCTTCAGCTGCAAATCCACGCTCGAGCTGTCTCCCATCAAGTCCGGCGAAACGGGGCCCCTGCTGGAGCCACTCACGCCCAAGCAGGACAGCTCACTCAACACCATGCAAAAGTCGCACTACCAGTACGACCAACTGCTGCTGTCCAAGTTCAAGTCGCCCACCAGCGTGCTCAAGACGCCCAACCTGTCTGCCAAGAAGCTGTGGACGTCGCCGTCGTACCTGGACGACTTCTACACCTCTCCCAGCGCTGGTCGAGGAGCAGAGGAGGACAGCATCTACGGGTCGCCTGTGGGGCCTGCGAAAAAGCGCAAGACTGGCTCTTCTGCTTCGTACTCGGCCAACGAGATCTTTGGCATCGACATCTGCAAGATCCACCACGACGACTGAGTCGCGGGCCTGTAATGTTAGCGTATGTATATTAACAACCGGCTGCGGTTCTATCTATCGTTTTTCGCTGTTTCCATGCACTGAGCGCGGGTCCTCCTCGTAGTCCGTTTTCGCCACCCACATCTGCTTGAACACGCTGAGACTGGCCAGGATCGACCCCCCGACGAAACAGCTGGCCCGTCGCTCGGGCGACGCGTATATTTTCAGCTGCAGGTCCGGGTCCTCTGTCTTCATTTCTTCCAGCAGCCGCACACCGAAATTCCGCAACAGTGTGGCTCCGCCCGAAAGAACGATGCTTTCGAACAGACGCGGCCGCAGGTCGTAGTTGGTCTTCTTGACCGAGTTGACCACCGCGTGGTGGACCGCCAGCTCCTCGACGCCAAACTTCTCCGGCTGAAAGTACAGCTCCGACGGCTGGCGCAGCGTGTCGCCGGCCACCCGCACCACCTTGCCGTCCGGCAGCGGGAACTCGTGCACCTGCTCCTTGGCCAGCGGCTCTCGGGCCTGCTGCTCCAGCGGCTTGGGGTTCACGTGGCACAGTCGTTCTTTGAGACTGCGCACCAGCTCGAACTCGGACGACGTCGACAACAAGTACCCGTTTTTCATCAGCTCGGTCTGGACAAGCCGCGTCACGTCCCTGCCGTTGTAGCCGAGCCGCTTGATGGTTCCTGGAATCGAAAAGCCCTCGTAGATCGGCACCACCGTGGTCACGCCGTCGCCCGAGTCCAGAACGACGCCGGTGGTCCTGCCCGACGAGTAGAGCGACAGCACGGCCGGCATGGCCACGTAGAGCGCAGGGAAGTTGAACGTCTCGAAAACGAGCTCCGCCAGGCGGTCTCTATTTCTGCTCGGGTTCAGAGGATGCTCGCTGGTCAACAACGGGTGCTGCTCCGTCTTCATCTCGAGCTGCTGGACCACGTCGCTCCACACAAGCTCCAGCGTCTCCCAGTCGTCGACCACGCCGCTGGACATGGGATATGTCAGCTTCAGCAGCCCACGCAGCTGTTGTGCCCGCGAGCCGACAAACGTGTCTGTCGCAGAGATGGCAGACGGCATGATCTTGTCGTACTTGGGACGGCCCACCAGGTTGGAGTGGTTGACCTTGGGCTTCTCATCGCCAGCAAAGCCGGCACGAATTGTGCCAGAGCCGTTGTCTATGACAACGGGCTGGTTGTATATGGATTCCATGCAACAAATAGAGGTAAATAAAAAATAAAATTAGTGCACTAAATACAGTAATATCTATCTCCAAAGTCGCCCAGCCCTGGCACAACAAACTTCTTCTCGTCCAGGGCCTGGTCAATCATACCCGTGATGACCTTAATTTTCGGATACTTGGACTTGAACACCTCGATTCCCTCGGGACTGGCCAGAACGTTCAGGAACAGAATGCGCTCCTCCTTCACGCCTTTTTGCAGCAGAACGTCCACGGCCATCGACGCAGAGCCACCGGTGGCAAGAAGAGGGTCCAGCAAAAAGACATACCGGTCTGGGATGTCTTCCGGAAGCTTGACGTAGAACAGCTTGGGAGTCGCCGTTTCCTCGTCTCTCTGGATTAGGATTTTGCCCAGTCTAACAGACCGACAGCAGTCTCTGAGCCCCTGCTCCATGCTCTCTCCGGCTCTGATGATAGACACGCCGCAGATCTTGCCCTGGAACTTGTGGCCCTCGTACGGAATTCCCAG
This sequence comes from Ogataea siamensis, assembly GCA_030574315.1. Taxonomy (NCBI): domain Eukaryota; kingdom Fungi; phylum Ascomycota; class Pichiomycetes; order Pichiales; family Pichiaceae; genus Ogataea; species Ogataea siamensis. The sequence goes on from JAJMET010000017.1 coordinate 59,663, forward strand.
CGGAGTCTGGATTTGGCAAGACTCGATAGGCAGCTGGTTGAGACCTTCTTCCACTAGTAGTCTGATGATTCTGTCAGAGTAGAAGATGAAGTCGCCCCTGCGGGTGTTCTTGTCACGGATGATGGTGTACAGGCACTTCAGCTGGTTGGTTTGCGGGAGCAAAATGACATTTTCGTATTCGGACATGATAAGTGCAAAGTTAAAAAAACGGTCAAGATTAATTTTTCACTTATCTATAAAAAATTCAGGCTCATCTCGTAGCCAATTTTTTTGCGCACCGAGAGGAGTTCCTTTTTCAGATCGAAATCTGGAATTTGATGCGCACACAGCTTTTGCGCAGCCGCAGTGGTCTCCGCCGATAGCTTCTTTTCGAACTCGTTGAGCACCCTTATCAGCTCGACCAGCTCTTCCGTTCCCAGCATTCTTTTTTCCAGATACGGTTGTATCAGGACGACCAAGCCCATCTTGTAGTGCTCCGGAAGATACTTGAAGTTCAGTAGTTGGAATATTAGCCGGAAGTTGGGCTGCTGCTTATTCTGCAGGAATTCGTCCAGCACTGCCAGAGGACTCAGAGCCTGTCGCAAAGCAGACTCCGAGATCTCGTTTGTCCGCACTTTGGAGAGCAGCGTTTCGTCCTCCAGTTTTCCCAGGAGATGCGCCTCGAATATCTGCCAGGAAAGCTTGGTCAACCGCGCGTAGTCTCCAGCCTCTGTGTAGCAGTACAAAGCCTCATATAGATATCCCAGAGCGGCTAGGTTGGCACCCTGAATTTTGTAAATCTTCACGGCCGTCTGACGCAACTTGAGCTTGGCGCAGATGGAAAGGCACCATTCCAAATCGTCATTGCTCGAGATCTGGTATCGCGGAAGTAGCTCAGACACAACTTCTCTGGAGTTCGAGTTATTTATCAAGATGAGGATACCGATTCCAATAGGAAACAGCTCGCGGTGCGTCAGATAAGAGAAGGACAGATCCTCCAACATTTGGTCGATCGTGGAGCTCAAGGTGGCCTCGGTGAACGACACAACAGACAGATACCCTTTCAACAATCCAGAAGACACCATTAGCACGGCCACAAAAGTAGCAATCGACTTGTCGAGCAACTCGATGGAACTGATCACCGAAAGAAACTTTCCTTGCAACAGTTCAATGCACATTGTCTCCCATGATTGTGTGGACTCTGGTGGGTATTTATCAATCGATACCTGCAAGTACTCGTCGAGCAGCTCTGCGGAAGGAAGCTGGTACAGATAGTGGGCGTAAAAAGCCTCGTACCAAGTGCCGCTCGCCTCCAAAATGCTTGACGATGATCCTGACATTATTGTGATCAGCTCACAAATCTCCGAGGCAAGCCCGGCTTCCGAAAAGCTCAGCGACAGCGCTCTCTCGCGCAACTGGACCATCATTTGCTTCCAAATTAAAAATTCCTTTGCGTCGGCAGAGAAGCTGACCATGTCGTATGTTTCCACCAGTCCCTTCAAGTCACATAGAACATTGTACAGGTTGGTGTCCTCCGTCTTCAAGGCAGTCCAGCGGCTGTTCTCTAGGGCTTCCAAGGCTTCCTTGAAAAATCCACGGAGGATAAGCTTTTTCATGTACGTGGACCAAAACAGAAAGTTTTTATAAGGGTTCTCAAAACTCATCACTTCGTCGTGGAGATCATCGTCTGGCTGTATATCGGCCCGGTTGATCCACACGGAAAGAAGCACGGTTTTTTCATCGTCGTTTGAGAAATGCACAGCATTCAGCAGGTTCAGAACGTTGAGAATCTCCTCGTAATTGAAAATAAAAGTCTCTTCGAAATTAGGATCGTTTTTGGATTTGATCGATATCAGGTTTTTGAGACCATCAATCATGGCGGTCATGATGGATTGTAGCGTTTGTTGCCTTCCCTTGATGTTCTCTTCAATTTTGCTAAGCACACCGTAAGTCATGTCGTCGTCGTCGTCACTGTAATGTTTATAGGCCTGGTTTTTCAAAAGCGGCTCGAAATTCTGGTACGTGCTAGTTAGAAACCCAACATACTCCGCGGATGTGTCTAGATTTGAGGGGATTCCAAACGGATAAAGTTTCCGTTCACGATCATTCTGCGGTTCCATCTTGTCGTCATCGCCCGAGGACAAAAACAGCAAACCATTGTCGTGTGTTTTGTCAAGCGTAAACTGAAGAGTGCGTCCGTTTTTGAGCCAGCTAAGATCGCTACTTGCAATGGGAGTGTCATCGTAGGGCAGTCTAGTGATTGGCAATTGTGTCTGAGGATCAATGTCAATATCGAAGTCTAAATTTTCTGTATCTTGGAGTGGCTGGGCAGCTCCGTTGTGTTTTACAAGCGACATTCCAACAAACCTCCCTGGATAAACAAAGTCAAATTTTCAACCTTGCAAAAATTGGCAGCAAAAAAAAATAATTTTAAAAATTATCAAGACGCTTAACGTGGATCCTTGGAATGAGCTGGGAGCAGATCCGAACAACGGAAGGAATCACCCGGTTTCTCAGAAATCAGCAGAGCTCCATTTCAGACATTTGCAAAGCATCGATCCTTCTGCTTGAGAAGGGAGAGCCAGTGGATCTTCCAGACAAAGAAAGATTTATTCTTGAGCTAGTATGCGATCGTCTAGGACAAAATAAGAACCGGGAATATAGATCCAGCAGGGACTTTTGGAATCTTTTCCACACCGTGTGGCTCAAATCCAGTGTGACTGAAAGTCTACGGTCGGCGAGAATTAAATGCATTAATCGGATACGATTCAACGATCTAGTGGTTTCCATGCTGGAAGACTCTGAGCTGGGCAAAGATAAGGACTTCTTGACCCTGTTTGTTGACTGCGTGAGCATAGTGATGAATGAGGTTCGTTTGGCCTTCTCGCCGGAAACGAACGTCGAGCTGGTAGCACAACTTTTGAAGCTTGCAGTAGATACCAATCAAGACGTTTGCATCCATCTGGCCTACAGGCTCTTTAAGCTTCAAAACACGTCCACACTGCATTATAATAAGAAAACCGCTGTCTACTTCTGCACGGAATGTTTGCCGAGCTTACTGAAGCTTATACAATTGTCTCGAGAAACACAGTCACTTGAAAGCATGCTCCGCGAGGTTTTACTGCGCAAGGATGCCTTGCCAGATCTGAAGGAGAACATTGGGTTCTTTTCCAATTCTGCCTCAGCCAAAAGACTCAACGCCACTGCTGTTTTGGACCTTTTCCAACGAATAGCAGGCAGACTGTCCATTGCCGATGTCGAGCAGGTATTCGTTGAAATAACCTCCAAATTTCCCGATGTGAAAGTGGATCTTCTTCGAACGATCGTCGGAATGAATAGAGCGTTATCAACAAAGTTTCTTACCGAGCTCATCGAATCCAGCGATTTTGATCTTCAAGTTCTCCAATTGGCCATTAATAAAAATGTGGATGTTGGTCTGCTCTACACAGAGAAGATTTTTGAGCTCGCAAAGACTGGCCGTGAAGAATACAAGTTCATCCTTCTTTCAACATTGCTTGAGGTTTATGAAAAATCCCGTGAAATGGAGCAGTTCTTTGATCTCTGGCTCAAACATTGCAACTCTAATTCCGTCCTGGTGGATGACAAGTTCATCAGCCAAGTTGCGAAAGCAATTATCGACTTATCACAGAAACAAATCACTGACTTGGTTCGCAAGTATGTCAATACTTTCCAAGCTAACCGTTGGAACTCTGTTCTATTATGTGCAATTGCAAAAGGCCTGCTTCCGTGTGTGAGCGGTTCTGCACACACTGCAATTACGAAAAAGCTACAACAAACGGCTGACGAGTCGAAGAGCCTTTTGATGACCGTTCTCGCCAAACCCGAAAACAGTTCCCAATATTGGAAGCTTGCGACACTAATACTCATGTTGTATGACTCCGATATAGAAGAGTCAAAAGTGTACGACATAAACGAATGTTTCTATGCTTTCTTGCGTGCTTATGAGCGTAACCCTGCACGCACAGATAAAAGTTTTGTGGAACATTTTATGAGACACTACAGAAATTCCAATGCTGAATTCAAAGAAGTAATTTTCAAGCGGTGGTTTGTGTTGCTCAATGCAATTTTAGACAAACACCAGTTGAGGGAACTTGTGGAGGGCTACTTCAAAGCGGAAATAGATGCAAACAAACTGGTTTCAAACGGCTTTGTCCATGAACAACTGAATCTTGTCCGAGAGATAATTAATTATCTCATTGATCATTTTGCTGAAGATCCCGTCAGAATGGCACAGTATCTTGAGAAGATTCCTGTTTATTGTTACTCACGCTCCCAGAGAGAACTCGCGCTAAATTCTCTGGCGACAGTGTCCGCCTCTTCGTCATATGCGACAATTCTAGCACTGCTCAATCAGCCTACATTCAAGTCTAAGCTTGAAACAAACCTGGATGACCTGATCAATTTTGTCAATTTGGCAAGCGACCCCCTGGCATTGGAGGTTGCAGAGAAGGTTTTTGACTCGCATCTTCGGCAAGGTACCACATTTATAATTAATGCTGAAGACGTGCTACAGAAGAAAAAGAATATTAAAACACTTATTTGCTTGCTTCGTGCGCAGAAAAAACTCAATAAAGTGAACGAGAAACTAGTGGACATTGCAGTCAAGCATTGTATTGACGGGATCCAGAATAGTGGAGCTAATTTGGATCTTTTGATAGAGCTGAAAAGCTGGAACAAGAAGGCTGATCTAACCATGAAACCAGTCATCAAAAAGCTTGGTATGAAGTGCGACAAGGAAACGTCTGAAAAGCTTTTTTCACTGATATGCCATCTGGAAACAACCTACCGTCCGGAGTACGTACTGTCGTTGTTTATCAACCTTGACACTACCGCACAGACGACGGATTCCTTGAAAGAGTATCTAAGACAACTTGATTATGAAAAAGCTTCTATTTTATGGAGATGGGTTTTGGATATGGATGGAGAAGACACGAAGGTCTGCTCTTTAATCTGTACGTTTTTGCAAATCCAGACACCTGAAAACCAGTATGCTCAGAAGCTCGCAATTGCTTCACTATCGAAACTGCTGGATCTTCGGCTTTCCAATAGTGACCTGCTTTCCGTGTCCGCCATACTGAAGGAGATCTTGAGTTCATCTAATTGGATGCTTACGCAATATTCCGTGGAACTGATCGTCACATTCGTTAACAAGGTTAGTTCAACGCTCCTAGATTTCGAGGGATCTCTGGGAAACGATCAAACGCTCTACTGTCAAAATTGCCAGGTGCTCTCAAGCATTCTTCTTTTCCAGCGATTCAGATTCTCTAACAGACAACATCTTCTAGTGCTGTCGTTTATCCCGCTGATGGAATGTCTGTTCAAGTTCGAAATGGGATCCTCTTCGGAGTTGGCATACCAAAGGCTGGTGAGTAACTTGGTTGAGATTTCGGCCTCATCAGTGTCCAATGCAGAAAACGATTCGTCGCTGACGAGTGCAGTGTCCTATATGAAGCACCAGATACGGAAGTTTGCTGCAATGCTGATTATGAATTATGTCAGATACTATTTGACATACAAGTTGAATCCTGCTACGAAAGAGGCGCTCGAGAACAGTATGTTCATGATTTTTGATCTCTTGACAACGAATGAGCTCAACTACATTAACGTCAGTCTGGATTCTCAGTCGAGAGTTGTATACAGAGCTCTCTACGACGACTACAAGAAGTTTGGTAAATGGAGAGAGGAGTAACTAGATATTCCGATTAATAGAGGTATAATTTAAAAAAACCAAAAAATTATTTCTAATTATTTCGGCATGGTAGAAATAACAGAAATAGACGAGAAAACCGACCAGCTCGTGAGTGAATGGGAAAAGAGGCGGTACGTGCCCAAGGAGGGGGAGCCGGATTTACCTCCACAGCTTTCTGAGCTTGCAAACAAGCCTACTGAAGAGGTTATGGCAGACTTGAACAGGCTTCCGTTATTCATGACACAACTGGACGAGTCGGATGGGGATGGGGGCGAAAACTTGCAGGTGGAAGCACTCAAAGCTCTCGCGTACGAGGGGGAGCCGGACGAGATAGCAACAAATTTCAAGAACCAGGGAAACGACTGCTACAAAGCCAAGCAGTACAAAAATGCTGTGGAATACTACACCAAGGGCCTCGACGTTGGCTGCAACGTGGACGAAATCAACGCCACTCTATATCTGAACCGATCCGCATGCAATTTGGAGCTGAAGAACTACCGCAGATGCATCAACGATGCCAAGGAATGTCTCAAGATCCAGCCCAAGAATGTCAAGGCTTTATTCCGTTCGGCCAAAGCTTTCATTGCTATTGAGAAGTATGACGAAGCCGACCAGATTTTGCAGTACGCCTCCTCGCTGGATAACACGTCTCCTGCGTTCAAATCGCTGACGAAGCAGCTTGAAGACAGACGGAGAGTACTACGGGAGCTGGAGGAAAAAAGACGACGCGAGGAAGAAGCCAGAGAGCGCAAGAAAAACAACTTGAAGCAGGCGCTTTTGCTTCGCAACTACCTGAGCGTAGCCAGTTCAGAGCCAGCAGAGTTACCTGCGGGAACACAAATCCATCTGGAGGACCCAGAAGACATAGAGACGCAACTAATTATCCCGACCATGGTTCTGTACCCTACCACAGACGAATTCGACTTTGTCAACGAGGTCAGTGAGCTCTCCACGTCGGGAGAGCTTATCGAGCTGGTGATGGATCGTCCATCTTCATACTTCGAGGACCCGAAACACGCCGGTTTCAGACAGATGGAAGCATTCATGGAGACTGAGAGCGGGGGGCTGATCAAGGCAGGCAAGAAAGTGACGTTCAACGCGATCTTGTCGGCTGCTTCTCCACGGGTCCCTCTTTTCGATAACGTTATGCGGGTGTACTTTGTGCCAAAATCGGAGTCCAAGAACTGGATCTCTAAATGGAGCAAAGAGGCCGCACTAAAAAAAAGACTTAATTAGAAAAATTTCAATAAAATATTTTTATTATTAAAATGGCCTCCGTGAAGAGACAGCGATTGACTGATGGCCTGGCGGTCACGCAAAAAGTGTTTGTGCGATCCAGGAATGGAGGGGCTCTTAAAATTGTGCGTGAGCACTATTTGCGAGACGACGTTCCCTGCTCAAGTGTAGCGTGCGACGATTGCGAAGAGTACTACAGGCCTCTGCCGGACGGGCAAAAAAACGAGCCCATTTTGAGTTCAGAGCCGCTACAGCTGTCCACCAACGACATCGGCAGACACTATCTTGTTTTAGACACAAATGTTGTTTTGAACGCGATCGACCTGCTCGAGAGTGAAAAGGTCTTTTACGATGTGATCATCCCTCAAACTGTTTTGGAGGAGGTCCGCAACCGCAGCTATCCGATCTACATGCGCCTGCGTTCTCTGTGCAAGAATGACGAGAAGCGTTTTGCAGTGTTTCACAACGAGTTCAAGGCCGACTCATTTGTTTCTCGTGAGAAGGGCGAGTCCGCACAAGACTACAACGACAGGCTTATCAGGAAGTGCGCTCTGTTTTATACCCAGCATCTTGCCAAACACAAGATCTCCGTTATTCTGCTGACCAGCGACAAGAACAACATCGAGAAAGCCGTGCAAGAGGGCATTCGCACCATGTCTTTACACAGTTACGTTTCGCTGCTCCCTAATTACAGCGAGCTCGAAGACATGTTGCCCTCGAACGAGACTTTTTCACGCCAACTCACAGAAATCAACTACCAGGAATACTACAGCCCTGCACGTTTGATGGGTGGGATCAAGAGCGGCACGCTGTATCAGGGAACGATCAACATATCGTCGTACAACTTTCTGGAAGGGTCTATCGCGGTGCCGTCGATGCCAAAACCGCTGCTTGTTCTGGGAAGAGAGAACCTCAACCGCAGCTTCAACGGTGACTCGGTGGTTGTGGAGCTGCTGCCCAAGAGCAAGTGGAAAAAGCCGTCCACCGAGATCGTGGACGAGGAGACCGTCAACAGCAATGAGTTGGGAGACGAAGACGAGGACGAGGTGGTAATCTCGGACCAAGAACGACGCATGCTTGCGCAACACGCCGTGGCCGCACAGGGAGACGACCAGAAGGTAATTCCTACTGCTAGAGTCGTCGGTATTGTGAAGAGAAGCTGGAGACTGTATGTTGGACAGCTAGCCCCTAATTCTGCGTCCAAGACCCAGGTCGGGGGAAATGCGGCCAAGACTTGCTTTGTGATTCTGATGGACCGCTCGCTCCCCAAGATTCGGATTCGCACGAGACGTGCGCGGGAGCTTCTGGGCAAGAGAATAGTTGTCGCTGTGGATTCGTGGTCCTCGACGTCCAAGTATCCGGAGGGTCATTTTGTGCGTGTCTTAGGTGACATCGAGGACAAGGATGCGGAACAGGAGGCGTTGCTTTTGGAGCACGACGTGGAGTACCGGCCGTTTTCCAAAAACGTTCTTGATTGTCTGCCAAAAGAAGGCCACGATTGGAAAGTGCCCGAGTCATTGGACAACGGCGATCCGCAGCTCGCGAAAAGACGCGATCTCAGAGACAAACTGGTGTGTTCTATCGATCCGCCCGGCTGTGTCGACATCGACGACGCTTTGCACGCGCGGCAGCTGCCCAACGGGAATTACGAGGTGGGGGTCCATATCGCCGACGTGACTCACTTTGTCAAGCCCGGAACGGCGCTAGACCAGGAGGGGGCGTCGAGGGCTACGTCGGTGTATTTGGTGGACAAGAGAATAGACATGCTGCCGATGCTTTTGGGAACCGACCTATGCTCTCTGAAGCCGTACGTGGATAGATTTGCGTTCAGTGTGCTTTGGGAGCTGGACGAGGATGCCAACATTGTCAACGTGGACTACTTCAAGTCCATCATCCGGTCGAAGGAAGCGTTTGCGTACGAGCAAGCGCAATTGCGTATGGACGACCAGTCGCAGCAGGACGACTTGACCAAGAGCATGAGAATACTGCTGAAGCTGTCGAAGAAGCTCAAGCAAAAACGGCTGGACGCAGGCGCCCTCAACCTGGCATCGCCGGAGGTGAAGGTCCACATGGATAGCGAAACGTCTGATCCGGGAGAAGTGGAGGTGAAGAAGCTGGTGGAGGCAAACTCGCTTGTGGAGGAATTTATGCTTCTGGCCAATATCTCGGTGGCCAAAAAAATCTACGACGAGTTCCCACAGGTCGCCATGCTCAGAAGACACGGTGCGCCACCAGCCACCAATTTCGAGATCCTGAACGACATGCTGCGGGTGCGCAAGGGAATGGCGATTTCTCTCGAGAGCTCCAAGGCGCTGGCCGACTCGCTAGATCGGTGCGTCGACGACCAAGACCCGTACTTCAACACTCTGCTGAGAATCATGGCCACCCGGTGCATGATGGCGGCCGAGTATTTCTCTGCAGGAAATTACGGGTATGAGGACTTCCGCCATTACGGTCTGGCTACCGAAATCTACACCCACTTCACGTCTCCAATTCGACGTTATTGCGATGTGGTCGTGCACAGACAGCTGGCCGCCGCCATAGGGTATGAGACACTTCATCCGCTTCACAGAGACAAGGCCAAGATGGACCTGGTGGTGAAGAACATCAACAAGAGACACAGAAACGCACAATTCGCAGGGAGAGCCAGTATCGAGTACTACGTTGGCCAGGTGATGAAGAACGCTCAGAGCACGCACGAGGGATACGTAATCAAGGTGTTTTCCAACGGAATTGTCGTGCTGGTCCCGAAATTTGGAGTCGAGAGTCTGATCAAGCTGGAGAGTCTTGGGGACGTCAAGAGCAGTCATTTTGATGAGGAGTTATACAAGCTGAGCTTCACGGACAAGAACGGCACTCCTAGACACGTCAGTGTGTTTGACCGCGTGAACGTGTCTGTGACGTCGCAATTGGACGAGCTGACGGGAAAGAGAAAGGCGCAATTGCACCTGGCATAGATGGAGGTAAATAAAATAAAATAAAATAAAATAAATTTTTTCTTTAATTTTCACACAATGTCCAACTTTGGCCTACAGGTTAGACAGACGGTTCCGGCCATCGACCCAGTGGTCGCCGATTATGCTATTGGGTATCTTGGTCATCTGTCACATGCAACAGAGGATTCAGTGCTAGCGCAGCAATTGGACGTTGCGAGCGAGATGAAGTTCGTGAGCCAGCTGCTGGTCAGCGCTGGCGGAGAGCAGGACAAGGTGGACAGTATGGCCGAGAAGGTGCAAGAGACACTTAAGAAGCAGCTTTCCGATAACATGGCCAAGCTGGCCGTCACCGGAGACACGTCGAAGCGTCTGCTGGACGTGGATCTGATCAACAACCAACAACGAGACCTGGACAGTTCTCTGGCGCTGCTGAACTCAACGTCCGACATCGCTCACACAGGAAGAAACATGGAGACGCGGGTGGATAAGAAGAAGCTTCAGAAAGCAGAGGCCAAGATTGCCAAGAAGGTCGCCAAACGAGCAAACAAGTTCGTCCAGTACGAGGCCTCCAAGCTGTTGAACGAGCAGAACAAGGAGGACTACGACTCGTTTTTCCTCAAAGTCAACCCGATCGATTTTGGAGCCGGGGCAGGAAAGTCCAAGGACATCAAGGTGGAGAACTTCGATCTTTACGTGGGGGCCGGGAAGCGTATTTTGTCGGACGCGTCGCTCACTCTTGCCTACGGCCGTCGCTACGGTCTTGTTGGACAGAACGGTATTGGTAAGTCTACTCTGCTGCGAGCGCTGTCTCGCAGGGAGCTGAGCATCCCCAAGCACATCACGATTCTGCACGTCGAGCAGGAGCTGCGTGGAGACGAAACGACGGCTCTGCAATCGGTGCTGGATGCGGATGTCTGGCGCAAACAGCTATTGAACGAGGAGTCCAAGATCGACGAGCGGGTCAACGAGATCGAGAAGCTCAAGGCCGAATTCGAGCCAGAGTCGCTCGAGGTCAAGAAGCTCGAAAACGAGCAGAACGACCTCGCAGAGCGGCTCGAGGAGGTGCACGAGAAGCTCAGTGAAATGGAGAGCGACCGTGCCGAGGGCCGTGCGGCGTCGATTTTGTTTGGACTGGGATTCAGCGAGCAGGCTCAGCAACAGCCCACAAACACGTTTTCTGGAGGATGGAGAATGCGTCTTTCTCTGGCCAGGGCTCTTTTCTGCAAGCCGGACCTGCTGCTTCTGGACGAGCCTACCAACATGCTGGACGTTCCGTCCAGCACATACCTGGCCGACTATCTGCAGTCGTACCCGGCGACGGTGCTGGTGGTTTCGCACGACCGTGCGTTCCTGAACGAGGTGGCTACGGACATCATCCACCAGCACTCGGAAAGACTGGACTACTACAGAGGGTCGAACTTCGACTCGTTCTACAACACCAAGGAGGAGAGACTCAAGAACCAGAAGCGCGAGTACGAGAACCAGATGGCCTACAGACAGCATCTACAGGCGTTCATTGACAAGTTCCGGTACAACGCAGCCAAGTCGTCAGAGGCACAGTCCAGAATCAAGAAGCTCGAGAAACTGCCTGTTTTGGAGCCGCCTTTGGAGGAAAAACACATCACATTCAAGTTCCCCGAGCCAGACAAGTTGCAACCGCCGATTCTGCAGCTCAGCGGCGTGTCGTTCGGCTACGACCCCAAAAAGCTGCTCTTGTCAAACGTCGACCTGGACGTGCAGCTGGACTCGAGAATTGCTCTTGTTGGTGCCAACGGATGCGGTAAGACGACGTTGCTGAAGATCCTGATGGGCGACAACACGCCGCTGGAGGGCAACGTGTCCAAGAACTCGCGACTGCGGATCGGCTATTTCGCCCAGCACCACGTCGACCAGATGGACCTGAACCTGAGCGCTGTCAGCTGGCTGAGCACCAAGTTCCCTGGTAAGACCGACGAGGAGTACAGGAGACACCTGGGGTCGTTTGGTATCACCGGGTCGCTGTCGTTGCAGAAGATGGAGTCTCTTTCGGGAGGACAGAAGTCCAGAGTGGCGTTTGCTTCTCTGTGTCTCAATACGCCGCACATTCTGATTCTCGACGAGCCGTCGAACCATCTGGACACCTCGGGTCTGGATGCGCTCAGCGACGCCCTGAAGAACTTCAAGGGCGGAGTGCTGATGGTTTCGCACGACGTCGCCATGATCAGCAGCGTTTGCAACGAGATTTGGGTCAGCGAGGACGGCACGGTCAAGCGGTTCGACGGCGACATCTACGCCTACAAGAAGTACATTTTGGCCAAGGCCGACGCGTCGGGAGTGGTGAAAAGACATTAGTTGCTATGTGGGGGAGTCATGAATTTTTAATGTCAGGTTCAGAAACCCGTTGAGTCTTTTCTTCGCTCTGAAAAGCGACACGGTGAACAGAGCTAGCACCAGAACAATGGTGGTCACCTCGAAGTAGATAACGAACTCGACGGTTCCGCGGTCGTCCACAAACGTGTGCTTACCGCGGACGACACGACTAATGATGTATTTCTCGTCTGCCATGCTGAAGTAGACACATATAGCCATGGAGGAAAAACAGTGTACCATCACTACGATCCAGCCGTAGAAAAAGTACTTGAACGAGGCGGCAAACTGCTGGAACAGGCTGTTTGCATCCACGTGCAACAGAACAATAACCGCAGTGAGCGCGATCGACCACACGAACATCGACAGAGTGTTAATCGTGTTGATCAGCGTTGTTGGCCGGCGGAAGTACGCAAACGTGATGGCGCTAAGCACAAAGTTCAGGAACCCGGTGAAGTTGGAGATCAGCGCGGTACGGAGCAGAATCGCACCGGGGTGGTATTTCTGCACCGCTATCGAGTTCAGGATGTTGGCGTGCAGCTTGAACAGCTGCGGGTTGAACAGCCGATAAGCCGGGTCGTCACGCAGGGAGATCTCCGTCATGCTGGATATTTCCAGCTTCAGGCAGCGCTCGCTCACAGCGTTGTTTTTTATTGTGGTGTCCGTGTCGTACAGGACCTCCGTCTTAGAGCGTTCGATCCCGCTAGCGTCCATGAGCCCATTTACCGTCATCGAAACAAACATCTGGCCTGTTTCCTGGTTGGCCGCTATCAGAAAGCAGCCGACGCTGAAGTCTGCAGTCAGCTGCCATCCCGCGGGCAAGACGCATTCTGAGCGAAACGTTAGAATGGTTTTCTCAATTGCATTTGTGCCAGTATTGACGTCAAATACGAGGTTTCCCAGATGTCTGTCGTCCACAACGTTTCCATTGACATATACGGCGGCTTCGCCCTGTGCCACAAAACGAGTGTTTCTTCCTCTTTCGAGCTCTAGATGAGGAATTAAGAGCTCACAGTGCACCTCTTTGCATAGCTGCTGTTGTTCCCGCCAGCTACAGATTGCCTTCTCCAGCGTCTTGAGATTGTCGTATGTTTGCGGTTGGTTGTCCATAAAAGTTTCATGCAGTTATATAGAACCTCGGACTAGAAAAGAGATGGATGCAGCAAAGCAGACAGAGACTTGTAAGGTAAAAAGGGAGATTTACCCAAAAAAAAATATCTGTGCAATTCTGATCTAGGAAAAAAGAAAGCACCCAAGCCGGGAGTCGAACCCGGAATCTTTTGATTAGAAGTCAAACGCGTTAACCATTACGCTACTCGGGCGTTAGCTGACCAAAAAGGGCGCCAAAACAATATCTCGCATAGCATATCGGTTTTTCGCGAAAAAAGTTGCCCTTTTTTCCCAACCAGCCAATCACAAACAATTAATTGTAATGATGTTACGGCCGGCCTATAATTTGCACGGGATTTTTTTTTCCTCCACGCACGCTTGCCGGGACTGCACCGCACAGGAATTTACAAGAAAAACAATTTAAAAGTTTTCAACAGTAAGCACAAGTCGTCAATGTTGTCCAGATCTTTTGTTAGAGGCCTCAGAGCCAACATGGGATTGGCCTCCCAGGTTAGAACTCTCTCTTCTACCACTGCCGCCCTCAAGTCCTCCTACGATTCCCCAGACTTCTCCCACTACCTCAACAAATCCAAAGGAACCAATGACAAATCTAGAGTTTACACCTACTTCATGGTGGGCTCCTACGGATTGCTCTCTGCTGCTGCTGCCAAGTCCACTGTCGAGGCTTTCTTGACTACCATGTCCGCTTCTGCCGATGTGTTGGCTATGGCCAAGGTCGAGGTCAAGCTGAACGCCATTCCTGAGGGAAAGAATGTCGTTGTGAAGTGGCAAGGTAAGCCAGTTTTCATCAGACACAGAACTCAAGCTGAGATTGCTGAGGCCAACGAGGTGGACGTGTCTGCTTTGAGAGACCCACAGAAGGACTCGGACAGAGTCAAGAACCCAGAGTGGTTGATCATGTTGGGTATCTGCACCCACTTGGGTTGTGTTCCTATCGGAGAGTCGGGTGACTTCGGTGGATGGTTCTGCCCATGTCACGGTTCCCACTACGACATTTCCGGTAGAATTAGAAAGGGACCTGCTCCATTGAACCTTGAAATTCCAGAATACGAGTTCTCCGACGAGTCCACTTTGGTTGTTGGCTGATTAGAGGGACACATCGAATGTATAAAGTCACAAACAAACGCAGAAAAATTAGCATCCACCTGGATTCCTAGTAATAGAATATTATCCTCTATTTACGGTTAGTAAATTCAATTTTTTCTTACACCTATGTCTAATTGAGTCTTTCTGCAATGGACCGTATGTCTCCTTCCAGAGCCCAGACGTCGTGGCGAAGTGCGTTCGAGGTATCTGCCAAGAACCAAAAGCCTATCAAGCGGTTTGGAGAGTTTCATACAGTGGACTGGCTAGAGGAATCGCTGGTGGAAAATAAAAAATACTATGATGCTATAAAGCCCCAGCCTGGCCACGACGGCCCGTCTTCCAACCGATTCAATTCCATTAGGGCAAAGTTTGTCACCTCCGTTCAGAACTGGCTCGCGCTCACTCTGATGGGTGTTTTTATTGGTCTGATTGCTGCTGCTATTAACATCGTCACCGAATGGCTTGGTAATTTCAAGACAGGTTATTGCCGCAGTAACTTTTATCTCAACAAAGAGTTTTGCTGTTGGAGCGAAGAAGGCACCTGCCACAATTGGGTTCCGTGGTCCGAGCACGTGGTGCTTCAGTACCTGATTTTTATCTTCATATCTGTTGCGTTCGGCACTATCGCCGTTTTGCTTTGCAAAGCTTTTGCCCCAACAGCAGCCGGCTCGGGCATCTCTGAAGTCAAGTGCATCGTCTCTGGTTTTGTGATGGATGGGTTTCTCGGCTGGTGGACACTTGCTATAAAATCAATTGCTCTTCCGTTAGTTATAGCTTCTGGTTTGAGTGTAGGCAAAGAAGGCCCCAGCGTCCACTATGCTGCGTGTGTTGGAAATGTCATACCGAAGCTGTTCAAAAGATTCAGCCGCTCATATGTCTCGTTGTCGCAATTTCTGACTGCGGGATCTGCCGCAGGAGTGGCTGTAGCATTTGCATCGCCCATTGGCGGAGTTCTATTCTCCATCGAGGAAATCAGTTCGAACTTCAAGCTTTCGACTCTGTGGAAAAGCTACTACTGTGCGCTGGTCGCTACTGGAACGCTCTCTGCGATGAATCCATTCCGAACTGGACAAATTGTGCTGTTCGAAGTTCAGTACGACTCTGACTGGAAATACTTCGAGATTCCGTTTTTCGTCATCTTGGGAGTGTTTGGCGGTGTATACGGGATCCTCGTGGCCCGGTTCAATATCAAATGGGTGGCGTTTCGCCAAAAATACCTTGCGAATTACGCAATACAAGAGGTCATGACTTTGTGCCTCTTGACATCTTCGATCGGCTACTTCAGCGAGTTCATCAGACTTGAAATGACAGAAGGCATGCAGATTTTATTTCATGAGTGTGGAGGCGAGTTCGACCATTCGTTGTGCAAGGTGGACCAACACGTGGGAGCTAAAATCAAGTTCTTTGCCAGCCTTTTATACGCAACCGTTCTGCGCATGTTGCTGGTGGTGATAACTTATGGATGCAAAGTACCATGCGGAATATTTGTTCCATCGATGGCAGCAGGAGCCACTTTTGGACGAGCCGTCGGCCTGCTCGTTGAATCGCTTTCTCCCTGTTCACGAAGCGATTCCGCACAGTGCATCATCTCCGGAACTTATGCATTTCTGGGAGCCGCTGCTGCGCTCAGCGGTATCACGCATTTGACATTAGCGGTGGTGGTGATTATGTTCGAACTGACTGGGGCCATAAAGTACATCATCCCCACAATGATTGTGGTTGGTGTTACCAAAATAATAAACGACCGATGGGGGACTGGTTTTGGCGGAATAGCGGATCAAATGATCAAATTCAACGGGATCCCGTTCCTGGATCCAAAGGAGGAACACGATTTTGGCCCACACAGCATATCCGATTGCATGACGGACCAAGTGGTTGTCTTGCCATCGGTTGGGGCCACGTATCACGACATTGAACATCTTCTTGCGGAAACAAGTTTCCGCAGTTATCCAATAGTTGCCGATGAGAACGAGCCTATAGTTTTGGGAGTCATCAAACGGTCGCAGCTTATGGCTGGTCTCAATGCTCACAAGCAGCGTCGGAATCTCGAGGTTCCGCTTGATACCCCGGTGAGTTTTGTGTCCTCTGTGCTGGCACAAGACGAGAACGATGTTCTTTCGTTTGAACGTTTTGTCAACACTCAGTATTACAGAGTCAACATCAAAAGCTCCTTCAATACCCTTGTCAATATTTTCATGAAATTGGGGCCAAAGATGGTGATTGTCGAGGATGAGGGGAAACTTGCAGGTCTGATTTGCCGGAAGGATCTCATTAAATTCGAGCTGTATCTCCACCAGTTGCAACATGGCGATTCCTTTGTTTCTGATAACGACGAAAAGATATTTGCGTTCATCGTTGACTTCGTGACGAAGTTGCGCTACCGGATGCTTTCACTTCTGGGCCGCAAACCGCAGCCCTATGTCACGTTGGATCTGGAAGAATGAAAATAAAAAATAGATGCCAATTTATAGATACGTTATCCCACAAAAGAGGATCTGAAATAGAAATATCCCTTGCGCTAAAAAAATGAACCCTTACTTTTATTTGTTTCACTTGCAGAAGAAACATGTCCATGGATGGATGTGTTCCAGAATTGGGAAATGGGTCAAGGTCGAAGAATCTGGTGCTCTGTTTCGATGGCACGGCCAACAACTTTAGCACTCGAGTCGAAACAAACATCCTCAAGCTCTACAAGATGCTGGAAAAGGGATCTCGTCAGCAAATGTGCTATTACCAGCGTAAGTGTTTTCTGTTTATGACAGTCTAACGGGAAGCTGGAATAGGTAACGATATTCGCACTGGCTTTGAGGAAATACACGACGGAGGCTGGCTGTCGTCGTCTTTGGGAAACGTCAAGTCCGACATGGACGAACTAATTGCTTTTAGCGTAGACTACCATGTGATCGAAGCTTATACGTATTTGATGCGATACTATGTGGACGGCGATAAGGTGTACTTATTTGGTTTCAGTCGTGGCTCTTTCATCGCGAGAATACTCGCGGGAATGATCGAGCGTATTGGGCTACTGAACCAGGGTCTTGAGGTCATGGTCAGCACTGCGTGGGAAATATACAAGAAATGGGAACAACACGGTCAGCCGATTGGTCGCGAATGGACTAACTCCAGCGCAAGCGTGTTCAAGAAGACGTTTTGTCGCGAGAAAGTGGACATAAAATTTATGGGGTTGTGGGACTCCGTCAACTCATGCGGCATATTTAGAGACCGACTGTTTCCCTTCACGTCAATATCTCATCATGTTGAACATGTGAGACACGCCGTTAGTATTGACGAGAGAAGGGCCAAGTTCAAACAAAATCTTTTCACTCCCCATTCGTATCTACCTTCATTGTTCAATCTTCAGTGCGTGGACCAGGACGAACAAGAGGTCAGCAGTTTTGAGCCTGACTTGGCCAATGAGCTCGAAAGCTTGCTTCGGCTTGAACCGGACTACGTCAATAGAACCAACGCGTATGCTAACCGACTGATCCCTACGTCGAATGACCTCGTGGAGCTCTGGTTTCCAGGAGACCACAGCGACGTTGGGGGAGGTTGGGTCAACGATTTTGACGGCCACTCCATGTCGAACTTGCCTTTCCGATGGATTCTTGCTTCTGCCATCGAAATGGGGGTTCTCTTCAAAAAAAAATCTGTTCGTGAATTTGCAACCAAGTTTACCAGTCTGGATAGCTTGCTATCAAGCCACCATGACTGCTTAGAGTTGTTCAGACATAGATCTAGAAGCCACGGTATCAGAAGTGGCGACAACGAAGTAGCACGTTTTTCGACAACACCGCGTACAAACGAAGGTACACCAGACTTCGGCACGACTGTACCCCGTCACCGAGAAACTGACGATCTCTTCCATTCGCCAACTATAAATGCCCCAGGCCTCCCGGCCCAGCAAGTGCCACGATTTGATGGCAGAGGAACCGACTCTATCAGGAAGTGTGTATTCTGGTGGCTGGTGGAGGTTTTACCGGTCGGATATTTTGTGGAGAACAGAAACGGTAAATGGAGACGAATTTATTATCCCAATTTGGGTCGTAAAAGAAGTCTTCCCCGAAACGCCAAACTTCATTGGACTACATTATGGAGAGCCAAGATGATCAAAGATTACCGCCCGAGCAACATTCCCGATATCTACAAACCGCTGTTTGACCAGATTAAGGCCGAGAACCAAGGCGACGACACGAACGAAGATGACGTTTGCGATTGTCAGATCGTCACCAATGAGAACTTGGTCGACAAAACAACGGGAGAAATCAAGCAGGATTGTCTGGTATGCGACCATAACAAGAGGATTCGTATAGAGATCCGATGGGACGAGTTGCCGGACGAGCTTTCCAAGTGGCTAAACTGAAGAAGTTCATAGATAGATTGCTTTATAGCACCTAAATTTATTTATTCCTTATTTTATATGGAATGTTGAGGATGACAGGGTGAGGGGCACTTAGCAGGTAACGTCCTGGGTGGCTCTCGAGTTCAATAGAAGAGCCACAATCAAACCGTAAAGACCCAAGACTTCTGCGAAAATCAAAATAAGAATCATACCCACAAACAGTCTTGGCTGTTGTGCGTTACCTCTCACACCAGCATCACCAACGATACCGATAGCAAAGCCGGCAGCCAGACCAGACAGGCCGACAGAAAGACCAGCACCAAGCTGAATAAAACCGGTGTATAAAGCTTGTTGTTGCTTAAGCGACGAGGAGATCAAGACAGACACCACTAGTCCGTAAATGGCAATGATACCTGCCATAATGACTGGAACAGTGTTCTTGATCAAGAGGTCTGGTCTCAAGACACAAGTGGCGCAGATACCGACACCAGATTTAGCCGTACCGTAAGAAGCACCGAAACAGGTGAAGATGATAGCAGCAGCGCAGCCGATGGAGCCAAAGAATGGAGCGTAGACAGGACTGGATGTTAGTTGGTAAAAATGTTCGCACATCTAACAATTGCTCAGCTCGTTCGAATCATAATAAGGTGTACTGTTGCTGGAATTGCTCGCGAATTGCCGATACTTACCAAAGGTCAGACATTGTGATTTTGAGTATTCGATCTATGGATGAATGCGGAGGCCTCTTCTGATATTAGGTGGTGAAATGACGCAAAATAACTGTTTTGTTACAACACTTATTCAATTGACACCTATATTTCCAAGTCTTGTATTTTTTCTGATTATTGGTGCTGCTTTTCTCACCACGGGCACATAACCTTTGGTGACAGAGAGAGTTATATAGTTTAGAGGCCTGTTTCTACTGTCCCAGAAGTCGACACGCGGTTCGAGACATGCAACGGAGGCCAGCATGAAGACTACAAAGCGCCGTATGTCGTCAAGTGTCTTGTATCTTACGTCAGCATCGGCTTTCTGCCATTTGTTGGGTTCTGAGTTGACTTGTGCCTCTCCGTTCATCTCTGTTCGAGAGTACGCAAACCGTGCACAGCACAGCGCGGAATCTGCACTCCTCCTTCTACAGCAGGTGACTGATATTTTAATTTAAGTAATTCTTTCGTGCGACAATTTCTATTGTCGCGAAATTTCAAAACAGTCCCGATGGTAAGTAGGATACGTGTCGCCAGCTGACCGCCAGTCTCTCTTGTATAACAACGCGATCAAACAGACCCAGCAGTTACGGAAGGACCTCGAGCTATTCGAAAAGGATCCTGTCTCTGCACAGCTGTCATTGATCGGGCAAATCACCACTACCACCACCAACTTATCCAGAACTCTTCAGGACTATGAAGATTACATAGTCAAGCAGACTCTTAGTTTGAACGAGTCTCAGAAACTGAAGAACGAGAACAGACTCGCCAGTCTGAAAAATGAGCTTCTAGAATACAAATTGAAAGCACAGTCGTTGAAAAAACAGCGTGAGGAAGGGCTTGCCGAAGTCAACAGAAACCAGCTTTTTTCCAACAGATCAACAGCAATTTCCGACAATCCCTACGAGGATAGCAGCGTGTCCTCTGTTACTAATAGGGGCGTTCAGACCCGTCAGGAAGAGCTGTCTGGGCTTTCCATGCAAGATGGCCTCCAGAAAGAGCAAACGATCTTGGAACGGTCAAACCAGCAGCTGGACGAGATCCTGGAGATGGGGAGACTTGCATTCGATGACCTGGTGGAGCAAAATGAAGTGGTCCAAAAAATGAAAGATAGAATGTCGTCAGGTCTGCAAACCCTGGGGGTGTCCAAGGCCACAATTAGACAAATCGAGAAAAAAGCATTCGAGGACAAGTGGATATTCTACATTGGCGCTGGCGTTACGTTGTACGTGATGTATTTGATATGGAAGTATCTGGGCTGAGCTTGCCGATGAGCGGCTCCAGAGCCACCGGCAGCGTGTCTGCACTATCCCCAATAAACTGCCAGCAGTCCTCTTCATCGTTGTCTGGTTCTGTGTTGAAAATGGCGATTTTTCCGCCCTGGTTCTTGACGATGTCCACGTACGACGCGGCAGGCCACACAACTCTGGAGGTGCCAATCACTAGCATCAAATCCACCTTATGGCGCACAATGAACTCGTTGGCCCGATCGATCATTTGCAAAGGGAGGGACTCTCCAAACCACACTACAGCCGGCCTCAGCAGGCCCACTTTGCATGCTGGACAGTGCGGCAGCTCGCTTTCGTCGACAAAAGGCAAATTATCGGTCCTGTCGAAGTTTTCAACTTTCAGGGCATCGCACAGAGGGTCCTTGTAATTATTTTTCTCCTGATATGAGCAGCTGAAATTTGTGCACT
The DNA here is from genome assembly GCA_030574315.1 of Ogataea siamensis. Taxonomy (NCBI): domain Eukaryota; kingdom Fungi; phylum Ascomycota; class Pichiomycetes; order Pichiales; family Pichiaceae; genus Ogataea; species Ogataea siamensis. Next base: position 80,830 of record JAJMET010000017.1, read on the forward strand.
GCATTCCAAACAGCGATCCATGAAACTCTAGCAGTTTGTCGGGGTCGTGATGGCTTCTCTGTGATAGACCATCGACGTTTTGTGTAATTGTAAGATAGTTAACTGTCGTTAGTCTACTGAGCTCAGCAAGCGCACGGTGTCCGCAATTCGGCTGTGCCTGAAGGGCCTTGTGTCTGCGATAAGCATAGAACTGCCACACAAGCCCGGGATCGTCCAGAAATGCGTCAGGGGTTGCCAAATCAATCGCGTTGTAATGCTTCCATAATCCACCAGAGCCGCGAAAAGTAGAGAGACCAGAGGATACGGAGAGCCCTGCACCCACGAGGGCGAGAATGGTCCTGCAACTGGGTGATCTCAAGTAATTGTGGAAGGACTCAAGTGTGGAGACAGATACCATTGGACTTGTAGAGTTGGACTCGGTGGACTGGTCACCGCTGAATTGTGACTGGCTGCTGTCTTCATGTTGTGGCTGTGCGGACTGCATTAAATATAGATGCGCCTTTTCACGACATCTGACTTGCTCTTCGTCAAAGTCTTGTGCTCTATTAATTTTCAGTAAAAACGAATCTGTCAAAATAAGTTTGTGTCTCTAGTCGAAAATTTTCGCCAGCCTTTTTTCTCCTTCACAAAAAAAACAAACTAGGAAAAGAACCAGGGTTGTTTTTTTCATCTCGTTGTGAGAAATCAGATCCGCAGTATTTTCATAACGGAAAAAAGTTGCAAATAACAAAAACGCGCGTGTTTTGCCCACAATTGTACCTATTTTCTGTCGATTTACCGGATTGCCCTCAAGATTAGAGCCCAAACGTGTACTCGAACCACATAGGTCATAATGGCACCTCACGACAGACGACATGCTACCGAGCAGGAACGTCGCTCCATGGCAGCCAAATTTTCCGAGTTCATGGATGACATCTTGACGCTCAAAGACTCCGAAGGGAACGAGTTCTACGAAATGTTCCAGGTCCTACCCCTGAGAGCCAACACTGATTATTACAAGGTGATCCGCAAGCCCATGTCGTATTCCAAGATCCGTTCTATGATCAAGAGCTCCAAGTATTCGCATCCTCAACAGTTCATCAATGACCTGGCTCAAATTACGTGGAATGCCCGTTTCTACAACGAGAAAACCTCTGTGTACCACCAATGTGCAGTCGTGCTTGACAATTACATTCAGCAAACAGTGATCCCGGCGATCAAGAAAGACGCCTCCATTCCAGGCCATGCCGAGGTTTATTATCCTAATCTGGGTAAACTCCCAGGAGAAGACGACTTCGTTATGCACATATCTTCGCCAACTCCTCCGACTCGTCAGTCGAAGTCTCGTGGAGAGTATGAGGACGAGGATTACGAGGAGGAAGAGGTGGATGACACGCGACAGCAGGACGATGATTACCAAGATGACGACTACCAGGAGCCGAATTCTGCCGCGCATGCGATGCATCAGTCCCACCCTCTGAACTCTCTTTCGGGAGGGTACAACAACGCTGCTATTCCGAACTATAATCCATCGGCATATGTCTCGAAAACTGAAATGGCGCCTCAGTCGAACTACTACTATCCACCTACACGTAATGTTGCGAAGTCCAACGAGCAGTTGCTTGAAAACTGGGTGAAACGAGGAAGACCGCCGATTGTGGATCAGCCTCATGAGCAGAGAATCAAAAGTATCATGAGAGGGCTGAAGAAGATCAAGGTGAATGGAAAAACCATTATCACCGTGTTTGATAAGCTGCCAAACCAGCAGGACCACCCCGAATACTACAGAATCGTGAAAGAGCCAATTTCTATGCTGGACATCAAGGGATTGATCAAGCAGAGACACTACCAGACAGTCGATGCTTACATGGCGGACGTTTTCAAGCTGATCGCCAACTCGAAGGCCTATTATACCGCCAATTCGACTATGCTAAACAATGTGCATTTGCTAGAATCTAACATCACCAGACTTTACCATCTGGAAATGCAGAAGCCGGACAGTGATTATGGTGATGTGGTCACGTCGAAGGTTCCGGTGCCATTTCTGGTTTACGAAGGTAGAACGTACAAGGTGGGTAACTGGGTTCTGCTCAAGAATCCAAACGATCTGAACAGACCGATCGTGGGGCAAATCTTCAGAATGTGGCAGGAACATGGAAAGAGCTACGTGAACGTTTGTTGGTACTACAGACCGGAATGGACCTCACACAGCTATGACAGACTGTTCTTGGAGAATGAGGTCTTCAAAACTGGCCAGTACAGAGACCATCCCGTTGAGGACATAATGGGGCCCTGCTATGTGGCCTACTTTACACGGTGGCTCAAAGGAGACCCAGCTGTCAAGTACGAAGGCCCGCTTTTCATTTGTGAGTTCAGATACAGCGATAGGGAGCTTTCGTTTGCCAAGATCAGGACATGGAGAGCTTGTCTTCCGGACGAAGTGAGACACATTGAGGATCCCGTCACCCCTATTGACAAGCCACGAGTCTTGAAGAAGTTCCCATCTCCAATCAAGTACCTGCTCCCACCGAACGCGGTTCCTTCGGAGAAGCCGCCGCCACCTACCATCCTCAACTTGAATGCCCCTCCACTAGTCGGCGGCATCCATATATTCGAACAAGGGCCGGACAGCGAACCCCACGACGATCCAAACTACTACGATGCGTCGCTAAAAAGCAACGAGTACAAGACGTACATCCCACCGTCTCCGAATATTAGACTTCCTATGCTGCACTCTGACCAGAGTCCACCTCCCCAAAACATGCCGATGCCAAACTCCGGATCAGGCTATCCCTCGTCTATGTCGAACATGCAGCCGTTCAACTTCCAGTCTCCGTACCAGTCGAACGGTGTTTCGGGGTACAACGGCTACCAGCAGCAGCCTGCTGTGCCGTCGTACGGGAACATGTACGGGGGACAAAAGGTGGTGCAGACTCCGTATAACAATTTGGCGTACCAGTACTCGCCGTTCAACCCTCCGTCGTACTCCCAGACCTTCATTTTGCCGACTTCGCAGGAGCTGAGAATACCGAAGGAGGTCAGAAGCCAGTACGAGCGCATAGACAGCGGCAACTTCCACAGATTCACCAAGAACCTCGCTCAGAACAACTATCTGAACGGAGCTACAGACTCGATGAGCAAGCCCGACGAGTACCCCGAAGACGAGCTCACGCCGATGGTGTGGTACAGAGGACCGCCGCAGTACGTCCCCAACAGGATTGTGTCGCAGGAGGATTTCGACGGCCGGGATCTAGAACTGCCATTTGCTAAGAAAAAGCGCACTGCAGAGGCCATCCAGCCTGTGCGGCTCGGCCACAGCGCCAAGTACCTTGCATGGAAGCTGGCGCAGAGAGCCAAAATGGCCGGCTCTAACGGTACGACCGCGTAGACTGTATAGTTCGTGCCTTTCTATAAATAAATGTACATTACATGAAGGAGCTGAACTGAACGCGACGCGATGACGAGTTTATTTTTTTTTAGCGAGCAGCGCGTCGCGCCGCGTTTACGCAGTGACAAATGAAATGCAAATCAGTTAACTTCTATAAAGCGAATGCAAACGAAGGAACAGTAAATGAACGTATTTAGTTAGGATAGATACCCCAGTATTGCTCGACACCGTAGCTGCCGGCGTCCTTCCAGTAGTCGTTGTAGGTGGTGAACATGATGACCTGGTCGGCAAGAGACTCGGTGATGGACTTGATGGCAGAGAGCTGGTTCTCGGTGGAAGGCACAGCCACGCTACCGTACGTCTTTCCCTGGGTAGGCCAGCCGGTCTCGCAGATCAGGATGGATTTGTCGCTGCCGCAGGTGTTCTTGAGCAGAGAGATCTGCGACTGCAGGAAGCTGCCACTGTCCTCTGGCTTGACGTCTCCGTTCCAGTATGGGTGGGCGTTGACGGCAATGAAGTCGGAGGCTTGGCAGAGATCGGAGTTGTCCTGGTATGCGCCGACGGTGTCGACAGTCACCACCTTTCCGGACCAGCCTTTAGAAGAAAGCTCTTTTCTTCCGGTGGAGACTGCGTTCACCACGTCGGACGCAGAGGTGCCGTCCTGGACCCACTCGTTTCCGACGGCAACCGCGTAGATTCCGTCCCAGCCCTGGCTGGACGACTCGACCTGTTGGGCGAGGGTGTTGATGTCGTCAGAGAGCGAGTCGATGTTGTACAGACCAGCGAAGATTTTCTGGTTCGAGCCCATGTTGGACATGATGTTAGTGATACAGGAGCAGTCTGGGGCGTAGACTCTGATGATCTCATATGCAGACAGCTTGGCAATATCGCTGGCAACCTGGTCCTCGGACTTACAGGATCCTGAGTCCGTGTACGGAGAGTATGTGATACCCTTGCTCTTCTCGGCGTAGGCCTCGACAGAGCCGGCGGACGCAGAGGAGCTTGGCGCGGAGGACGAGCCCGAGCTGCTGGAGCCCGAGCTGCTGGAGGCCGACCACGAGCCGGTGGTAGAGGTGCTCAAGGTCGAAGGAGCGTTTGGGCCCTCCGAGGCCCCCGACACAGGAGCGCTGGCAACGGAGTAAGAAACGCTGCCGGTGGCGTCGCTGCTTGGAGCGGTGGTCTGAGAAGAGACAGCCTTGCCGTTGGCGTCGTAAAACTCAGTCACAACAACCGTGACAGCCTGGTTTCTCTTAGCATGCTGGTGGTGCTGGTGGATCGGAGAAGCCAAGGTAGCAGTGGCTAGCAAAGAGTAGAGAATAGTTCTGGCCAACATAAGGAGCGGATGGACACGATAAGGAATGAACTCGACTGGCTGTTTACCCCTGAATTTAATGGTGGAGGTGTTTCAGCTACTAGACGGAGGTATTTATATCTGGCCACAAAGTGCGGTGCTTAGGATTCCCAAACACGCATGAATCCATTTTTTGGTAGCAGGAACGAGCCGCACTCTCCTGTGGCCCGTTTCGTTTGGCTATTGAGCCTCTAGAACCTTGAAGGCTGAAACAATGGTATTTTTTTATTACCGTGCATGTGGATCAATAGGAGTCGTTTGCAGGAGAACCGCGTTGGCCGGATCGCGCATTTTTTTCAAGCGTGTTTTTTAAGCCTTGCGCACGATACATATGGCATCTCTAACGCTTTCCCTGTAGGGCAGGGGCTTTAATCCATGCAGAACGAGTCTAGATCGACCTCCCCTGTTGCGCTGCGGGCCCGACGGTTTTTCCCTGGGCTGTGCTGCTGCGTCAACAGTGTCAGCTTGTGCTTTTACCTGATCAGGAAGTCTAAGTTGATACTGATCTGAGGTCGAGATTTCGTCTCGCCGTCTTTTTTCTTTTGTCTGCGGTCAGCCGTGATCCTGGATGGATCTCCCTGCGGGCGGTGTTCAGATGTCCTGCCAGATCCCTTTTTCTTTTGCAATCAGTAGATTTTTTTTCTCATGTCTTGCTTCTCGACAGCCGGTGGTTTTCCACCTCTTTTCGTCCCGCAGAGTCTCCGTGCTGCTCGCCATGCACCACACAAGCGCTTGCTGCTTCGAAGGCCCTGATGTGTCGAAAGAACGCCGGGCCATAACACGCTAAATCTGAAACATCCAGGAGGTGTTACTAGCCACTTTTTCGCGTCCGTGTGGCTCATAGCAGTGGCAAACAATTTTATTTGTATTGTACCGTCGGCCTCCAATTATGATCTGTTACTATTAGCGATGAAAACACAAGTTCCACCGTCGTACAGCCATCTGGAGCACTCAGAATACTCCGAGTACCAGATTCTTTACACTAATGAAACCGCAAAGAAACATAAAATCTGGCACGACGGGACAATGCGTCTGTTCAAGCTCAACAAAAAGCTGATCGTCTACGACGAGGACCGCATAGAAGTGTACTGCGACTTCCTCAGCACGTATCCGCGATATCGTGTGGACGATTTGGTCAAGTTCGAGTCTATCTGGATAATGATTGATGAGGTGCTGGGCACGTACGAGCGCGATGTGTCCAAGCAGATGAGGAACCTCAACGCCAACGACCTCAACATCCGCGCAGCGGAGAAACCCGTTTCCAGACCCCACACACAGCCCTCGACTGTACCGGTGCGCAAAAATAGACGTGTGCTGGGACTCGTTCGCACAAGACCGTCCTCGTCGTTGCCCACACAACCACAGGCCCGGAAGCGGGCTTTCCAGGACTCTGTCGCGCTCAAAAGACCGAAAATGGACAATTATATCCAACGCGCAATCGATAAGTTTACGCAGCCGGAGTCGTATCAGGTGGCCGACTCGCAACGCTCAGACACGCTGTCGCTAGCAAGCGACGCAACCCTGGTGTTGGTCTCGCCGTTGACGTCACGCAGAGCCGAGTCTGCTATCTCGGTGAGCTCGTCGTCGATGTCCTCCAGGCCGATCCGGTCTTCCAACACCTCAGTCTCTTCTCACTCCGGCTATACACCTGCCTCTCGCCAAAGATCTCTTCGCGTGGACCGCAACTCCAACTCGCAAAACGCCGTCGTGGTGGAGAAGCCGCCGATGCTGGCTCGCTTCAATTTCAGAGACACAAGCTCCACCACCAGTTCGGGACGAGATCCTAGTCCTTTGTTTAGTTTCGAGAAAAGCACCAGGGGCTCGCTACGTCATTACAGAACGCCAACACCAAGCGACGTGCCCTACTCGATATTCGACTCCGTGGACAGGAAGCGTTAGATCTGCTCTATTGGTCGAGAATGATTCCATTCCGTATATAAAAAGAACTATGCGCGTGCGACATATCTCCCTGTAGGAAGTGGTCTGCATTTAGTGGCTGTATCTCTTCTCAAGTCTAGCGGCCTGGTTGTGCTCTCTCCAAATCAGAAGAGGAACAGCGTTAGAAGTGAAGATCTTCACCACGGGAAACGACGAAAGCAGGCCGTTCAGCGCAGACAGCGCAGGGGTTCTGTTTAGTCTCTCGGCAACCCAGCCCTGTTGTTCCATCTCTGTTGATCTGTCGTAAGGCATCGTCTATGTTAATAAGTTTATCCAGCAAAGTGTAATATAAGATTTAATTAAACCGAGCGCTTTCTTATATATCATGCTTGGACCCGCTGCGGCGAGACGGTAATTTTTTTCTGCTCTAGATTTTAGAAGTGAGCTCAGGAACAATTTCAAAAACGTCTCCAACAATACCCACGTCCGCAACCGAAAAGATCGGGGCCTCCTCGTCCTTGTTGATCGCGACAATGGTCTTCGCGTCCTTCATACCCGCCAGATGCTGGATCGCTCCTGAAATACCAACTGCAATGTACAAGTCTGGAGCAACGACTTTACCGGTTTGGCCAACTTGCAAAGAGTTGTCGCAGAATCCCGCGTCGACTGCAGCTCTGGATGCACCGATGGCGGCGTTCAATTTCTCAGCCAGTGGGTTGATGAGTTTCTCAAACTCCTCCTTGTTCTTCAGACCACGGCCGCCCGCAACAACCACCTTGGCCGACCCCAAATCAGGCCTTTCGCTCTTGACGAGCTCCTCAGACACAAACTCGGCGCTGTTTCCTGCTTCCACATATGCAACTTCTTCCACTGGCACGTCTTTAGTTTCTCCCGTTTCCGCAGGAGGGAAAGCGGAACTTCTGACCGAAAACAACACCTGTTTTTCCTTCGACTTGACGGTTAGGAACGCATTACCTGCGTAAGTAGGTCTCACAAAAGTATCTGCAGACACAACCTTGATGATGTCTGAGACCGGTTGCAAGTCAAGAAGAGCACCCACTCGAGGGAGGAAATTCTTTCCCACCGTAGAGGCTGGCACAACAAAGTTGGTGTAGTCAGAATCCTTCAGAAGACTGGCCACTAGGGGAGAGACTTGCTCCGGCAGGTAATGGTCGTACTTATCGGAAGTAGAAATCAGCACCTTTGTGACAGAGGACACCTTGGACACCTCCTTCGCTGCCTCCGCTGCCTGGGACCCTAACAACAGGGTGGTAATTGGCTTGCCCAACTGCTGGGCAGCAGTTAAGGCCGAAAGAGACGAGGGCGTGATTTTGGTGCCGACAGTCTCAACAAAAGCCAGCGTGGAGCTCAGTCTGGCAATAGCCACGCGTCTGGTGAGTCCAGCAGTTTTCTGCAGTGCAAACATTGACATTGTTTCTAAGTTAGTGTGTTTGCGGGTCTGCCAAGTATAAAGCTCCTTTTATATTATTATTCGATGAAAAATCGTCTTCATCGCTAATTCCTAAAAAAAAAATAGTCATCCATTAGGTAAGCGGTCATCTGTATATAACTATAGAAGTTTTTGTCTTTTCAGAGAGTTCTCGAAGTCTGTCTCCATCTTCGGCTGTAGAGGATCCGCCTCAATAGGCATGGGGGCAACCACCTGTGGCTGCTGTCCTGAAGTTTGTTGGGAAGCGCTGTTTTTGTTCACAGGGTTAAACGGGTCGTTGACCGGGTATATCAACTTCTTGTCTATATGGTGTTTCTCTAAGATGTTGTAAAGATCGTGTTTGGTGAAAGGCTTAGCCAAAATGTCCGTCATTCCATGGTTGAGGTACGTCACCAGGTCCTGATGTTCGTAGTTTCCCGTCATAGCGATAATGGGAGTATCCATATCAAACGATCGGATCACAGAAGTGGCTGAGGCTCCGTCGAGATTGGGCATAACGATGTCCATCAGCACTAAATCGAACTTGACTTTCTCCAGCACGTTAATTGCAGCCAGGCCGTCGGTAACCACCTCCACGGTGCATCCATATTTCATGAGGAATTTCGAGCATAACTGAATACACACCTCATCGTCTTCCACAAGCAAGACATGCATTCCCGAGCTGTTGCTGCGTCGCACAACGCGATTGTCGGGCTGCCCTCCAGCAGGAGGCTGCGAGGGTGTCTTGGCGGGTTCATTTCTAGGAATGAACTGTGGATGCTCTTGCGGAGCGGCTTCCACCGATGATGGAATACTGCCGGCAGGCTGTGGTTCCTGCGATGGCTGGTTCTGGTCTGTGAAAGGTAGATTTAAAGGGGGCAACTCAATACCCATTTGCGTGAGCGATTTAGCTATCACACTTATAGCTCGAGAATATGATTCGTTGATCGACTTTGATGTGAGAAAACTCGACACCATGGTGTTGTACTTGGTGTTGAGAATATTCAGTTCATCGTGAAGTTTTTGCACCGTCTCCGTAAGCGTTTGATTCTGTTTTTCCAGAAAACCAAAATTGTCTTGCAAGTTACGGAATTGTGCTAGCGACACGGTATTCGAGGCAACGTTTCCAGCGTCTCCCTCCTTCTTGGCCGTAACTTTGCGCTTTATATTGTCGAGAGCCTCTCGATTGTTTCTTTGGAACTCTGGGTGCTTGAATTCCCAGACGTTCTCAATGCTGTACCGCTGTTTGAGTTCGTTGCTTATTTTCACTTTATGGAAATCGTACTTGTTCAACTGTCGCACAAATGATGCAAAATTACTGTGTTTGAAGTGTTTTGGTAAAACCTGTTTGGTAAATTCATTTGTATCTGCGATGATGAATGAATCGCCCGCATCGGACCACCTGACAATGTCGGCATAGCTATTCTCCTCCAACATTTGAAACAGTTTTTTCACAAAGTCCGTTCCCGAGGATTTAGATACATTAACGTCCTTTGGGGGAGGCGAGGGTACCCCCGTTGTGGTAAAAGCTTCTGTGTTCAATGTAAAGTCGTTGATATCTTCCATGCTCGCCAAGTTGACAACAATTGCGCTATCTATTAGTTATGTACGCTGATGCAAAAAGAGAGCTAAATTGGTAGCAAAAAATGGTCTATAACTCAATAGCGAGGAACATATAATTTTCAGCCAGGTTTGTTTTTAGCAACAATTTAACTTTTAGGGAACAACTAGTTAATTGGCGCACTACTTTCCAAAACTATGTCTTCCGGGCAGTGCATGTAGCATAGCCTCGGTTTTGCACACTGATTAGTTTATAATAATATTACTTATACAAAAGGATCGGCATCATTTAGGCGGCACCTGCAATTGGAACTCCATCAGTCCTTGTCTCATATCTTTGTATATTTTCGGTTCGAAGGGTACCACGTTGTTCTTGGGGAACTTGGTGATGGATTTTTGAAACTCTGAGTTGTGCTTTAGATCATTGTCCATTGCATTCTTTTGCTGCGGAGGCTTGGAAAGCTTTTTGTATTTTGTGCTTGAGATTGACACAGACGAGACCGATGAAGTTGCGGTCGGTGCCTTAGAAAATTTTGATACCGATGAAGACATCGGACTCTGTAACGGCGTCACGCTTGACGTGGAAGTGGCGATGCTATTGCGACGGGAATGTGGACCGGAGTAAGCAGGCACAGGTTCAGGAATGAACTGCTGTTGCTGTGAGTAGATAATGAAGGTAGGTTTAGAGGAGCTGCCCCCGGACAGAGGCGTGTTTGTTGGGGAGCTCAGGCTCTGAGTTGGCGAGGGTGCTGAATAATTAGAAGATATTGTCGAGTTGGAAGAGAGCGAACAAGCTGATGAGCTATTGGCGGGCATTTTTGGGGCAGCCTCGAACACAAAGGAGAATTGCTTGCCGGAATGTTGCTTTGTTGGGACCGGAGAACTGACTGATCTTCGAGGAGTCGATGACACTGTCTTTTTCGATGATGTTTGATGTCGCGATGGGTTCCTTACCATGTTTGTTGTAGCGATAGCGGCAGCTGACGAAAGTGAAGACATGCTTGGCTTTCTCTTAGGGGCTGACTGGGAGGAAACGGCAGCTGCGGCAGCTGCTGTTGCCATTTGAGTGGTGGAAAGCGTCTTGGCCGTTTTGCTTACGGTCTTGGGCGGAGCTCTGGTCGCTTTCTGCTTTTGCTTGGGCTTTTGTTTTGCCGTAACCATTTTCTTGGTCGTCGGAGACATGATCTCCTGTTTGAATATTAGGGATGAGCTCCTTTTCGGGGACGACGATGACTTCTGAGCAAATTGCGGAGCAGGTTTCACACCCAAACCGTGCATATTTTGCTCATTGGGTGTACTGATCATTTCGAGTTTGATGTACTGGTTGAGGTAATCGTCGATGTGCGCGGCTTCTTCTGAGGACTGTTGGGTGGTGACGAAATCTTCCAGATAGGTGGAATCGGCCCTCACATAATTACTGGCCGAGGAAAACGAATTATCCGGGGTGTAACCCAGGTCCGGAGTGGTTTGGCTAGCGACGCTTTCCGTAGCGCTAGTAAGAGTGGTCGGGTCGTCTAAAGGTATCTTATCCAGGTCGTCTAGAATCGAGTAATCGGTCGTGCTTGTCTGAACCGAGAGCGGGACAAAAGACTTATCATGGAGATATTGGATGTTGTCATTACTATGGTGGTAGAAAGGTGGTGTGTGACTGTTTGACCTTGGCGGGAAATTCATGCTTTGTTGTATCAGCAAGGATTCATTAGGGGTAGGATAATCCATGTTCTGAAGCGCCAATTGTCCATAATTAGAGTACTCAGGCACAAACTCGTATGAGTTGTGGCGTCTGGACGTTCCGTTCATGTTGAGTTCGCCGGAAAGGCCGGGTGGTAAGGTTCTGACAGTGGAGTGATATTAAGCACAAAATGAGGAGAACTAACTGACAAGTTGTAAATTGATAGGCAGCCCTTTGGGAAAGTAAGCCTGAACTAGGTTGGGGTAGTCTCGTATACTAAGGAGTTTGGTCTGAGGTTATTAAAAATGTCACAAAGTGCCCCTGGTAAGAAGTTTTATCTGGTTTTTAATGTATATATGTTGCTTTATCGAAAAAATAAAATGGCTTGCTTTTAGCGAAATGAAATTATCTACGGTGGGAGGGTGTATGCTCATAATTTTACAATAGAAGAGACTTGAATGATTTTCACTCAACAATATAGCTTGAGAGAATGCTCTGTTCCGAGGAAATTGGCAGTTTTACATATAGTGCAGGGCTGCTTGTTTTTTCATTCCGGAATGGGGACCGCACCACCTGTAGCGTCGATGAGCCCAGGTCGATCGGGTCGATAAGGTCTACCGGGTCGATCGTCGTCTTACAAATAAAAACTTCTTCATTTATAGATTCTCCATGTTTGCCCGTACATTTCAGTATCCGCTCCGTGCAACAAGAACACGTTTTTCTCCACTAGCTCTTAGATTCTTGTCTCAGGAGACCAAATCTGCTATTGAGCAAGCCGTGGCATCGGCTCCTGTGGTGCTTTTCATGAAAGGCACTCCGCAAGCCCCTGCATGTGGATTTTCCAGAGCTACGATCCAGATGCTAGGACAGTTGGGTGTGGATCCGGAGAAATTTGCAGCTTACAATGTGCTAGAAGATCCGGATTTGAGACAAGGCATCAAGGAATATAGTGAATGGCCTACGATCCCTCAACTTTACGTTAATAAAGACTTTGTGGGAGGATGCGACATCGTTATGGCTATGAGCCAATCTGGAGAGCTCAGTGAGTTGCTCGAGTCCGTGGACGCTCTGGTTCCAGAAGAAGAAGAGGAAAAATAAAAGAAAGAGTGTGTAGATAGATTTAACTGAGATGTTCTCCTTTGCCTTATGGCTTATAACCAGTAGCCGTTAAAAGCCCCATTAAAGGATGTTGATTTTGCCGCCTACTGATAGAAAGACAACAGTGTCTTATCTTTCTACTGAAGAGACGGCTCATCGCCCGAATATTTCATGTTGGTTGTACATACTGCCTACCGGTTTCTCTCGTCAATCGCGTTGTTCACGCCATGTCTCAACGCATCTTTCAAATCGTCAAAATTCTCGATTGTTTTCGGTCTGAAAAGACGCGAGCTTTTGCACCAAGACACAGCAAAATCGAAACAGCCCTCGCCCACTGAAAGATAGCGGGAAAGAATTGATCTCGAGCTAGCCTCTTGTGCAACATCCTCGATAGAGAGTGTGAGACCGGTCGTCTTTTTAATTCCCGCCAGAACCATTGATATAAGAACTAGGTCAAAGGCGTAATGCGCGTATTTTCCAACCTCCCGTTAGCTCTTCATCCTGTTTCGTAGACACTTACTCCCATCTTGTTTGTATTAATTTTTATTTATTCCACCTTGTCGTGGCTGTGCATATATATTTTTCACGTCCGTTTACTCTGTCCATGGCGACACCCCTCTCTGCCAACCTGCTGCTTTCGCTGAAGCCTACAAAACTATATAGCAATCATGTTCCAGCGACGCCAATTACTTCGCTGGATTTTGACTATACAGGTCAGTTTCTTGTCACTGCAGGAGTCGACGAGAGTATTCATCTTTACGACGTGACCAAAGGTAGACATCTCAAGCCTATCTACTCGAAGAAATATGGTTGCCATCTTGCCAAACTGGCGCGCAGAGAGAATACGTGTGTTTTTGCATCCACCAAGGAGAACGATACTCTCAGGTATCTTTCGTTGCATGACAACACATTTATCAGATATTTCAAGGGCCATACAGCACTGGTGACAGACATTGCTATGGCAGATCTTAATAATACGTTTATCAGCGCATCCTACGATAACACAGTCAGACTATGGGATACCCGAAGTGCCAACTGTCAGGCCACGTTGGCCACCGAAGACTCACCAAATTGCGTGGCTATTGATCCCTCCAACACAGTGGTGGCCGTTTATAGCACGAGCTCCAACGTTCTTTCCTTGCATGCCATTTCCAATATCACCGACAAGCCATTCATCTCGACAATTTGCAGTTTCGCAAAGCCTGCTTCCGTCGCAAAGGTCGATTTCATGAACAACAATAAGCATATTCTCATCACCACAAATTCAACGGAGCATTATCTTGTAGATGCATACAATCTGAAACTGGTGGCTACATTGGCAAGACAGATGCCGCTCATGGAACGTGACTACCCTGACACAGGAAACCTTACAGTGTCGCCTGACTGCAGGTTTATATTTGGTGGCAACGGAGACGGTTCTGTGCTGGTATGGGACTTGAAATTGTTGCACAACCAAGAGTCGGTCTTGAGCCCGGTAAAAAAGATTGAAAACGAAACAAAAACGCTCCCGCGAATGCTTTTATTCAATCCGCAACATTGTCTAATGGCCTCCGCCGACTCTGAACTGTGCTTGTGGACACCAACCTTATAGCTCGCCAACATCTATGTATCTAATATCAGCGTTTTCCTCGCACCACTCACTCCACTGTCTTAGAAATGCCACATTGCTTTGACTCATAGTTTCCATATCTCCCACAACACAAAGCTGGCGCTTCGACCTGCTGATAGAAACGTTCATTCTTTTATAATCGTTCAAAAAACCCACGTCGTGAAAATCGTTCGACCTCACCAGAGAAAGTATGATCACTTCCTTCTCGCGGCCCTGGAACCCATCAACAGTGCTGACCTCGATTTTGGGGAACGGTCTGTGGGAATCTTCGCGAAGTAGTTTCCTCAATAGAGACACCTGCGCGCTGTATGGCGATATTATGCCAATGTCCTCCTCTCTGAGCTTGTGTTCGTCCACGAGCGACCGGACGTGTTTCAGCACAAGCAGGCTTTCTCCTTCATTGTATCGTGAAGCCTGGAGGCCAGAAGAATCATCCTCAGCCGAATCAGTCTCCTGGAAATCTCCCCCCTGTGTATCATACCATATGACCTCTTCTGCCACATCGTCGGCGTCAGGGTTCTCGACATAAGGCAGATCGCAAAGTTTTATGTTCTTGACTGATGGGTCTGCTCTAAGTTTCCCTTCGTAAAGCGCTTCGCTGAAGAAACTCATAATTTTCTCATTCATTCTATATTGAACATCCAGAAAACACGTGAACTCCTTGTGGTTTTTGTGGACTTGCACCAATCGATCGAACAGCGATCGACTCAGAACGTCCACAACTTTGGCATCTCTCCTCGTTTTTATGGTGGGAGAAAGCTGCTTATTGTCTCCAGCAATAATTAACTGTTTGAGTGATTTGTGGTAAATCAAAGGAATCCAGCAGGACGGCTCCAAGGACTGCGAGACCTCGTCAATAATTAAAGTATCAAATAAATCACCTGCCTCGTTGATACAGTTGACCAGCTCCCTGGCAGACGAGCCATGAAGCGTTGCAACCACGATTTCGGAGTTGCGCAGAACGTCACTGAACGACTTTCGGGACCTCACTCGTAAATCCCGCTTCAGATCACGGATCTCCTGATACGCTTCCCTCCGTTCTCTATAGTTTCTGGTCTTTTTAATTTTGCGGCTCAGCTGGTTAATGTCGTGCAAGATATCTTTCAAAATATCTCCCGACTCGCTCTCGGTGATGAGATCAAGAGAATGTCGCAAGGTCTGCGGGAGTATTCGCGCAGGATGACCAATGCGAACTAGTTTTGAATATTGGCTTCCAGGAAAAAATGCAGACAATCTTTCTAAAATTGTGTCTATTGAGATATTCGACGGTCCACAGATAAGTATTCTCTTTTGATCCTGCGAGTTTCTTTTCTTAATTACCAGTTGCTTAACAAGCTCTACAATGGTGCTTGTTTTTCCTGTCCCTGGAGGACCGTGAATTATGCTCAGATTGCTTGCTAGCGAGAACCGGATCGCGCTTTTCTGCGAATTATTGAGATTCTCGTTAATCCATTTAGGATCCTCTTTGTAGCTGTTCATGCTTGGAGGAATAAATTTACTTTTGCCCAGTACCAGCTTGACCAGATCGGTCGCTGTCTCTGGGTCAAGCTCGCCCAGCTTTCTCATAGTGGACTCCATCCGGTTGTACGTAATCTCATTGTCGACCTGCACGAGCCATACTTTCACATCCGAGTTGTATAACGCGTACACTTTTTCTTCTATCTTGGAGCCTTCTGTGCTGGTGGAGTCGTACGATATGGCAATGGCGATTTGGTGCTCGCTAATGGATATCACGACTCCACTCACATCGACCATCTGCTCTTCAGCCTCGTCCTTGTCTGCTTTTTTTGAAGAGCCCTTGAGTTTCTTAGCGTTGGAATCAGAACCATATCTGTCCATCTTCACTATATCGCCAACCTTGAAATTCCCCACTTGGATGGTCGCATCTTCCTTGCCTGAAATCGAACTATGGGGCGATAATTCGACAACCTGTTTGCCTCCAATTCCTGTACGGATATTATTAATGCACAAATTCAAGATAGCGATACCATTGGCACTTAAATTCTTGGGAGAGGCCCTGGAAATTAACTCATATGTTTGTTCAGCGCTCTCCTGACGCTCGACTGCAAGACAGTCAAGAAAAGTGGTCGATAGGCTCACGTTGATCTCAGGCATCAAGTTTAGCCTTTAGAAAAAAAACTGTTAGCATTTTACTACGGAATTTGCCATTTTACATGAATCATATCTCAATTCTCTAGTAATCAATGTATGTGCGATCCTACATGATGACCAAGTCACCAAACTTCTCCTTGTAGCCTGGCACCTCGAATCTACCCTTAGACACCATGTCTTGAACCTTCTCCTCGACGTCTGGTCTAGCCTTAACGACGTCCTCCACAGTAAGCTGGTCGAATGGTCTTGCGCTCTCGATGTTCTCAAGGGTCTTCTCCAAGTCGGTCAGCTCAGAAAGAACAACGCTCTCGGTTTCCTTGGCGTTCTCCAAAGCCTTAGCCTCGAAAGACTCGATCAAATTCAATTGCTTAGAGAGGTTGGCCTTCGATGGAGAGAATTTGGAGACGTCGGCTTGAATCTTGTCGACAATTGCAGAGTTCTTGAGTGTTTTCTTGTAGAAGGAGAAGTCAACATCGGTGGACTGTTGCTTCAATTCGAAAAGGACTCTCTTGGCCTCGTCATTTCTCTTCTTGAAAGAAGTCAATGCAGCGGCAGTCTGACCGGAAAGGCCCAATTGCGACACGATCTTTGTCCAGTCCAACTTGGTGGCGGCAGTTTTGGCAACAGAAGACATCTTTTTGTTTATTGAAAGTTCCAGTAACTCCGATGATCAATTCCTAGTCGAATTTGGTTCTCTGTTCCAGAATTGGTGTACGTGGTCAAACTTAAGCTATTCGTCTTAATGTCAACCAAGTATTGGCTTGTTATATCTGATCAAAGATACTTGAACGTTTAATTTAGGAATGTAAAAAAACTGGTGTCTTTTTCTTCGGCCAATCAACATTTGAAAAAATTCATTTGTATGGCACTAATTGGCATGCACATTTTCATTTCAGTTATGCTACACTTAGACACAAATTTTTATACTTAGTAGTACATCCTTACACTAGTAGAGGTGGTTATTGACTTCATCCATGGAGTCATAAGCTATGTCGATTGGACCTAGCAGCAGTTTCTTGACGTAATTGACTTCTGTGGATAGTTCTTTATTCTTTCGTTCCATTTGTTTCATCTCGATCTCGATTGGAGATGTGCAGTCAATAACATCTCCAATGGAGGGATTACTGTCTAGACTATCTAAGTAGTCTCCTGCCGCACGATCGTCTCCGATTTGCGCAAATTGATAGCAGATTGACTTCTTCGGCATGTTGGTATCCTTGAGCTTCTTTTGCGCCATCTTCACGACTTTCTCCAACGTGAATCTATCTCCGTTAGGCGAACCGTCGGTGAACGTTACCACCAACAAAAACTGCCCCAATTTGCGATCCATAACTTCCGGCTCAAGGATTGATTTGTATAAATTAGTAGCCAACGGCGTCATCCCGTTTATGGACATATTAGCCATTACCAGGTCTAGCTCTGCGATTGTCTGGATGCGGTCGCAGTCAACGTTGAACTTTTCTTTAAGATAGCTATGTATCTCAGAGTTATTGTTCATGAATTTTAATCTAAGAGGCTGTGGACTAACGTTAATTCTCATGAACAGCTTGAGGAAATCATGCAATTGTTGTAATCTATTTCCTGTTCTCATGGACCCTGAATTATCAATATAAAACACAATTTTGAACAAACATAGCTGGCAAAGGTCATAAAAAACGTACTCCTGATCTGGTATCCCAAACTCGGATGCAACTTCCTTGATCCTATCCAAACATTTGGTTTGAGCAAGATGAGTTATCACGGCTCTGTCATCGACATAGAGAGGCAGTCCATCGAGACATGATCCAATGACTGTTTTCTCAAAACTGCTCGAAAGTCTCTTTGCCTCTTTGTTTCCTCCAAAAAAGGCCTTGCGTTTTTTGCCAATGCTGCGAAGATATTCCTCAAACACTTTTGGGGCTTGCAATCTGTTCACCGTCAGAACGCAATATTTCAATAGCTTTTCGTAATCTTGATCATTTGTCGATCGCACAGGTGGAGGACCAGATGGAACTGTGTAAGTTTTTGGCGGTGGGCCGCTTGGAGCAGAATATGATGAAGACATTTAGCTATCAGGTACGATATCTGGCCTAGCAAATTGTAACAATTATATATTTTTACAATAGGCTTAGCAAATTCGATTATGGCATGCACTCCATTCCCGATTGGTCATAAGGGTCCTGGATTTCTGTACCTACGATTAATTTTTTTGCTGCGCCTTGTTGTGGGGTTTATCACAGATGAGGTTATTCAATATTTCTCTGGTCTGAACAACCATGTCGGTCACGTGTTTTCTATCTCTTTCGCCATTTTGAATCTCCTGGTACATGCGATTCTGCCTTGAAGTAATGAAGGCTTCCATTTTTTGCATTCCTTGCAAAATTGATGACAATGAATTAGCTAGTGTATGCTGATTTGAATAATGTGATTCTGAGTTGTTGCTAACAAGCGTGGTATCACCAACCTCAGTGACAAAGTTGCTCAACTGCCTATCTTGAGACAGGATCCTTTTGTCCGCCTCTAAGTTTTGATCAGCGTAGGATGAGGTGATAATCGGATCGAGACTAAAATCATCTATTGCAGTAGTAGGCGACTCCGTCTGTGGCGATAGAGTTCCCCCACATTGTATTTGATCCAGATTAAGAACGTCGGGTGCTTTTGGGTTGACACCATTGGCAGCATTCTCCATTCTGACGGAGTCATTTTCTCCAACCGGAAGTGCTCCGGCTCGAGTTATGTCAGTTTTCTGATATTCTTTTTCGTGACATGAGGTGCCCCCAGATAAACCCAATTGGCAAATCCCGTTGCAAGTTTTTGCTTTCTTTCTTTGATGTTTGTGCCCCTCTACGCTCAGAACTAAATCTCCGTCGGTTTTTCGTTCTTTTCTATTAGCTCTTATTTTTGCGCTTGCTGAAGGGGAGTCAAAAAGCTCCTGCTCATTGAATGAACTACTTGTGCTTCTCAAAATCACGTCAGCTGAATCGTCATTGACTGGAATTGTAGAAACAGAAGTAAAGACCCTACGGTAGCCGGACATTCTGAAACTCTTTGTTCCTTGTTCAAAAAAAAATATCCCCTTTTTGCTCTTATGATTAGGGCTGTGCTACACATTTTAGTAGAATCCATTCATAATACAGAGTGTAGAAAGGGTTCTTTGCAGAACCAATACTGTTGCTGGCTTTCTTAAGTTTCTCTCTTTTTCATATACTTTCCATTCTTAGCGAACCTTTTAGGCAGCTTTTTGTTGAAATCATCTAAAACTCGTTCTTCCTCGTCAAGGCTTGATTCAGCGCATCTGATCTCCTCAAGCGAGTATTTCTTGGATTTGCGATAGTTATCTGCAAATTCAATGTCCGTGACCGACTTCTCTAGCTCCAAATCCTGGTCTACAACAGATTCAAAATTCGAAGCATCAGATGACGTAGCCTTAGCGGGGCCTGACGATGGCAATGAGTCCTTCTCCAATTGGAGGGCGGCAACCTCGGCATAGGAAAGCTTACGAACTTGGATGTCAATAAAGCCGTCATCTAGCTCAGACCCCTCCTCGTGCATTTTCTTCATGGCAATTACCTTGTTGGTTGAATCGCTAACCTTCTTGAGCTGCTTTTCTTTAATGAGAGCGGTCTCAGGTCCAGCAACAGGCATTGTATTTCCAGCGCTCTTGTTGCCGCCAAAGGGCCAGAACCAGAAACGCGATTTCTTGGCAGCTGGAACGTTCGAAGCTATCTTTTTGTATTCAACCGTGTTCAGGTCAATCACTTGCGGTTCCGAAGACCGCGTTTCCTCAGCATGGACGGTTTTGTTGGACATAAGCATACTAATTGACAATAGTAGACGCGTTTGATCAAGCTAACCAGCTGTTACGAGTGCTAGTCAGCGAGACAGATAATAAAAGAAAACAAAAAAATCGGTAACCTGCTGCTCGCATATGGGGTAATTATCTCACCAGCCACATCACGTTGCTCGAAGATAATTCCTTTTCATGCAATTTTTGCCATCTCCGGGCATTCGCCGCTTCCTTGGTCCCAAGCTACGTGAAGAGTGTCTCTGGCTTAGTATAACCTTGAGTAAAAGCGGGAGAACATGCTAACATATATGATCACTGCCACAAATTTCTTATCTATGTGGCGTATTAAACAAGATCGATAGAAAGTAAACAAGCAATGTCGCCCTCGTGCATTAACAACCGTACACCAACTAAATGGCTCGCGCTGATCGCCCAACAGAGTAAATAAGTCACTGAAAGGCTACCTAATTAACGTGTTTTCATCTGCACATGCTATTACATGACCACTTTGCTCATCTTACTTTATATGAGCGGGGTTTCCTGAAGATAAGATTGTTTTGACATGATTGTGGTGTACGGATGTGTGGCATTTTTTGAAACATTGCTAAAAGAGCGTTTTGGCGGCAACGGAGTAAATGTCCTATCCATCACCTTTACTTTACCAGGTGATTGTTACTCTTACTATCTTGCGAACTATAATTATTTCGATCCGTAGCTCTGCCCCTCTAAATAAGTTTCTGCTCCTGCTCCATATGACATCGCATGCACGATCTGTGTTTGGCAGCAGCATTCCACAAGCCTAAAGATTTCTAATTGTTAGTTCTCTTCTTTGTTCTCCGAACGCCTAGCATATATTTGATTAGTGAGCATTTACAGTCATCAGGTTCACGTTGATTGATTTTGCTCAGGAAAGGCCTGGTATTTGGTTATCGATAATATTAGATTCACATAAGCTGATCGATTGTTATACCCTCACACTACCACTACATTGAACTCTATCTCGCAAGGTGATCCGATATCTTCGAATACAATGTTGCTCCAATCTAAGAAACAAAAGCTAAATAAGGCTAAGAAGCAGCAACACGATTCATCTCTGGGTCAAAGTAGGGAAATTGTTCCTGAGGGCACCAACTCCCCAAGCAAAATGATAAGAAAATCTGAAAGCATTTTATCGCCACATTTGTCTGTTTTCCAAGCTCTGCATAACCCAGAGCTGGAGCTTGACCTGTCTTCACTTGAGAACGGACCCTGCCAGAGAATTTCCACTCCTATTAACGTCAATTCAAATTTCAACGCTTCTCAGACCGCCTATAAAAATGAAGAATTCTCTATAACGTCGTGGCAATCAATTCCGTCTAGCTTTGGACTTGCTGACTCGAGCACTTCTCCTGCGCCAAGGACGCTCCAGCCAAATACGAAGTTGAATAGCCCTAATTTGGGATCAATTTTGTCAAGCTCCGATAACGAAGAGCGCAATCTGGAGGATATAAGCATGCAAAATCCGACACATCAGGTGCTTGTTTTCGAGTCAGAATCGTTTTCAGAATCATCTGATGATGAAAACACAATTGATTCTTCTACTGCAATCCCGTCGTTTGTGATGCCACGCGTTTCTGTTCCTGCGTTAGGTGGGAGCGATAATTCCCCGTCAAATATGATCAGAGTCCAGGTTGTGGGGTATCAGAAAGAAATACTTCTATCCCGACTCAGCAAATACCGCAAAATGTTAAGTCGGATAGTGCTAACGGACTCAAATCCAAATCTAATGATAGTGGTGGTGAAAGACGAAAACTACTTGCTGTTTGACGTGATCAATAAACCATTTGTCCCACTCTTGACGGGACACAATGTTGATATTCAGCTCTTCAAAAAGTCTGTCCCCAAGAATTTGATGATTTGTGAGCCAATTCAGCTAGCGACAATTACAGATGATCTAATGCCGTTTATTGAATTCCTTACTAATCTTCAGGTTTCAGGATGTGACTTTGACAAGGTGTTGGAGCTATCCTTATCACAATATTCGCTCACTAATCAACACTTGCCAATAGAAAAAGTTAACACCATTCTTTTGGACAACTCTGCTAGCCAGTTACGACGCAATTCAGTATACAAGGAATCTGATGAGTCTGAAAAGAAAACGAGCGATCCGAAACCTTACAAATATGGATTATTGTTTGGAATCACTGTGGGAATGGTGAGCTTAGCAGTAATCATGATTTGGAGAGAGGTGTCTGAAAAAGGGGAAGGCGGGAAACTGGAGCATGCCGCCCGTATGCATCAATTTGTGGTCAAGCCCAAGGATTTGCTCCATTCAGAATGTAGCGGGGGTGGTACTGGAAAGTACACACTGACACATACGATGGCATCTCTATATGACTCGGCGGTAAAAGGCTCGATCGAGGTAGTTGAGGTCATCAAAACAGACTTCGAAGCATTAGGAAAATTACTCGCCAACTCGAGCTATTTTCTCATCGAAAGGACGAAGATTACGTTGTTGCGGCTCATCCAGATGACCGAGCAAATGCTATCAGACTGATTATTGGGATACATTGGGTTTTTAGGTGGATATTATACAGGTCGATCATCAGCAGTTTTTGCTTTTTTGCACTCGACGTTAGGAGTGGAGGGCTACTTTCTAAAGTACAATTGATGCAGTGCATTCTCAAGTATTATTATTCGTAAAATGTTACAAAGGTTGTGTCTCGTTCTCCTGGGCAGACTCGTTCTCTTTCTGTAATAAATCGGCTGCACCCTCTGTCCCCGGAATGTAGTTGGGGTTGGATTTGTTATGAACAGTATAATACAAAGGGCACGTTTTATTGGTCCTGATGTGCCCTAAAGCGCCACAAGTGGCACATCTTCTGCTAGTCGATTTGCCTTTTCCTATGCCCTTGCCACTAATACGGCCTTCGCTGTCAATATTAATCGAGTTGAGGCCTTTTTTCTTCTTCTTTTCTTGCATTCTTTGAAGCTTGGCCAGTTCCTCCTCCAGTTTCTTCTTCACTTTTTTGTTCTCTTCAACGTCATTTGTCAAAACTATGTTGTCAGTGTCTAACTCCATTGGATCCTCTAGCAATCTTCTCTGTCTTCTCTTGACATACAGCTCAACCACTTTTGGATCCTTGACTATCTCCACACGTCTTTGCAGAATTCCATAAGAATCCTTGACCATCCTCACGATTTTCAGGTACCGAGGCCGTTCACCCCCAACTTCGCGATTTAGCGTTTCGTTGGCTGCGTTAAGATTCGCAACATCATCAAGTTCTTTTGGATCCACTGGTCGCGGTTTATCGGTGTTTCTGCTTTTGCTGAGGGCCTTCCATTGCTTGAACCACACTTTAGCAATTTCCTTTTCGTAGATTTTCTGTTGAATTGCCACATTGTATGTATGTGTGATGGAACTCTTCTTTTCCTCTTTCTCAGATGGTTTTGGGGGTAGCACGATTTCCTCGCTCAAATTTGCTGCATTTTTGATGAACCCTCCCTTCATCGAGGTTCTCAAAAACGAGAAGGCTTCTCCTCTCCCCGACGGGTCGCCTTCACCGTAAATCTGAAGCATTGCTTTTCCATGTGTAGCCGCAACAAAATTCCGGGTTATGTTCCATGGTGCCAGTTGAACAGCCAGAGGACCGTCATTTGCCATCAAATCGCGGTCTTTCTTTGACCCACTATCATTAAGAGGAGACTGGGCACTTAGGCTTGCGCTCTGTGATCCATCTTCGAGTCTTTCGCGTTTGTAAGAGTCCAGTTCCTCTAATCTCTGGTTTCCTGCCTGCATTGCATCCAGCAAAGCAATATCCTCTGGACTCACTATATTTCGAATCTCCTCGTAATTCGGAAGAGTGTCGGTAATCTTCACCTTCCAGTATCCTTGGTCATTTCCACTTCGTTGATACTCCATGAATTCCTTTAACCGCTGGCGGTTCTGCATGTCGTTCTGGTCTGGGAAATGATCAGCAATGTCCCTCACAAGAAGTCTGCGTTCTTCGTTGCGGTTCAGAACCCGGTAAACAACCATCTTCAGTCTGTTCTTTGACGTTGCCGTGACTTTTCTCGAGTGTGGACCAGGAACTTCCATCACAGGTAATGTCTGGCCAACAGTGAACATATAGTTGATTGGTCGCAAGAAGTACCTTTGAGAAGACCCACCACCAGAGCTTCTAACAAGAAGAAAGTCCGTATTCAATGGCTCATGCTTGAAAATTGGCGCCCTTATCATCCTGTTATAAAGCGTCGGCACAATATGGCCTGGCTCGACGTATCCAAAGTTCCAAAATGGAGATCTATCTTGTAAACCCAAAACGTGGGTTTCTCCAACTGGGAGTTTCGGACGCATAGTATCATCATCGTTGAGTTTTCGGTAATAGTTTATTAGCTTGGAGCACATACCGAAGTTGTTCAGTACAATTGGATTTTCCTCGCTATATTCGAGCATGAAGAAATTGGCGGAATCTCCAAGAGTGAGATCAGGCGACTCTCTAAAAATTTCCCTAGGCTCCTTCCCTTTGTCTCTCTTTTTCTTTCTTGTTTTGACTTTCGAAAACACCATGATGGTGTTTGGACGAACGGTAAACTGAGGTCTATGTGGGAACCGCATTTCCTTTTCGGATAGTCGCACTTTGTAGTAGGGAAATTGTAGTTTGAGAGCAGGCACCGAGTGATCAATATTCATGTTGCCAATGGTAGCTCTAATTTTGGTTTGATAGCTCTTTCTGAGTTGATCGTATTCTCTGTCGTTAGAAATCTGGAAACGCAGCTCCAGCGTCTTTTCGTTGGTCGGTAATTTGGCCAAAATTGCTTTTCTCGCTGCAACCTCTTCCTTTTCGCTTCTCTCATTCGTAAATAGCATGTAAGGATCATTGCGGTCCAGCTTCAAATTCAGCAACTCTGTATTTAGAGATCCTTCGAAAATGAGCTCGTCCTCATCGTCGTCCCAGCCGTCTGAATCAACCCAGTCAAGCTTCAGACGCTTTGTTGAAGGCATAGATGTCTCGCCCCCATCAATAATTTGATCATCATCCCAATCTGCTGTAGACAACACGACCTCTTTGCTAAAGTCTTCTATGGTTTGGTGTGCGACCTCGTGTTTTTTCTCCGTAGGCTGGACCCTTTGCAGATCTGTTTCCGAGATCTCAATGATCTTCTGTTGCACTTTGGTTTCTTGAGCTGCGGAAAGTTTAGTGGCGTTTTTGAAAGCCTTACGCGTGTCGGACTGCAGTTCGAATGTGAGCTTTGTAGGCAGCAAAGGACGCCTGATCGGTGGCGGTGTTTGATAACTGTATCTCAAAGGAATGATGGGGAATAAAGTTTGCATTTTGATTGGTTTCCCACGCTTAAATGTTGGGTAGTACAATCTAAGCAACTTTTGTCGTGCTTCAAGACGTTTGCGCTCAGACATTATCCTTCTGCTTTCATTGTCATGCTCATCAGACGAGTCGTGTGCAAAACTCATTCCATCATGATCCTCCATTCCTTGGGCGTTTTCGTAGTCTAGATCTGCTAGTCCAACGTTCGCGACGTCGTTGTCAAATATGCCTTCACCCAGATGTTCTTCGCCTTCCTCATCAACCCCTTCCATGGCCTCCTCTTGAAGCTCCTTCATCAAGTCGTCGTCTTCTTCTTCCTCAGGCTCATGCGCCTCAGGCTCCACTTCTTCCTCAGCTGGAGACAAATCTTCTTCTTCTGCCAACTCTTCCTCATCTTCGAAATCCACGGCATCCGCAGCGTGCTCTGTTGAGCCGTCAAACATGTTGTCCAAGTTTGCCAGCCCAAGCTGGCCAGTTAATGCTGTATCAAAATCTTCGTCATCAGCTTGTGGCATTTCAATTCATCGAAGATTTGTTTATTAGCCAACTTAAAATGTTTTATTATTTTTTTCTCACTTCCATTTCGTCATTTGCAAGTATTTAGCTGTGTAAATGCTCCCATTAAAGAATTTCTTATTTTCTAAACCAGGCACACGCATGTTGAGTGTTATTCCTGGCAATGCTGCGGGCAAGTATTTGACTTCCAATCCATCAACGGTCACTATTGATGCTACTTGGTATTTCCCTAACGATCCGCGCAATGCATTCCAAGAATACACCAAATCCCGACTTACAGATAAGAGTGTATTTTTCGATATCGAAGAGATAAGCGACCACACTAATCCATTCCCACATATGCTTCCACCTGTGTCTCAATTTGAGGCCCAGGTCAGCAAACTCGGTATTAGCAATGGGTCCCCGTTGTTGATCTACGATAAGAGTGATGTTTTTAGCTCATGTCGGGCTTCCTGGATGTTTGAAGTGTTCGGTCACGACATCAATAAAATACAGCTCCTGAACACATTTGCAAAGTCCGACGTATCTACACACAGCGAGGTCCGGTCTGTCTCTGCGCTACCTGCTTCCAATTACAAGGCCACGTTCGATAAAAGTAAGGTTGTACTCTTTGAAGAATTAAAAGAACTAGTTCTGCAAGACAAAGTTGGTAAGGAATACAATGTCGTTGATGCGCGTTCAGCATCCAGATTTAACGGAGAGGCTCCAGAAGTCCGTCCAGGTCTTTCGTCGGGACATGTCAAGAATGCGATCAACATACCTTTCCCTGAATTTCTCAATTCCGATAAGGAATTCAAATCTGCAGAAGAAATTTTAGAGCGGGCAAAGGCAAGTGGTCTGGATGAAAGCAAGCCCATCATCATTATGTGCGGCTCTGGAGTGACTGCGTGCGTGGTTCGATGCGGATTGATATTGGCGGGCTTTGATCCAGCAAACATGGCCGTCTACGATGGATCTTGGACCGAATGGGCCACCAGGGCGCCAGAATTAGTTACCAAGTAGTTAAAAACTGAATTCCATGTCGTCGTACCTCACTGCGCTAAACATTGCTCTTAGTTCATGCACTGTGTGTTTCCAATCTTCATATGCAGGGCAACCCTTGCAAGTGCTAAGTTTCTCTTCAAACAAACGAACGATGGAATCGTACTTCAGCATCTCCTCGACCTCAAATAGGCTAAGCATGAATTCATGGAACAATTGCAAATCCAGTTCATGGGGGCCGTCGCTTCTGATACTTTGGTCGAACCATGTAGCCAAATTGTCCAGTATCTCTTGGAATCTTGTAATCGGGACCTCTTGGAATGACAACCTTGAATGCAGTCTAACATAATCTGAATCAACGACTACTTTCTCGATGGGATTTCCCTTTTTAGACGGCGACCTGAAATCATTGAAGAAGTCTTTCTTCCTTTTCTTGGGTGACCGGTAGAGAGAACCTGTAATCGGTAAGTGCCGTCTTCCCAACTCCTGTTTCAACTCATTCTGTATCTCTGCTGGAAGCTCGTTGAAAACGTCCCAGTTAATTTCGTTTTCTCCTATTTCAAAAGCACCAGATTTATTTCTTCTGCTGTTGTCTACCGGCCTATTAGCTGAGACCGAACCCAGATCCTTCCCTGAAGATTTCAGAAGCACAGGAAGCTGCTTCTGGTCAGTGTCCAATCCATGCGTATTTTTTTTGCTTCCAAGTGATAATCTATTCATGGAAATTGAGATACCGCGCAGTTCTTTGACTTGCACATTACCCATTCGATACAGATATCGGAGCTCGTTACCGAGCACGCCTGCCTCATTTGTGTAATAACCCAATCTAGAGGTCTTGGAAGTAAACTCGCACTCTCCCATGCCGAGATATTTTGGAGGATCAACTGGGGCGTCAGGATGACGAATAGCTAGCTTTAGTGTCACAGAAGAGCCCACCATTTCGATATTATGGAGTCTTTTGCTCATCTCCTTGGCCAGGTCACTGAGAAACGTTTCTACCTCAGTATCGGTATCAAATCGGATGCCCCAGTTGACATCGATCGAAATAGACTTTCTTTCGAAAGCTTCCGGATTCTTGAGAATGTCTATGGATGTATTATCACGCCCACGCGCGTAATCGTAAATTGTCGCTCCGGTTTTAGGCCCAAAGATGCGGACAAGCCGTTCCTTCTTTAGTTCACGGACTTCTCCAACAGTGGCATTTTCTCTTTGCAACTCCGCCTGTAGCTTGGAGCAAATCTGAGGACCTATTCCAGGAAGATCTGCAAACTTCACCGTGTCAAGAAAAGTGAGAGCTTCATCGTTCTCGACATAGTAAACACCATCTGGTTTTGCCCTGCGAAGGCCCAATTTGGCTAGCAAAACATTGGATCCGCTGCCACAGCTGACAGAGCAATTAGTAGCAGCAAATACCTTTTTTCTGATATCGTTCATAATCTCCAACGGGTGACTGGACAGCGACATACTAGAAACGTCCAATAGGGCTTCATCAACCGACACTGGGAGTATGGAGTCTATGTCGTAGCTGAGCAATATTTCATAGAAGATGTTGGAGATTCTTTCATATTCCTTAAAATTGTAATCCAAACATACAAGTTCCGGGCAAAGCTTTCTGGCTGTACGCAGCCACATCCCATTTCTACACCCTTTTCTCCGTGCAGCATAGTTGCAGGATGCGATATCGGAAGTTTGTCCACCATGAGTAACACAAACGGGAACGCTGTGAATGTCTACGGGGGGGTTGCAGTTCAGAGCCGAGACCGTAGCAAAGAAAGAGTCAAAATCCACATGCAAAATCACTTGAGTATCGTTAGGTCTTGTACTCCGTCGACGACTTTGTAGAACGTTTACTGCCCGGTGGAGAAACTTTGATCTCAAATCTGCTTTCCACAAACTCAGATGATGCAACCTCGAGTTGGCAAAGAAATTCGCCAGAAAATTGGGGTGTTTGCAGTTCAAATGATCCGGCATATCAATGTCTTCTCTTTTGTCCAGGTTATCTTCAGGATCGGTCACCTGTGACAGTTGGGAAATTTCTTCCTGCTCATCCTTCGTCCTTGGTTCAGGTTCTTCGGAATCTTCGTACGCAAAATCTAGTCTTTTTTGTCCAAAGTCATTATGAATGAGCATATATTTGCCCCACGGCTGTAGCTTTCTGGAGTCTACGCTGTCAGTTATCCATTTCGGCGTTACAACTTTGTAGTTACGGAATTCGATCTTTTTTTGCGGTGTTAGATTTTCTGCAATTATGTGAGTAGCATTCCCTTTTGCTCCTAACATGTGAATGAACTTTCCACCGTGAAGAATGATCAGCTTATGCAGCTGCTGGACATCAGGATTCGTCTTGCCATTCACATATATAACACAGTTTTGGAAGATTGGAGGATACTCCAGGTTCCGAGCTTTCTTGGTGAAGTCGACATACTCTTGATCTTGTTGCTGCTGCTTGAGGGCCTTATGGCGGAAATATTTTTCGTAATCTCCGAAGTCCAGTTCCTGACTGCCAGGATCAACATCCTCCGGATCGAGCGAGTGATAATTTTCTGCATTGTCAGTAAGATTCCCTTGTTTGTCCTGGCTAGAAATGGAATCGGTCTCAACTGCAGCATTAGAAGACGACTGCGAAACAATAATCGGCTGCTTAAGTCCGTAGTTCTGGCTTAGTCTATTGACGAAAGAAATAAACTCAGAGTCTCCCATGGAGCCCCAGTCCTGGGAAGTGAGACCCTGGTTCTCATCCTCCTGTGTGGCGTCGGGAGACTCAGGCTGAGATGATGCAACTTGTATCACGTTCCTCGAGTCCTGTTGCTCTAATCTCCGATTTTCACGCTCCTGGAGAAAAGCATCTATCTCCGAATCATTCACGGAGCCCCAATCAGTCAAGGAAGAATCCATTCGGCATTGATAGTAAAATACTCTTACGGACCGCTTCCGCAATTTTCTTTGGTCCATAAACGACCTCGACTATAAGTAGTGAATATATAACGACGGTTATTTCCATCATTTGCTTATTTTAAAAAAAGATGTCTGGCTTGAGCCCTTGCTGCTTGAAGATTTGTTTCCATGGTAAGTGACTTTGATAAACTTCTGCATTGTAACTAACACATCAAGAGGGTGAAACAAAAGGAGAATTCACTAAACTCGGCGATTTCAGTGTCTACAAATCTGGCAATGATTCCAAGAGAATCTTGGTCATCTTTACCGACATCTTCGGTTACAGAAACAAGAACGTTGACTTGATTGCTGACAAATTTGCTGAAAATCTGGGCTACCAAGTATTGATCCCAGACTTGTTCAATGAGGATCCCGTTGTGCCAAACAAAACAGTGCGTAGCGATTGGCTAAAGGTACACTCCCCTGCTCAAACTGCGCCAACCGCTAAGTCTTTTTTGGAGTACGTTAAGAACACCTTCGGCCCAGATTACCTTTGTACTCTGGGATACTGCTATGGCGCTAAATTGGTTTTCCAAAATGCCACAAAGGATGGCCTCGCAGATGTTTGCGCTATGGCACATCCTAGTTTCACCGAAGATTCTGACATTGAAGGTCTTGCAAAGCCTTTGTTGTTAAGCTTGGCTGAAAACGATGAATTTTTTGACGTTGAAATGAGAAACAAAACTGTAGAAGTGCTGACCAAAAAAAATGCTAGATATCAGGTTGACATATACAGTGGCACTTCTCATGGCTTCAGCGTTCGTGGCGATCTTTCAGACCCGGTGGTTAAGTATGCTATGGAGAAGAGTGTTTTGGATCAATCATTCTGGTTCAAGTCTTTCGAACCCCAATACGTCAAAGAGCACTAATGGTTTGAGATCCTATATAGATATTTACTACTAAAGAAGGTCTCTTCGGCGATAATTTGTGTAACCTTGTCTGCCATCAGGATTGAGGTTACTCGGTTCAGTTCTGTTTTGAGCAACGGAAGAGTGAGGAGAATTGTTAGCGGCAGCCTTGAATATGAAGGAGTTTCTGCTGGATTCGTCTTCGTTGGCGTTCGCAAAAGGGTTCACACTGCTCGCACTAGTGCTATCGCTCAATTTCTTTTCTGGGCTTTGGACATATCCAGAATTGCTCCCCGAATGCTGATCGATAAGGTACGAATTTCTATCATGGCCCCTCATTGCAGTAGCCCCTAAAGCAGCAAGTTCATACTCAACTTTATCGCCCTCGGCTCTCTCATCTGGAATGAAAGCCAGTCTGTCATCTTTGATTGGCTCGTATCTTGTGTCTGGGTTTTTCCAGACCAAAGCAAGTGTACATGTGATGATGGTGAAAATCAAAAGAACTGCTGCAAAAATAGCATTCAAAACGAAATAGACAACGGCGGCCACAGAAGACACGACTGCCGGTTGCTTGAAAATGTTTGAGAAAAACAGGTAAAAAATTGAATTGATCACATTGATCACGGCAATGAATATGTTGAAGATGTTTGTTCTTTTGTCCATGAATGGCTTCTTGAAAATCAGACCCACACAGTAAAATAATTCCATCGCAAAAACTATCACAGCGACTACTTTTCCATGGTTTTGCAAGACTGCAATGAACAAAGCTCTGACAAACAGGTACGCCAAGTGGACTGCCACCCAGTAGTAGTGATTGGCTTTGTACTGGGCGTACAGAAATCCAAACTTGTTGAGAATCTTCTCGTTTCCAAAAAGCAAATAGGCCGGATTCTTGAACTTTCTCGTGGATCTGGATCCAGAAAGCAAGATCATGACAGCAGCATAGATCATTAGGATCAATGAAATTGCTAAAATAGCCACAGCGAAGACGACACAACCTGCAGAATCGACCCTAGTGAACTCCCAAATACAGAGAAGCGTCAAAGCCGGGAAAGTGATGTTGTATAATCTGTACAAGCAACCTTTGATAACAGACCTGTAATGAGTTCTGAATCCAACTACCTTATTGCCCTTGATTGCCCCAGTACGAGCCAATATTTCACAAATACCTTTGAAAAGGGAGGTGAGCACAAGCAGTACGAACCCAACGAAAAGGAAAAATATCACGCCTGTCATAAAGAGGTTAGAAATCTCAATTCCGGAGAGGTAAGCCACTCTTTGAGCTCCTCTCAGGATCAACGTTTTCGAGCCAACATTAGACTCGTCTGTGGTGTAGAGGTCAGAATCATTGAGAACATCGCTTAGTGCGTCTGAGCTTTCAACGCTAATCCTCTTGACTAATCTAAGCTTTTTGAGTAGCTTTTGGACAGATATAGAGATCACAGATTTACTGCGCAAAATGGATGTGACATCTCCACCTGTGGCCTGAACGTACCAGAAAACAATATCTTGCATGAATTTCGTTTTGATAATACCCAATGACCACATGAAATTTTGAGCCCAAGAAGCAGCAATTGGAGGCACCTGCGAGACACCCATCATGGACATAATGGAAAGGTTCTGGAAGTAGATGAATAAAGAAGCTGCGTTCGAAGCGATATGGGCTGCTGTGGCAGAATGTCCCAGAATGGAGACGAAGGAAGAAACGACTAAACCGAATCCTGATATAATGGCAATAGGCCATCCGGCGTACCTGGTTTGGACGGTCTTTCCGTTACTCAGGTTGGCTTTGACGCATGCCAACGGCGAGCTTTTAGATGTGTCATTGGTGGAATAAGCCACAACCTTGACGTATGCGTCCAAATCTGGAATTGTGTAAGCAATATTTGGGATCTTGTTAATCATATCGCTGGTGATCTTGTAACTGTAACCACTGATACTAAGTCTTCCGGATGAAATTGGACAAAGAGTTGTGTATTTTAAAGAACACAGATCAACTGTAGTCGAATACACATTAAGCCCATAAACAACAAGTGACAAGTCTGCTGTAATGTATCCACTTATAAGCGAGTTACCATCAATATCGATGACAACTGTACTATTGTCAGGATAGAACGTGACGTCGAAATAACTTGAACTGAATTCAGAGTTTTCCATACATGTCAACAACGAAGATGACTTGATATATTTCTTCATATCGTTGTTGCCTGCCTCCGCGAGAAGTCCCCATGTGAGAAACCATAGTGTAAAAGTTAGATAATGAGTGAGTTTCATGGTCTTGATATAATTTGCCTACTCAACATAAACCAGGCGATAGTTATTTCACTTTGAGCGATCAACGGAGTTGTGGTGGCTCGGTTCTTTATTCCTATGTCTACCAACAGATGATGTGGAGAGGATAAAATAATGATACCTGCTAGGAACACTATTATTATTTGGATCAAGACAATATTTTCTGATCCAGGCTTATACGTTGTTTCTAAAAATATGCTGCCTATTACTGAAAAAAGTTACAACTGTAAACATTAATTTGCGAGGCATAAAACTCTGCCTTGTTCTTATAAATTTATTATGTAATGTGAGGGCCTTTCTCTTTTATTCAGTGCAAGGATGTTTAGTTGATGCTAACCCCACAAACGCGCAGCCCGAGTTTGAGTGGGTCCTACGGTGTATAAGCCGGAAGCTCCCTCTTCCCGTGGCCCCTCAGTTTGCATACATGATGCGCAATTCGTATGAATGCGGGGACATTTAGTCTCTTTTTTTCCATCTTCCTTCCCCTCAATGCCCCCTCCTTTTGGGGGAGGGTGTGATTTTTCGCTCAGATGGTGACAGGGTTCGCGGAAAGGGCACAATATTGTTGCAGATGGGGTTAGATTCTGCACTTCGCTATTTCCCACTTATATATATGTACGGCTGCCAGGCTTTTATTTCAAATATTTAATGCCCGACGCAATGCCAGAACAGCATTTGGAAAATGAACATCTAATGAGAGAGAAAGCGCTTCCACCGCCTAGCGGGTTCCTCGAGAGACATCCGTCAAAACCATACCTCAGCTCGTTGGAGGAGTACAGAAGACTTTACCAAGAATCAATTCAAAATCCAAGTTCTTTCTTTGGGAGAATGGCTCAACAGAATTTATCTTGGTCGAAACCATTCACAACTCCCAAAGTGCCATTGGCTCCTCACTTCAAAGATAACAACGGAGAGCCTTCTGCTTGGTTTGTGGATGGCGAGTTAAACGCTTGTTACAACTGCGTTGACAGGTGGGCTATCCAGAACCCTGATAAGCCTGCTGTGATCTTTGAAGCAGATGAGCCTAATCAAGGAGTAACATTGACATTTGGTGATCTCTTAAAGGAGGTGTGCAAAGTTTCACAAGTGCTTCTGAACTTGGGTGTCAAAAAAGGGGACACTGTGGCGGTCTACCTACCCATGATTCCGGAGGCTATCATAACATTGATGGCTATTATCAGAATTGGAGCCATTCATTCTGTCGTCTTTGCTGGTTTCAGCTCTGGCTCCCTAAGGGACAGAATCAATGATGCTAACTCAAAAATCGTCATCACCACTGATGAATCTAAAAGAGGGGGGAAAATTATCGAAACCAAAAAGATTGTCGACGATGCATTGCTCGCATGTCCTCAAGTTACCAATGTCCTTGTTTACAAGCGTACTGGAAATACTCATATACCATGGACCGAAAAAAGAGACCTATGGTGGCACGAGGAGGTTTCAAAATACCCATCTTACTGCCCTGCTACACCTGTCTCGGCAGAAGATACACTTTTTCTTCTTTATACTTCTGGCTCAACAGGTAAGCCTAAAGGCATTCAGCACTCTACCGCGGGATATTTACTAGGAGCATTATTAACGACAAAGTACGTTTTTGATGTTCACCCGGAAGATATTTTATTCACTGCCGGTGATGTGGGCTGGATCACAGGACATTCCTATGTTGTTTATGGACCTCTCCTGAACGGCGCAACAACTGTTGTTTTTGAAGGAACTCCTGCTTATCCAAACTATTCCAGATATTGGGAAATCGTTGATAAATACAAAGTGACACAGTTCTACGTCGCCCCTACGGCTCTGAGACTCCTCAAGAGAGCTGGTGAATCTTATATCCAGGCCTATTCCTTGGAGTCTATCAGAGTGTTGGGATCCGTTGGGGAACCTATTGCAAAAGACGTGTGGGAATGGTATAATGCGTATGTTGGGCGCGGTAAGGCTCACATCTGCGACACTTATTGGCAAACGGAATCCGGATCACATTTGATCACCCCGTTGGCAGGCATCACCCCTACGAAACCTGGTTCAGCTTCATTGCCCTTCTTCGGTATCGAGCCTGCAATTATCGACCCAGTCAGCGGCAAAGAACTGGAGGGGAATGAGGTTGAAGGAGTGCTAGCTATCAAGTCCTCTTGGCCGTCAATGGCCAGAACTATCTGGAGGGATTACAATAGGTTTTTGGATACATATTTGCGTCCGTATCATGACTATTACTTTTCCGGAGATGGAGCAGCTAGAGACAAGGACGGCTTTTACTGGATCTTGGGACGTGTCGACGATGTGGTGAATGTTTCTGGTCACAGATTGTCTACTGCTGAAATCGAAGCTGCTCTTATTGAACATTCCAGAGTGGCGGAATCTGCTGTCGTGGGATTCCCTGATGAGCTCACCGGCTCTGCAGTTGCGGCGTTCGTATCTTTAAAGAACAAATCAGTCGAGGATACTTCTGCAATTAAGAAAGAATTGATATTGACCGTGAGAAAAGAGATTGGGCCTTTTGCTGCTCCAAAACTGATCTTGCTAGTTAATGATTTACCGAAAACAAGGTCGGGCAAAATCATGAGACGAATTTTGAGAAAAATCTTGGCTGGAGAAGAAGACCAGCTAGGAGATACGTCAACTCTCAGTAACCCTCAGATCGTCTCCCACCTCATTGAAGTTGTCAAAAATAAGTAAGCCGTGAAACGATACACGCTTTAGTTT
Organism: Ogataea siamensis; assembly: GCA_030574315.1. NCBI lineage: Eukaryota > Fungi > Ascomycota > Pichiomycetes > Pichiales > Pichiaceae > Ogataea > Ogataea siamensis. Next base: position 116,249 of record JAJMET010000017.1, read on the forward strand.
TACTTTGAATCTTAGTTTAACACAAGTATCTGTTTTAATACTGATGACCTTCGTAATGTAAATTTGTCACGTTTCTTGGCTTTTGTGTTATGAGGGCTGCGCCACGATAAAAATTTTAAAACAACACGGTCAGTAAAGTCAAACCTTGCGTGTTCTAATTTTATCTATCTACACTAGCCACATAAAGTTTTTTCAGCTAGTCAAAATTTCTGTACCTAGGATTTCGATCAAAAGCGTGTTTAGACTTTTGATCTTGCATTTCCTGACTATTGTAATTAGAAGTGAATACCGTCCACCTTTCACTGTCTGATATTACACTTCTAATCGGTCTGGAAACCTGTGTCTGACTTCTCTGCTAACTATTGCTAACGCCTGAGTGGCCTCAAATCAAAGAAACGATCTTTTGTGCTTCTGCAAAAACGGTACTTCATTGCTAGTCAAAAAAACTCTTGCAACAGAAGCCTTCTAGTCTACATTTCTGTCAGCTTCCCTGCATCAGGATATCATAACTTACAGCCCCATTTCAAGATCAATATGTTCATCTTCAAAAGGCTTTTATATTTTTATTGTTTACTTGGGCTTGTCTCAATAACACGAGCAAAAAGAGAACTCTATGCAGGCTCACTGGTGACTTGCATGGAAAACTCTCAAATTGAACCGACCTACTTCAACGTCGTATTCAGTGCTGATGACGATGGAGGATCCGTCAAATACGACATATCATTGAACTCGGAATTATCTGGAACTGTGTATGCCAAAGTTCTAGCCTATGCTTATGGTATCAAAGTGGTTGAGAGAAACGTTGACTTTTGCAGTATTGGGTGGAAGCAATTTTGTCCGATGTACCCTGGCTCACTCGAAGTCGACTCTATTCAGTACCTCTCGAGTGATTTTACTAACATGGTTCCTAGAATAGCTTATACTTTTCCTGACATTGACGCTCTTGTGCGGGTGATTGTTCTTGACAGCAATCAGAACCAAGTCGGTTGCATACAGGCCAGCTTCTCTAACAAAAAAACTGTTGCGCATGTTGGTGCTAAATGGGCAACAGCCATCGTATCAGGAATTGGCCTTCTTGTTTCCGCTGTTCTTTCTGTCTTTGGAAATTCTGCTTCTGCTTCCATTATATCCGCCAACGCAGTGTCGCTCTTTTCCTTCTTCCAGAGTACTGTTATTCTTTGTATGTTGCATGTCCAGGAAGTTCCGCCAATTGTGAGTGCTTGGGCCGAAAACATTGCATGGTCTATGGGACTTATCAGAGTAACTTTCATGCAACAAATTTTTAGGTGGTATGTTCAAGCTACTGGTGGAACACCAACACAATATTTGACATCATCCTCCATATCGGTTTTGGTTCAAAGATCATTAAATGAAGGCAAAAAGATTGCCACGAAGATCATTCCTTTTTATCCTGTTCTTTCTTACTTTGTTCCCTCGCTAGCTCCAGGAATGACTGATTATTATCAAGATTTGGATGCAAGGTCCAATGACTTATACAATCTTCACGGTGATGAATATCTTAAAATCTTGAGAGGTGTTGAGAGAGTCGGTTACAAGGCAAATATAGAGCCTACGTCCATTGTATGCACTGGTTTCACGTTTTTCGTTTTGTTTCTATATGTGCTGATTGGCCTGTTTCTCGTCGTGAAAACAACAATGGCTTTTGGCAGGAAAAGGGGATGGTCCAAGACAATAGATCTTGGTAACAATTGGAAAGTGATATTAAAAGGTATTTTGCAACGTTACATTTACATTGGTTTCCCACAGCTCGTGATATTATCTTTATGGGAATTCACCGTTGTTGACTCGGCAGCGGTGGTTGTTTTGGCGGTCATCTTTTTGCTCTTTTGTGTCGGCATTATGGGCTGGGTTTGCTATAGAACTCTTATGTTTGGTGCCGTGTCTGTTGAAACCCACAACAATGCGGCCGCGATTCTTTACGGGAATCCTGATGTCCTGAACAGATATGGATTTTTTTACACCATGTTTGACGCCAAGAAGTACTATTGGGGTGCCGTGTTTTTGGGCTATCTTTTTGTGAAAGCCTTATTTGTGGCTCTTGCACAGAAGTCTGGTAAAACGCAGGCCCTTGTTGTATTTCTGTTGGATCTAGCTTACACAGCTTCACTGATAAAAGAAAGACCATTTTTAGACAAGGCTACCAACATAGTGAACATTTTCATGAGCGTTGTTAATACGATTAACTCGTTCTTTTTCCTTTTCTTCTCGGAACTGTTTGGTCAACCAAGTGCCGTGGGGTCCATTATGGGTTTGATCTTCTTTGTTCTCAATGCCGTGTTTTCCTTCTTGCTGCTGATCTTGATAATTGTCTATTCGTGCATAGCAATATTCTCAAAAAACCCAGACGCAAGATTCTCTCCGGCAAAAGATGATCGAACTTCATTCCAAAGAAATCTAGCAGGAAATGACGTTCCTGATGGTGCACAAGAATTATTTGAGCTAGGCCAGGTCGCCAAGGATCATCAAGAAAATTGGGCAAATGAGATGTATAAGCTAAAAGCCATGGTTGAGTCCTCTGATGTTGGCTTATCTTCGGAAAAGAAATCCTCGAGCGATCCTGATAAGCCATTGGAGCTCACTCAAGAAGAGGAAGCATCCTTTGGGGCAAAACTTATGCACAAACTTACGGGTGGTAAATCGTTGCTTCGCCGTAACAAATCTCAGAAGACTAATGATCAAGCAGTACTTAGTAAGGAAGCTATGGAGAATCCGTTGCCAAAGTCGACACTTGATCCTCAAATTCCAAGTCATGCAAGATCTGAGTCCAATACTCCAATGGTTCAGTCCGAAACTGAGGGATTTCAAACTCCTGCATCTACCCTACTGCATGACGAGAGCTTTAGAAGTTTATCGGACATCGGCTCTGAATCTGGTAGTAACGCATTGGCTCGGCCTTTTGACTCAACAGAAAATTATGTTTCAAGAGGCCAGAATGAGTCTAAATACTCCTACTTATGATGTTGCGATAGGGTTGATCTTAAAACTCATGTACAATATTTACTAACTTGCTTTGATATTTATATTAGTCAAATCTTACTTAAAGCAGCGTCTAGTCTAAATCAGCAAAGTCTCAATCTTATCCTTGATTGCGTAAATCTGGTTCTTGATCGCAGAGGCATCGTTAGTGGTGATTGAGGCCGCAATAACAGGTCTCGACACGCCACAAGCCCTGCCAAGAGCAGTTTTGGAAGGAACGAAAACGTACGGGACATTTTTGTCCTCACACAGAAGAGGCAAATGCAGCAGGATTTCAATAGGTTCCGTGTCCGCAGCCATAATGATGAACTCAGAAATTCCTCTGTTCAGAGTTTTGGTGGTCTCATTAGCTCCTTTCTTCAGTTGTCTCAAGTTTTGAGCTTGTTGAACAACATCAAGAATTTGTTGAGTGAGACCAGAGTCTGCTAATGGAAATGCTTTTGGGTTTGGAGAAGTGGACATTTTGATAAAGGTTCCTTGCAACGTAGTGGTGAAAAGCTCGCCTTTATTGAATATTGAAGGATTGAAAATTTTGGTTCAAAAAATTTTTTTGTAATCTACATCCTTACACTAGGAAGTTCAATAGCTGGTATCGGACTGATTACCCGGCAAGCATATTTGCATATATCCTATTATCCCCACTTTCTATTCTATTAAAGAAAAGAACTCTCTATCAACCGCACAGATTGATTATGTCATACTTGCACAGATAAATTACAGCCCCATAGGTAATTGGTTATACTCCAGAAGAAACTTCACAGGTTTTGATTGTCCGCTGCTTTAAGTAAGCGCTAAAGAGTGATTCTCGATTGCTACTGCCTATCCTTTTGGTCAATCAGCTTGCAATCTTTGCTATCTTTTAGCAATTTGGTGGTGTAAGGTGTATATATTTTCTTGCAGGACACAAAACCGGGTTTTCCCCATTTTTTTTGAGAGAAAATAATTTGGTACGATTTTGCTAAAACTACATTTTTTGTTTTTATATTCGACATCAGCACAATTTATTTGTTGTCTTTAGAGGATCCACATTCCTAAAATTACTCAGTCAAACGATATCCTGTTGGATGAGATATTGGTTCTAGAACAATGAATGATTCTAATCTTGCGAACAGAACGACAGGTCAGCAAGTGATTGCTGTCGAGGTCAGAGATGGGCATACGGGAGTCCTGTCAAATATTGAATACGCTCAAAAATCAATGGTAGGACATGGCTCTTTTGGATATGTTTATCAAATCACTTTATTGCATGATAATAGTAAGGCAGCAATCAAACGAGTCTTACAAGACAAACGTTACAAAAATCGAGAGCTAGAAATAATGAGGCTCATAAATCATAAAAACATTGTGAAGTTGCTTTCATTTTTTTACAAAACAAATGAGAAGGATGAACAGTATCTTCATTTAATCTTGGAGTATATTCCAGAAACTTTGTACAAGTCTTGCCACTGGTACACTTCAAGGCAACGAACTATGCCAATGCTCGAGGTAAAGCTTTATTCATATCAGCTTCTCCGCTCTTTACTATATATTCATTCATTGGGAATATGTCACCGGGATATCAAGCCTCAGAACTTACTAATCGACCCTCTCAATGGCATTTTGAAATTGTGCGATTTCGGTTCAGCCAAAGTATTGAATCCTGCCGAACCAAATGTTTCTTATATTTGTTCGAGATACTACAGAGCTCCAGAACTTATATTTGGGGCCCGCAATTACACTACAAAAATTGATCTGTGGTCCGCGGGCTGTGTTATCGCGGAAATGATTTTGGGACAGCCCCTTTTCCCCGGAGAGTCTGGTATAGACCAGCTGGTTGAAATTATCAAAATTTTGGGAACCCCCTCGAAAGATGAAATCAAGTCTATGAACCCCAATTATATGGATCACAAATTTCCTTCCATAAAGCCCATACCATTACAAAAAATATTCAAGAATGTTGAACCTGAATGTCTGGAACTTCTACATATGGTACTGAATTATTCTCCTGTGTTGAGAATCGGAGCCGCCGAAGCTCTTACATGTAAGTTTTTTGACGAATTTAGAGTCCAGCCTGGCATACAATTCCCAAACTTTCGGAACTATAAGCTGGATCGTGAACTGTTCATCCCAGATTTATTTGATTTTTCCAAAAGAGAGTTGAGTGTTAACCCCTCGTTAATTGAAGTGCTAGTTCCCGCATGGAAAAGAGACCAGCTAGATTTTGACCTGAGCTCTTTTGTTCCATATAATTCTGAACAGCTCCTAGATCCTACGGTCAATTAGAATCTAGCTACTGCAAAACAGGCTCTAGCTATAATGAGGCTGAATGATTACGACTTCTATTTGCCATTATCTATTACCTTCAGTTCTTGATGATTGATTGATTGTATTAAATGTGATAATAAATACACTGGCTGTAAATACCCAGGACCTGTTCGCAAGTCGTGTCACTCGTTAATCCGTAAATGACTGACTTTTAAACTATGCTTTTAAAATTTAATTTAATTTATTATTAAATTATTCGATTTCATTGTACGTGCTGACAGAGTATGCGTACTGTATAACTAATATTGTAAAATGGTCAACAAACGCATTTTGGGTGAACCAGAAGGCGAGCTGGAACTCTGCGAGGACTTTTCCGGTGAATCGCTGCAGACACGACCTTCACCACCGCCCTTGTCTGTTTCCTCTATACCAGAAGCCAAAGTCGAAAATGTCCAATGCCCTATCTGTGCACAAGGCATGATTAGTTTAGGACAGCTAAACAGGCACCTAGATGACGAACATGATACGGCTTTACTGGGATCTACTGATGCAAATGCTCAAATTGAAAGTGACTTCAAGCATTGGCTTACGAAAAATCTGGTGAACAAAGCTAGCGAGATTGTCGCTGTCTCTCAAGGAAAAGTATCTCAAAAGTATCCAAAACCAGAGCTTCAGGGATCCCCGCAAATTGATACAACTCATCAGGGAGACACTGGCAAGATAGATTGGATCGATCATCATTCGGGGTACTCCAAAGCACATTGGCAGAAATCCTCGGGACACGATACCTGCAGTTATGGGCCATGTCCCAAAATACTGTCCGGAAGAAATGGTAATGTTAATTGTCGCAAGTGTGGGAAACTATTCTGTGCACAGCATGCTCGATTCCTTATGAAATTAGATACAGCTTTAGAGTCTGATCCGCTACATGGTCTCTGGGCCCGATGTTGCCAGGATTGCTTCCAAAAATTCAAACCGGCTTGGAACGTTAGCCATAACGATTCATGCTCATTTTATAAAGATTTATCACATAACTTTAGAGCGATGCGTTCAGAAAAACTGGACTCCTGGAAGTTAGAAGTCGTCACCTTGGAAAATAGATCTGCTAAACTTATATCTCTTTTCAAGGATCTCGAACTTGGAAAATTACCATCACGCAAGCTACGAACTGCTCAACAGGCCTTGGTAAGCTGGGAAGAAAGCTCTGATGCTCCTCGATGCAATGTATGTCAAACGGAATTCACTTTTTGGAATCGCAAACATCATTGCAGACTTTGCGGAAAAGTGGTGTGTGGAGATGTAGAGCGCGGATGTTCGATGGACGTTCCGGTCAACATTTTTGTTGATATCATGAATATCAATGCAAACAAAACTCTTGATCATGTGAAAGATTCTACATGGGCTATGCGAGTTTGTATGAAATGCAAACGCAGATTGTTTTACAGAAGATTGCGCTCTCAGAAAGACGGATCTAAACCTGCGATTGAAATTATACAGTACTATAGCCAAGTGAAAGCACTTGAACACAAATTTGAATCGGATTCTCAACTGCCCGGCAACAAGGAGCTGACGAAAGTTGAATTATTGGCAAAAATGGAGAAAATTGGAAAGCGGGTATCAGACAGGATCAGTACCTTGGATTTTTCAGTTGGTGCAGGAAAGACGAAACTAGCCTCAATGGGCGTGAAGTTCGATGAGTTAAGGCTTTACAAGTCCTTAAATCTATATATCATACTTTTTTTGCAGGAGAATTTACCTTTGTTGCGAAAATCTCAGCAAGAAAAATTGCAAGAGGAGCAGAAGGAGTTAAAGCAGCATACAGAAGTTCAAAGAGACAAATCTCCTAAACTATTGAAAAAAGATGTTAGAAACTATAGAGAGAAACTTATGGTATTAAACGAACAAAAGTTCATGGTTCAAGCAATGTACGAGGACTATAAAAGGCGCAAAAAGTTCGATGATCTGAAATCGTTAGAGATTAACCTGCAAGATTTACAAGGTGAAATCAGAACCCTTCAGCTCAAATTGGGAGATTATGCTTTTTAGTATATTCCTCACCCTCAATAGATCTTGTAATACCCTGAAGCAATATTATGCAGCAACCGCAGCTTTCCGCAGCTTCTTCGCTTTCTTCTTATTGGATTTATTGTGTTTCTTATCATTTGCAAACACTCCCTTTTTGTTGTGAAACGCAGACTGGAGGTTCCCTCTCACCTCATTCATTTTGAAGAACTCATTGTCCAGTTCTGTAGCAGAACTAACTAAAGCAGCTTGCTTACCACCATAAGTGCGAGCATGTTTATTTCCTGAGAGAGCAGCGTCAGTGGATAAATGAGATGAAAAGGTCAGCTTGTGTAGATCTTTGGCTAAATCAAAAGTCTCCATATCGAGATGCTTTTCCTTGATGGCATTCAGAACTTGTAGTCTTCTCTGTTCCGGTAAATTGTTGACTGTGTATAAACCTTCGTTGAACTTACGGCAAGCCTCGTCATCTTTTCTTGAACCGTCTTTATTTGGCGGGGGCTCAACGAACAAAAGTTTCCCGGTGGCAAAATCTTTTAGTATATATCTTGCTGCTCGGCTTTCGTCTGCCGAACCAAAACCTTGAGTCATAAACCCTCTTGCTCTGGCAAATGCGTTAAGTAGTTCGTGAGCATTCGGAATACCTGTTCCTCCCTCCTCTACTGGTAGGGTATTGATAGTGATACCATATACAGCTTCCAAAAAGTATTTGGGAATCCTTTTTGCAACCAGCTGGGCAGGACCTGTATACTCACGAAGTTGGTCAATCGGAAGAATACCATTACATACCAAATCGGCATTGGTATAAGCAAAATTTGGAAAAACCAATCCAGGACAATCGCAAAGTATAACCTTTTCAGAAAGCAAAATGGTTTGAAAATGTTTAGTTTTGCCCGGTGTCGATGAAACGGACACACGCTTCGAGCCTACCAAGGCATTAATGGTAGACGATTTTCCAACATTGGGGTAGCCAACCAATCCAATCTGCAAGCGTGCAGGCTGCCCTTCTGGTGGCTCGGTCAGAGGTTCCGGGGCGACTTTCAAACAAAGCTCTTCTAATTCTTGAACTGTTATTATTCTTGTCATCTGGAATAAATCTTCTCTTGACTCTTCATCAATGTTGCCTTTAAGGTCAAAGTCCCCAAGCTTTTTTTCCAGAGATTCGAGGTCCTTTTGCAAAGTTTCCATCTCCTTTCTCTCTTCTTCATCGAAATCGGAATCATCAAAATCATCAGAACCCGAAGTATCAGTATGATGAGCCTTAGCGTCCACAATTTGGGATAGTCTTTGTTGTTGCTCCTCAAGTTTCTCTCGTTCTCTTTCAAGATCCTCATTTGCAAGATATGCACTGAAAAAGGTGTATTTGATATCATGTGCTTTAAAATATCGAGCCCATTCCAGTCTCTGTTCAAAAGTTAATAAATCGGCCTTATTAACCAGTAATAAGTTACGCTTTAAAGGATTCACCTCCTTGACGTAAATTTCCAGATCTTCTGACCGGAAAAGTAACGGGTTTCTTGCATCAACAATTTGAACCACAAGATCAGATCTCTCAACAACACGCCACAGCTGCTTCCAAACTAAAATGTTTCTTTCAAAGGGAGTAAGTAAAAGATCGTGATTTTGCTGCAGTAATGCTAGATTTCGCCGCCATTCAAGGAAAGCATCACTTTCCAGTCTTTCAAGCTCATACTTGGTCATCGATTTATCCCACTTTGGGCGCCGAGGCACTCTTAGTTCTGCAATATGCTCCTTCTGTGTCTTGAATTTTTTGATTTCCTCCTCAGTGGTCAAGAGATAGGGATTATAATTGCCTGTATCCACTGTTTGATTATTAACCCTTACAATTTTTATTCCCGTTGATTTTTCTGCGGAAAAATCTTTGTCAGCTAAAGCAGCTGTATTCAGAAACTCATCAAGCGCATTCTCCTGGGTGACGGAGCGCAGTTTAACCCAGTCATCTTCATGCTTGTCAGTGGTGAATCTCATTTCTCCATCCGGTAGGTAATAAACTTTATTTTCTTGATTCTTGGCATTTTTGATAGTCCTTCCCAAGCCGATAGTATTCTTGTTCTTGTGAGGAGTATTCTTAGGCCCCTTAGGGGGCTTCCATTTTCTGGCTTCCGTCTTCGGTGGCATCTAAGAATTCGCACTAGACAAGTATTTCAGTCGCCTTGCTACAAATTATTTAAAAAAAATTTTGTGTAACAGCCACTGCATGTGGCGCATGACTTTTCGCACGGCGAGGCGTACGCTGAAGTATGCGTAGGAGAGACGTTATAAATAATCTTCGTCTTTTGGTGTCTCGACTCGACAAAAATACCTTTTAGAAAGTTACATTCCATATTAATGTCGTCGCAATCAAAAACCATACCCATCACAGCATCATCAGCTTCTATTGCAACCGACTCAGAGTCAGCATATTTCGCTGATGCGAGATCTCACATGAGCGAATCTATTTCATCCACGTCGGTGGAGGAAGTAAGCGCAAATACTAATGCTGTTGCTGGCAATGGTGAGGAAAATGAGAAACATGCACTTTCCCCGCAAGCAACTATTACAGACGTCGACGAATCGCGTAATGTAGAGACGAGCAATGCTCACGAAGCTGATACAACAGTGACTCAGGGGGAAGACATAGGATTACCTCAAACAGTCAATAAAGATAATGATTCCGTGGTTAAAGACCAACCAGCGTCTGCTGAGGAGCCTACAAAAGCATTTGTTGACCCTACGACTCCTAAAAAGCCAGGGTATCAACGAGAGGAAAGTGAATGTCACGAGTATTACTTTACGGTGTACTGCTGCGATCTGGATCTCAGTTCGGGAAATATTTTCACTACTTGTCTCACTTGCTTCATGTCATCAGTGCTGGGACTTTGCACTACTGCTGCTACAAAGATCTAAAAGTCTTCATATAATCAGAATACAATTTGCTATCTCTCACTGCAAATTTAGTGTGCGGTAGATTTCATCCAATTTCTCTGTAGTCCAGGGACGATCATCTTTGGAATATTTTTTTAAAGGAGTGTCATATGGTAGCCTAATTGGGTAATGCAGTACCTCATCGTTCGCGCCTTCATAAAAATCAGATCCGGCGACAGGAGCCAACACAACAGGCTTATCCGTTTCTAGAGCAGGCTTCAGACATGCAGGATTTATCAGCACGCCGGCTTCAAATGACTTTACCGTGTACGAGTGTTTATTGAGTGACCCTGTTTGATGAGCCGCTCCATATCCACGATCAGGTGCGCCCCATGCTTGTTTCGAGAGGTTGGCAGATGTCAAAAGAAACCATTCGAGTGTTTTGAAATTGTCTTTGGTGACACAGTACGTCTTTACGTGTGGTGAGAGGTTCGTTCTCCCGGCTTTGGTTTCTGTTGGATCTTTGGAGGACCACTTGTAAAAGAAACTTCTCAAAAAGCTTGCCTGGTTTTCATAGGCGTGCCATCCGTTCTTTGCTTTTGATTTTAGCATCACAGCGTGGCCCGATATATGACCATAATAAGACTGTAATATTTCTTTTTCTGTGGGCCAAATAATATTAATTTCGATGCCTGAGCTTCTATCAAATCGGTGATGAGGTTGCTTCACAATGGCCCTCGACCCTTCCACTATGCTGGACAACAGATGAGTTGCAATGTTCATATGCTTGTTATCGAGCGGCGCAGAAATGGAAGACACTTGGGCGACAAATTTAGCATTATTTGGACAAGTTAAGTTGAACCGGTGCATGATCTGATAAAGTCTCCCGTATCCGTATATTTCGTTGTTGAGTAGTAACGTGTCGTCTTTTCTGGTGTCTTCATTGAGTTGAAACTCAAACCTTCCAGGAGAAGACCCAATGAATATTACATCTATAGGCGAGAAATCGAATTGTTCGAGCCTCTTAGCCAATAAATCAATATTGGAATCTTCATACGTCAGTAGATACTGTATAAGGTCCCTTTTGAAAAGTCTACCGGTATCTCTCAATGGGTCGCAGGCTTCGTCGGCTTTGTGTATCTTACTGATATCGAGCTTGTGCAACCTTGGCGACATCCAGCACATTTGAGATTGTGCTAGATAATCGGTTTGTGTTAGATTCATAGTGTGTATCACTATCTGACATGTTCCATCTTTGAAGAAATTAACCATCATTTTCGAGTGATGGCTTCCCCACTTAGGAAGCTTCTTTGTAACATCAATGGTGTGTATTTTATATTGCAGACGCTGATAATCGTCCAAAGCGATGTTCTGGTCTACACTGACCAGGTATAAATCGAAATCCAAGGGATCGCAACGGAAAAACGGTAATAAGAAACTGCAATCGATGAGCATATTAAATTGGTAACTACTTTGAAGATTATTTGACCCTACCAAATCATTCATTGAAATAGTATCCTTATCGGAAGCCGGGGGAAATGATGCGCAATAAGATGGGTTGGATATTAATTTTACCGGAGACCTTGGCTGTTTATCAAGGTAGTCGTTGTATACTTCCCTAGCAGGCTCCCTTTTGGGTCTCTTCAAACGGCTTTCTGCGGCCCTTGCAATTGCTTCCCTCAAGTGACGTTTTTGAGTTGATATTTCAAACGCTGTGGAATCCTTTGAATGAACCCGCGTTATTTTATGTTCCTCGTCAGAATCGATGTCATTTACCCCGCTTCTTGAGCCAACTTTCCTTTCCGCTATAAACTCTATCGAGACATCAGTATCCGAGTCAGACATAAAAAAGTATCTAAGTATCTCAGATTGCGTAAATTTTTTTTAAGATCATATATGCGTTACCATATACCCAAAAAAAATAATCCTACTAATTACTAAAAAGTTGATAGATATTTTGAGCATCTGTATTTGACGTAATTAGAGATACCTCCCTGATATCATCTAGTAGAGTCTGAATGAAGGACCCATAGAAGACTTGATGACAAGGGAACCAACGTTTTGCCAGTTCTTCTTCAACAAAGAAACCAAAAAGTTGATGGACATCATGATCTGAGTGACCAAAGCATCCTCTTCCATCTCAACATGGCCAACAGCAACTGCCAAGCACAAGACCTTTTTCAACTGGAACTTGATGGTAGATTTCACGTCAGTGACTTTGGAATACAGATCGTCATTGTGGGAAACCGGAGTTGGGAATTTACCAGCCTTGGAGAGTTGAGGACCGAGAAGTCTTGGAACCTGCTTGATAAGAACCTCGGATGCAACGAAAGCATTGTACTTCTTGGCTAACTTCTTGATAAGTTTCTTGTTCTTGTTCAGCTTCTTCAAGTCGTCGACAGACATAGCATCAATACCAAGAGACTTAGCTCTGTCAACGTCGAAAGCATCACCAAAAATACAAATGGTCATGTTTGGTCTTGGAACTTGAGGAAGCTTCAAAGTACCAGAGAAACGCTTGTCTCTCTGAGGGTCGTAGTTTTTGAGACCAACTTGGAGCTCAACTGTTTCTAAGAAGTTTCTCTTCTTAGTTTCGTTGGAATACTTAAGGATCTCCTTAACATTTTCTCTGACTTGAGTGGCGTTGATCTTGGACATGGTGGTAGTTTATTGTCTCCCTACTAATAGGTAATCCCGTTCTTAATCGGTCTGCTCGACAATTGTACTTTGAAAAAAAAAAAGTTCAGGTGAAAAATATTCTTTTTCCTAGAAATTGTTACCCTTTGTTGTATCACGTGACCTTTTTTCATTTCAGGCAGTGTACATTGTATGTATATTTTGTGACATTGGTAAGGCTGATATGTTGTGGATGCCAACATCGATTACCACTCACGCAAATTATCGTGCATGTACATATCAAGCAACTCTGATTTTAAGGGTTTCTCTCAGATCATATTCAAAGAAATCTGGTTCTTCTCATAGATGGATCCAACGGCAAAGAAATGATCTTTATACACGAGATGCAAGACATCATGATTATAAATCCAGAGCTGCTTTCAAGTTGCTTCAGATCGATGACAAGTTCAAAGTATTCCCCAGAGGCCGCTGTTCTAATGTGTTGGACCTGGGGGCTGCTCCCGGTGCGTGGAGTCAAGTAGCTTTAGAGCGTTGCAAAAAAGGGTCAAATATACTGGGGGTCGATCTACTGGTATACCACCCACCTTCGGGGACTTCTTCCATGCAGGCCAATATATTGAGCAAAAGAACACACGAAAGTATAAAGGACCATTTCAGGGTAGTTGAGGAGGAAAAGTTGAAGCAGAAATTTACACCTATTGAGGTGATAAGTGACCGAGCAGCCTACGAAATTCAAACTGTCTCCGTCGTCGATTCAGAATCCGAACTATCAGATATCGAAAGGAATGAGCGAGAGAGTAAATCAGATGGTGCGCTTGATATCGAGCTGTACAGACCTATTGATGTGGTTTTGAGTGATATGTATGTTCCTTTACCCCAGATAGGGGGCTTCGCAAATCAGACTACTAACATGCCGTTCATCAGGATGGCAAATACTACAGGGCTATCATTTCGTGATCATGCTATGTCAATGGACCTATGTGATGCAGCGCTAATTGCATCTATAGATCTGCTGAAAAAAGGAGGTTCGTTCGTGGTCAAGTTTTTTACGGGAGAGGATGATAAATTTTACGAGCAAAGGTTGAAAGAAGTTTTCCAGAAGGTCGTTCGTTTCAAGCCAAAGGCTTGTAGACCAGAATCCAAGGAGTGCTATTTTGTTTGTCTTGGTAAAGTGAGCAATTTTGTGGACAAAAAGCGGGTCTTTCAAAGTGCATGAATTACAGCCGTCGAAACTATAATAATAAACCTAAAATATTTAGAGCTCATTTGCTTCACGATGCTTCTAGTTGACTATCTATTTTTTTCGCACATCAGTATTTAATGAGTTACCACGCTTGAACGCATAAACACATCTCAGGTTGAAGCTGCGGAGTTTTCCGCATCTACGCTGTTGTCTACCTCCGGTGAAACAGCACCATGCACTCCGTTGGAATCTGACTCTGGTAGAGACTCGGCCAAAAGACGTGAGGCGAGCTTTTCCTTGCCGCTTTCACTCAGGTAGTCTTTCCATTGTAAAACCTTATTGGCGACCAAATCGAACTCACCTCTATATGCCTTGGTAAGCAATGTAACTTCGGCGAATCTCTCAGTTGATTCGAGGATGTTTGAACAGGTATCGAGGTCCCCAGCAGCCCATGCAGATGAGAAAGCTAAGTTGAATTTGCCAGCACTTCTGCATTGCGAGCTTAATTCCTGCAGACCATTGATATCATTGAAAGAACTGTAAATCAGTAACAGTGAAGCGTGGTCTTTGCATTTTTGGAACGACTCTTTGGCAAGTTTCAAATTCCAATTGTGCAATGCAACGTCCCCTAACTTCTTCCACTTGTGTGGAGAATCTTCTTTTTCAGCAATTTGCTGCGCAAGATCCAATTTCAAAGTTTCGATGGCAAGCTCAAATTTTTGCTCAGGGTCATTGGTAAGTTCCAAAGCTTTCTCTTTGAAACCTTGTTGTTCGAGAAATCTAGCAATTTTTGAGATGTCTTTGGAATCAATGTTTGCCATCAATTCGTTTGCATGCTCCATGTCACCGCGAAGAACAACTGTTTGGAATTCCAAAACCGCAAGCGATAAATAGTAGGAAACTATGTTTATGTCTTTGTCGGACACATATACTTTGTTATCCCTTGGTAAATATCCCAACAGAAACATTGTTTTGTCAAAGTGCGCCAGGTTATTGATGGAGCCTCCAACTAGGTAGTTCAGTCTGTTCGAAGATGAAGTGTAGAGGAACACATCCCCAACCCATTGTCCGCTCACAATTTGATCTTGGACATCGTAAAGAACCTCGAAACAGTCTTCACATCCCTCCTGAGGATCTATGTTTCCAGCAGCTAAATGTTCCTGAAACACGTCTTTATCAAATCTCAGGGCGTAAGCAGTGTCGCTCGACACAATAAGCACTAATTCTCCATTGTCGGACCATATGACGTCCTCCGCTTCCACATCAATTCGTCTCACGAGGTCACCCGTGTCCCAATCGTACAGAGACACAAATCCCTCTGACTTAATAGTTAGGAGAGTTCCTCCATATATCTTATCGGCGGCGTAAACTAGATCGACCTGACCAGTGGTTTTCTCTTTAAAATTTTTGTAAATCTTGACCGATGAGGAGGATTCTCGAATCGCATAGAAATTGGAGTCCTGAGCCCACACGAAGTCCAAAGCCTGACCATACATTTTATTTCTCCAAGCCAGTGCGGTATATATGATGTACTCATTGTCACCCGTAACAGTGACAAACCTTCCGTTCGGAGAATGATTCAACGTACTTGGAAAAATTTCGATGCTTCCGAGCTCTTTATGAGTCAATGGCAGTATTTCTCCGTCTTCCAGTTGTGCATCTGATGCTTTGATAACCGAATTGTAAATGTCCGTGTGTTTTGAATATATTATTTTGCCCATAGGATCCATAGAAAGTAGAGGTTTGTCATCACCAAGTTTCACAACAACATGGCCAGTATCAAAGCCTACGGAAATCAGACTGGAACTCTTCTTAGTTGCCACGCACCAAGCTCTTTCCATTGAATAGTTGAGAGACTTCTCTAGTTTATATGTGTTGGCATTCCAAATTTTTATCGACGCATCTTCTGATCCGGATATGATGAGCGGCAACTCAGGGTGGAAGACTGCAAAAGACACATTGGATGAATGCCCTTCAAGCGTAGCAACACATGACTTTGTTTGATAGTCCCAAACTTTGACCGACTTGTCATCTGAAGACGTAAGAAGATAAGGTTTGTCACCATGTGGATAATAATCAACGAAATTGAAACCTTTCGATTCTGGGGCAAGCAAAGTAAAGTTAGGCACCTTGGATCCCAAAGACCATATCTTCACAGTCTTATCCAAGCACGCAGATGCAAAGGTGTTAGAATCCTTTGGGTTGAAAGCAACGGACATCACATAGTGCTGATGACCCTCAAAAACTTGCTCTAGTTTCCAATTAGCATCCCAATTCCATAATTTAACAGAATAGTCGTCAGAGGAGGTCAAAATATAGGACCTGGTTGGGTGCACAGCAATCGATCTAATGTAGTCAGGATGAGCTTCAAACTGAACAATTCGTTCTCCGGTGTTATAGTTGTACACTCTGATTTGAAAATCGTCGGATCCTACGACCACCCAATTTTTGCGAGCAACGAATTTGCCGGCTCTAACAGGAACGTTCGTCACATCAATAGTTTTGACAATTGAGCCTGTTTCATATGACCATATTTCTATCTTACCACTATAAAGGGTAGTCAAGACCCATGGTTCTGTCGGGTGAAAGTCGATGCCTTTCACTCGATCGGACCTGGTACTCGATAGTTTCTGACATGTTAATCCTTCTAAAAATATATTAGACCTACCTTAATGTCCAGTTTCATAACAATTCCTTCTAATTGTCAAGGCTAGAAAACAAATTAATCCGAGTAAGTTGGGGATCAATATGAAAATCGATAAATTGTTGTTGTTTTCGTGTTCACAAGTTTTTTCTCATTACATATGATTACGTAATGTAAGAATATTTTAGAAGAACAAAAAACCGCTCATAACCTTTTGCTTGAAATATCTACAATCGATACACATCGTCAAGCAGCTTTCTGTTTTGATCAGCATCTTCCGAATCAACTTAATCGAGAAGTAATTTTCAACACCCAGAACGACATGTGGATTTTTGAATGGTGTAAGTTGCTTGAAAGTAATCATGTTATACAAAGTACTAACATAGCCTTCTGCAAACAAGCATTGTAAAATGCTTGTTTGTGCTAAAGGCCATTTATAGTTCAGGATATTCTTGCTTCCTTGGGATTATGGAACAAGCATGCAAAGCTCTTGTTTTTAGGTCTCGATAATGCGGGTAAAACTACATTGCTTCACATGTTAAAGAATGATCGGATGGCCACTTTACAACCAACTTTGCATCCGACATCTGAAGAGCTATCGATTGGTAATGTGCGTTTCACCACCTTCGATTTAGGAGGCCACCAGCAGGCAAGAAGACTGTGGAAGGACTATTTCCCAGAAGTAAATGGCATCGTCTATCTTGTCGATGCAGCTGACTCTGAAAGGTTTGAAGAGTCGAAAGCGGAATTGGACGCTTTATTTGCTATCGAAGAATTATCGAAGGTTCCATTCTTAATTCTAGGTAACAAGATTGACTCTCCAAAAGCCGTCAGTGAAAATGAGTTAAGACACTTTCTTGGTTTATACAATACGACAGGAAAGGATAAGGTACAACTTACGGATACGAGACCTGTCGAAGTGTTTATGTGCTCCATTGTGATGAGACAAGGATACGGTGAAGGCTTCAGATGGCTATCACAATACATTTGATGCCAGGTAGAAGTAAAGTAACTTTGATGGCCTATTCTTTGATTCGTTCTATGTAGCGACAATATTGATGATCAGTAATTTTCATCATTTTGAAGTTCAGTCAGCTATGCCCGCTTCTTACCAAAAGCTCCTCCAGGAGAGGCACCCAAACTGAGACGGCGTTTCTTGCCCTCTTTCGAGAAGTAAGCTTTCTTCTTTTCTTTCTCTTTATCTTTTCTGGCTTCCTCCAATTTGGCAAGCTTCTTTATCCTTTCAGCGTTCTTCTCTTCTTTTTTGAGCTTCCGCTTTTCGTCCTTTTCCTTTTTTATTGTCTGGATTGTTTGTATAAGGCTTCTAGCCTTCTTTTCTTCACCTCCTAAGATCACAGCGCGTTTTTGCAGATATCCCTGTTTCTTCTGTTTTCTCATTTGATGTATCTGAGATTTATAAGGTAAGTTTGCTTGAATTGCGCGAGGAACCTTCAGAGGATTGAATTTGCGTTCTTCCCGTTCAACTTTTTTGTACTCTGAGTCTGCATTTGATGGTGTCAATAAGTTATTTTCTGCTCTCACAGCTCCAGTGAGACGCATCCCTTTCCAGTTATCTTTATCAGAGAGAAGTAAGGATGTCACAGGATTATAAAACTTTTTGGCTCTTATAGGATACCACGTCTTCAGAAAGACAATGTCACTCATTAAAATCTTGTCCTCAAAAGTAGCTCTAAAATGTCCTTCTGGTTTTGCAAGAGCTCTCTTGATCTCACCACGAAGACCCGAGACTGTTTTTATAGTCGCCCCTTCAAATTTGGCAACTTCTAATGCTGAGGAGAACATATCTTTGATGAATGCCGTATTTTTGAATACCTTATATGGATGCCCAACAAGTTTCAACTTTTTGACAATCTCAACATCTGAATTTAAATCTTCGACAATACCTGTGGCTGCTATTCTAAAAGAACCGCTAGTGCTTTCCTTAGAAACATTCTGCACGCCACAAAACGTTGTGTTAGGAGAAACCAATGGCCCATAAAAAGTCGCGAAACAGTATGTGTGCTCAGGCGTATACTTCAACATTCTATTTCTCGTTCGTGAATCAGAAGTTGTAAAAATCGGGAGAGTTTGGAATCGCCTCCATCCCAGCGATACAATTAGCGGGTCATTAGTTTTGAGAATCTTTTTATGCCATCTGTGTCTTCTGATCCTAACATTCAAAAATCCAAATCTATCTTCTGTTTGCAAGAGGCTCCCTATTACAAGCGGATATCTGGGGTCAAAATTTTCGATTACCTCCATCGGTAGGCTGTCAAAAGTTAGCTTCACATACGATCCAGCCGTGAAACCTTCAATTTTCTCTCTAGTGTCCAAAGACATTTCGGCCAATTCAGACTTATTGATCTCAAGCTGCTTGGCCATTTTGGCCTTTTGGTATTCATACCATGTATCATTTTCATCGAAAACGTCCTCTTTTCCCGCAATGTTCTCCTCTTCTTCGAATTGTTGTTTAAGTTTTTCTTTTCTCTTGGCATTAAGCTCTCTTTGACGATGAAGCCCTACTTCCTTGATATTTTGGTCTCCCATCCCCAATTCGTCTAGCTGCTCTTCTGCATCAAAATCTGCAAATTCATCTTCCTGTTCGTGATTTTCGGTTGATGATTGATTTCTCAAATTTGTCTCTTCTTCTTCTTCTTCTTCTTCTTCTTCTTCTTCTTCTTCTTCTTCTTCCGCTTCTTCTTCCGCTTCTTCTTCTAAATCTTCGAATTCACCAAAGACCTCATCCCCGTCACCATCAGCAATATCGAGAGCAGCCTTTTGTCGACGAGATGAAGTGAAAAACCTGACTCTTAACCTTTGTAAGGCTTCATGGTCTGAAAACCACTTATTCTGAAGTCTCTCATTTCGAGAGACCGTTTCTTCTTTTTTCAGTTCATGAGAGGATTGATCCGAGACACCTGATTTTTTGACAAAGAAATCCTCATCTTCATCAGTTCCGTTAGCTTCACGGTCGGAGAAATTAGTCAGCTCCCCGTTTACGTCTCTTGATGATGCTTCCTTTTTCCACCTGTCAACCGCATCTTTCGCTGTAATATTATTCATGTACAGCAGTTTGTTGATATCCCATATTTGTTTGACTTCAATATTGTTCAATTTTGATCCCATTCTATGCCAATAAGAACGAGCTTCCGAATAGTTGTCATCTGATAAATCAAAATCAGAATCAGTTTCAACAGAAAGATCCTCGATTTTATCCTTTCCAAAATTTTGAGAAATCTGAAATGCCATGTCGTCTAAAAGCTGATTTTGGTCGGTGTCATTTTCCTGATCCTCATCCGTGGAAAACAACTCATTATTCTGCTGTTCACTTTCAATACTTTCAGACGTCAAGTATGAGCGAGCCTGTCTTAGATGTTTTCTTCCAGTATTATTTTCTACCTCATGATTAATCTCTTTAGTGTTGTCAATGAATGACTCTGGCCTATCGCTGAACAATTGCACACCGTGCGATCTCTCGTTCCTTGAATCTAATAATTCACTTGCTTTCTGTAAGCTGGTGACCATTTTTTCACCAATACCATCTTCATCGCCATCCTTGAATGACTCTTGACCGACATTGATGTAGACAGCATCTTTATCTATTAAAACACCTTGGACATCGGACATCGGCCCATATATGATTTTCTGCCTATCCTCTAATCTCTTTCTCCGTCTCGGTCTGGATGAAATGCTCTCACCTCTTTCTTCGGCTTCTTTTTGTTCTTCACGTTCAATTTCGTCCAGCCTCTGCTCATGATACGGAGTAGGACAGGGATCTGGAAGTCTTTCAGCATGAGACACTGTATAGTCACCAACACCAGCTATGTGAACTCGCTGATTCTCACTTTTGAAGGCAGTCCCATGGATGTATCCGTAAACAGCTATCTTGCGGTCAATCTTTGGGTTTTTTTCCACTGCTGACGGGTGAGTCAAATCAACAATCCGATCTGCAAGGATGTATGAGTGCTCATTTCTCCACTTCAAAGGCCTAAACTTCATCACCGAAATGAATCGTGTAAGATTAAGAATCTCCCGGTCCGGATACCGACCATTAATAACACCCGAAAGATAAAAAAGTTTCGCACCTTGATAAACCTCAGTCCAGAACCTTTGCTTCAATCTCTTCTTAGAGGCACGCAATGTCGCCGGCTTTTTAAACAGGTCTAAATGCGTAGTTATGCCAAGAATTTTTGGCATACCATGATGCTGCGCTATATTCAAAAATTCCATAGTTTCCATCTCAAACCCAAAGTTACCATCAATCATCAATAAAACAAGATCGGCAACCTTCGCTATATCAATCATTGAGTTAAGGTCATTGCCACACTCTATGAAGGTGAGCCTCCTTCTTTTCCCGCTGACTACAGTAACTGGACCTTTGATATCTGATAAGGTTGTTTTTGTAAGGCGCCGAATCAAGGATCTAATCAATGTAGTTTTGCCAGTCCCTTTGGGACCCACCACTGCCACAATAACTGGGGGAGGATCTTCTTCAGGTGTGCGATTTACCATTGGTACATGCAATTTTTTTTCATTGATATCACTTGATCGCTTGGCTTGTTTTTGTAGTTTGCCTGGCCTGGACACTGAGAATGCTTTCGCATTCTGGCCCTGAGAGTGCAATTTTGCCTTTGCTGTCGCCGATTTGCTGGGGTTCCGATGCGGTTTGTTATGCTGTTGTGACTCCATAATTTACTTTGAATATCTCAACAATACAAAGACTAAAACTTTTTTTTTTAAAATTTTTTTATCTTAGGTCAGTTTAAAAGTTTCCTTACACTGACATCAAGCGACTAGTATTTGTTGTCAGTAGTTTATCTGAAAGATTGGTATTACAACTTATACTTAAAAAAGCGCTAACAAACAGTTTGAAGAAAGGTAAGTCTGGAAAGTAGAATAGGCGATTTCCTCATGTACAATTAATTGAAAAAAACTTAAAAGCAATGGGAATCGCCTTTCAAAAGCTTGCTATAGCTGTCCAGTTATTCTTAATTGTAAAAGACAAATTTTCCTTTGCCCTTCAAGACAGATGCAGTACATCCATCGCTGCCATCGCCATTGTAAGAACCATTCTCGTAATAACATTCTCCCGAGACTTCACTGTCATCATCGTAAGCTTCAATTTTAACATTGAAATTGGCAGCCTCTTCATTGTTAGGATTTGGAATAAGAGACAAGTAGGTGATACCACCAGTATATCCCGCACCAAAGTTGAGGGGAGCCCAATTTCCCACCGTAGTTCCGGAGGTACTCCACACGCAACCATCCTCGTATGAAACACCGGCATTATTGACATAGTACTGAGCAGAAGTTTTCTTACCTTTCCATTGGTAGTAAGTGTCTTGGTCCACAACGGTCAGAATGTTCTCTCCTCCTGCGTCGACCACTGTTGGAATAACCATGTTTTCAGTACCCGGGTAGTCAGTTCTGCAGATGGCGACAGATTGGTCAATTTCAGACACCACTCTAGCAGCATTTTCTCCCCATTCACACAGATATTCAGAATCCTGGTTACTTCTGTAAAGCTTACCGTTTTTGCAGTACAGGCCACCCACAGATTTTCCGTCTGATGGCTGGTCTGAAGGCCACTGCGTTTTGGACATTCCAGGTTGGCATGCGTAAGAGCAGTAAGAGCCCTCAGTGCATGAGCCACCTGTAGAAGTGTCCGATGGATGATAAATTCCGGACCATCCTCCAAATCCAAGCCAATCAAGTGCAATCACACCTTGACCAGATGGGAAATCAGAGCAAGAAATTGTACCATCTTCAAACTTCTCTGTTGGATCAGAAAAAGCGGAAAGATCACCCCCAATACTTCCACCAGAGGAAGTTGACGAAGAGCTAGATGAAGAGCTGGAAGCACTAGAGGAAGAGCTGGAAGCTTCTGACGAGGATGAACTTGAAGACGAGCTCGTGGCTGATTGAGTTGAAGAGGAGCTATAAGAAGATGAGCTAGCAGTCGAAACATCAACGTTTTTACTCTCCAAAGAAGCTTCGACAGTTGGTGAGACCGTGTTTCCGTCGGAATCGACAGTGACAGTAACATAAACATAGTCGTAAGCAACTGCACGTTTGTGTTGATGGTGAGCATGATAGCTTTTAGCAGTGGTAGTACAATCTTCAGCTCTCGCAACGGCAGCCGCTTTCGGAGCTGGTGCCGCGACGGAGGATTGCATCAACATTGAACTAATGGCTAATAGAGTTGAAGTGTTAAATCTCATGTTGGACTAGTCTGCTATGTTAGAAATCCATCAAGGCGAAATAAACAGGTTGTAAAAGAATGGAAACCTTTCTGCTTAAAAGGGGTGAGTATGATCGAGAAGATGCTAAGCGATTGAACGTGCAGGCAGGGGTATAATTTTTGCTGGAGTCGCGTTGCAAAGTTTTGTTTACGTTTGATTGTTGTTTTACAGTGAAATCTGCAATGCCGCGCATCCATAACATACCTCAGGGTATTGCGCCACATATATTCGCGAGCAACGACCCTTTGCGGAAGGAGGTTTTGTGGCGCATGTTCTAAATATAGTAATGGTGTCAGGGTGTGTTTGTTTTTGTTTTTTCCTTTTAACTTGTTGTACGCGACTCCAAAATAGGAAATACCTGATCAGCTAGCCATCTAATGTTATTGCAAGCATGCTCGTTCATGAACTCTGGAGACTTTGGTGCGAGGGCTCTATCGACCGGAGTGATTGTATGCTGAGACCACGTAGACTAAGTGCTTGAGTTCCTGCTATCAAGAGATGTGTGTAGTACGAAGTGAGAACATAGAAATATACTCACTCTTCCCACAAATGATCTCCGGATATTGGTCATTAAATCTGGTCAATACCTCCTTATCTCAAAAACCGCTTAGCCCGTTACTGATGAACCATGTTTCCAATCTCATACTTCAACCCGTTTACTTTCAATATAATACTTACGCTTTCGTATTCAAATGAGTGACTGGTTCAAACAAAGGTTACCTTCTGAGTAGTTCTATTCGGCGACAGAAATATAAGGAATGTAAGTAGTTGGAAAATTAGGCCGCGTTGTCAGTCCTGTTAGCCTTTGAGTGTTGAAATAGAAAGAAGTTAGTTTTTTGTAAATCTGGGATTCGACGCAATTTTATGTCTGCCAAAAAGGGAAAGTTCTAAAAGCATGTAAAAAACACCGCCACGTATATACACAAACTAAAACCCATTTTGGGCTAGAGGCTTCCTAATTGGAAAAACAACCTTCCCAATTTTCTTCTTTACAATAAGACAGTGGCGTTTGGACAAGGAAGCATTTCAAAGCATTTTCTTGGAAAACAAGCCTCCCAAGAATATGATTCATGATGCTATTGTTTTTAAGAAGCCTAGTAATAAACATGAGCTGCACAGGCAATTTGGAATAGTAAATTTCTATGCTCAGCCATTCACCTACCGTAATCATAAGGACAAATTGAAGTAGATCAATTGGTATTAGTAATCAATCAAGTAAGTAAAT
Organism: Ogataea siamensis; assembly: GCA_030574315.1. NCBI lineage: Eukaryota > Fungi > Ascomycota > Pichiomycetes > Pichiales > Pichiaceae > Ogataea > Ogataea siamensis. The sequence continues at coordinate 140,308 of JAJMET010000017.1, forward strand.
CAGATAATAGTTACACCTACTGGATACTCAACGCAGCCTCAAGGGTAAAAAAATCTACTGAAAGATGATGTGCAGGTCAAATGCCAGGCGGTTGATGACAGTTGCACTTGTTCTATGTAGTTTCACAACTTCAGACCAGTTCTTTCAGGATAAACTATCAATCACGAGAGCTTGAACCAACCAGCAAAGCTAATCAATCTATAATAGTTCCTGAAGCCACTTCCGGCCCCGTCCGTTAAATTGCTCATATCAAAGCCCTATTCTATCGATAGCGGAGGTGTGGGTGAATGAAGATGGTAAACTTTTACTTCTATCCTTTAGATCGTCTACTTTCCGGTAGTTTACTTCTCATGTTTAGTATGGTGTACGGATGTTTATATTTCCTGTAAAACCAATTTTCCTCTGTAGAAACAAAAGAAATGGTTGGGCGTGGGTCTGAGAAATAAATACTTTGAATTTTGTTTCCATAAAATTAGCGATATAGTACACAAGCTCTATACGTAACGTCAAAAACAACATTGATTTTGCTGTATCACTAAAGCAAAACAGCAGTTTATGTTCAAAAAGTGTTTCGCTTAAAGCTTGTCTTTCGTATAAGCCAATTACAAGCAAGAACTATTTGGACTACACGATTGCGATAAATTATGTCAAAAAATATGTCTCGGGACGTATTTAATGAAGGGCCTACCACTTCACAACATGTTGAAGCTCAAGATGATGACCACTTCAATAAAACAACCTTCAAGCTCAAACGGACCAGGTCGTTGGGATTATTGGATGATTTTATAACACAAGCTCATTCTCTCGATACCAACTCAATCTCGGAGAAAGAAAGCAAGCTTACATCGAAGGATTTTGTTTCCGATGCTACCCTTCAGAAGCTCAAAATCAACCCAACCTATGACGATACTGAGAATGTCCCAAGATTTTACACGAGTGTCATACCATCTGCATCGAAAACAAAGAAAAACATAGTTTCAAGTTCGCCGCAAAGCTTTCTAAGTGAGGAGACTTCAGATGAGAACTATACCTCTGAGGACTCCCTCAGTTCCACTGGTTCCACTGGTTCAGTGAGTTTAATACCGAAACATCAATTAAAAAAGCAACAACAAATACAAGCGAAAAATTCCGTTACCGAGCACGGCCCTTCCTCGATCGTACCTCAATACCACTTGCATGACGATATTGACGTGCAGCATTCTCCAGAGCAGCATGTTGACTATTTATCTCATAATTGGGACGAGTCTGAAATTTCAAAGTCCTGGAGATATGTGACCTTGAAAAGGAATGATTTCGCGAACTCTGCACGGCTCGAGAATGCCTCATGGCGAACATGGGCTCAAGCACGGAACGGTTTACAAACTATTTCACCTGCAGAGCTCAATTGGAGTAAGGATAGTGATGTAACCTGGCTTTATGGGCCTCTATACAAGGAAGAGAAGCATGATTTCGACATTTTGGACTTTAAAAAGCAACAAAAGAAACAGTTACGTGAGTCTACTGAATTACAGCGTTCGAAGTCTACTGAAGGCGAGAAGAAACTGGATAACAGCAAGCAGGTCCAGAATGATGAGTGGATATCTGGTAAAGACGGGCACCCTGATCACCTAAAACCGATATTGAAGAAGCGTTCGAATGTGGAGAAGATGATTAGTGATGCGTCTTACTCGAGACTGCAAAATCTTCTTGAAGAGCATGGTCACAAACACAAAGGAAGCCCAGTGTTAGAGTCTGTGTTCAATACGCTCAGCGAGTCTTGTTCACCTGGCAGTAGTTCTAGTCAACAACCATGTGATAACAACCCTGGGGAGAGCTCACCTTTTTCACTCTCAGCGAATCATACAGTCGAAGATGTGGACGGGACGGAACCTATGGATTCCTCTCATATGACAAACAAAAAGGAAAGGAAAATACATTTCAATATGAGAGTTGACCAGTGCATAGCAATTGATGATGAAGCGGATTCTGATGTGTCAGCTGATTGTATTCAAATTGATCCCGATGATAAGCTATCTCCACGAACAATGGTGAGCTCTAACTATTATGATGACGATGATTTGGGTTATGATGAGGAAGATGATGATGATGATGAGAATGACGACAATGATGAAGGGGGTTTCATATTGCCCACGAGGGTCTTATCGCCTAATATATCTCATAGGCCGCCTATTTGGTCTCACCACTCTTCTGAAGCGCATAGCTTGGAATGCTCTTCATCCGTTTCCGCTAGAAAACGCAGTACTATTGCTCCTCTTCCCTCGACGACTTTAAAGACCTGTTCCGATGACGATGATGAATCAGACCCTTATACGGTTTCTCATAACACAAGGACCAATAGAGGATATGATTATTACTATGATTATAACACTGTCTATGACGATTCTAGCAACCCATTGTATGCCGTCATTAATAGCCAGCAAAACGTTCAGATGTTCGATGTTCCGGAGAGCTGCCAGATAGAAGATGTTATGGATGTTGATTCAAATGCGCAAAATGAATCACTAAAATCTCCTGTTGAAGAGAACACCAAAATCGAAAACGTGGAATCGAATAATAGTGGATCGCAAACGCTTACACAGGAGGATATACCTTCTCATCTCCAAAAATTCATTCCATCAGAGGGCACCGGGTCTTTAGAAAACTCCAATCTGACAGACACCAAAGATTTTTCGTATGATATGTTTAACAAGCATAGTGGCGCAGTACAAGATGAGTCAAATCTCCGCTCGTCGTCAAGTCTTTCAACTATCAAGGTGGGACTAAGTGGACTGGATTTAGGGCAGGCCGGGCTGCGCAAAAGCACCGGTAGTGGCTCAAAACCGCAACTATACCAGCTGTCGAGACAGCCGAGTCTCGTCACTACTCCATCCAATTTTCCTGCCCTCTCAGAACCCAGCCGTCAAAAATTCGATTTTAATTCCGACAGCGAAAAAGAGTCCTCTTCCTCTTCAGATGAAGAGATCGAAATCAGGCCCTCAAAGCGTTTTCTTTCTTAACTACTTTGGAAAGTTTTAACAAGTATTGAATGGATCGCAAGAAGCAGTGTCTTGATTTTCATTGTACATATGTCGGGTGGATTGTGCTTGATTACATGGTGACGAATTGTTCTGGAGATGGTCGGAATTTCAATTAAATAAGGCCAGCGTGGTAAAAATTAATGTTTCGACAAGCTTACATCTTACTTACTTGGAACAAGGACGTACATGGGTATGCAGGGAAAATATTTGCCCTTCAGGATCATTTGATCAAATTAGCTACGTATCTAATAGAATTTGTAAATTCGATTGATAGCAAGACATTTTCGGCCGATTTCGAGTTACGTAAAAAAAATTCAGAGCCAACTGTCTTTTATCATCAACGGTTTAGTGATTCTTTTTTAAATTTGTGCTCATCCAGTTCCTGGCCTATCACATATTATGTCCCGCTCTAATATCGATGTTGCATTGAATGAAGAGCCCGACATCACGATCCGACCTGATGATATCCGGGTCGAAAACCCGGGTGTCAAAGCACCTCATGGCAACCCACCTTTGAACCACAAGTACTCCCCGCAAGCTACATCAGAAGCTGCGCAGTTTGCAAACTTCTCCAACTTCATCAATCCGCAAAGCTATTTGGACCCAATTTTACTAAGCAGTCATATTAAAACACGAGAGAAACAGTTCAATGGAGGAAATACACTTGATGAGTCTGTTTTTACTACCTTGAACAGAGACCTATCAAATATTAGTGACAAGTTACTATCAATTCTATGGCCTCTGAGATTACGGCAGAAGCTCATCTTCGTTCGCGGGCTCAAGAATAGATATGGCCATACTAACGACTTCGTGGATAACTCGGAGGCAGCTGATTCGAGCGACACGACGATGCAGCAAAGTTCATTAGTCAACCACGCTGACGATTATTCGGAAGCTAACCTAAAAAAGATTCTGGATTGGGACTTATGGGGCCCTCTTGTTTTTGTTCTGTCTTTCAGTCTAATAATCACGTACCTTCAAGGAAAAACATTAGCTTCAAGTGGTACTTCGACCGAAGCATCTCAGATTTTTAGTGCCTCTTTTTCCTTAATATGGATAGTGCTTGCGGTACTTTCGCTCAATGTTCAACTACTGTCCCCTGTGCCCCAGGTTACTGACCATGGGATTTCAACATCAGGAGTAATCGGATTGTCATTTTTTCAATGTATCAGTATACTTTCCTATACCCTATTCCCTGTTATACTTGGTGGTCTGAGTTCAGTGTTTGTTTCATGGAAATTTGTTAGGCTGATTCTCAATTCGATCATGTTACTATGGTCAATTGTTTGCTCATGGCTGATATTAGCTATTGTGACTAACTGTCGCAAAAGGAACGCTTCTTCGATTCTTCCTAGCGCTACGGCGCATGAAGGCGACCACAGTGATGGCGATAAGAGGATATTTCTGATGCTTTATCCGATAGTTCTCGTTTACGGATTATTTTCGTGGCTGTGTGTGATTATTTGAGTATAGTATTACGCTCCCGTCTCCATGAGAAATAAAAACTTTTACTTGTTTTCTGGATAATAAGCATCTATCAAGGTTTGATGGCATCAGTAAGATTGTTCTCGTCCTTCTCTTCCTCTTCGTCTGCACCAAATTCTATAGGATCAAATTTACTTCTGCGTAAATCCCGTTCATAAATTTCAGACCTCGTTGGTTCCCTAAGATGGAGCTGTACTTGGTCATAAGCAGCTTCCCTTAATTTAGGTTCCAGGAAACTATCTAGCCGGCGTTTCTTTAACTCAATCTTGCCCTTGATTGGCACATATAATGCGGTTGATGAAGCTTCGTCAAAAGTTAAAGCAAGATGGCGAAAGAGTCCCTGATCGCTAAGTCGACAGTTACTATCATAGTCCCTTAGCTTTTCATAGTTAGAACTTCTTTGAGCCTGGCCATCAGAATTGGGTTGTGGTTTGATGTACGTATCCTCATTTATCTGGGAATTTGGAGCATTAATAGCAGCCTTGGCGTATAACGACATGAAGTTTATATCTCCGCTTAGCGAAATTGATCTAAAAAGAGACGATTCAATGGTTGACTCTTGTTCGGCTCTACGTTTGTTGCTCTTCTCCCTAGTAAGCGATGAAGTCTTTGCAAATTTGATATCATAATAATTTTGATCCAGCATTGATGTATCTGGTAACAAATGCCAAACTTTTTTGGATTTCAGCCCTTTCTTTATCGGGTGTCTCAAAGTTTGAGAAACTGCAGGTTGTCCACCGTCTGCAAATGTCTTTTCAACAGTTCGAAGTTGTGCTTTTGAATCGAACTCTTCCTTTTTCCTTAACCGTAATTGGGATAGTGAAGAGTCGGCAACAGGTTGTGAATTTGATAAAGCTTTATCAGATGAGATGTACTGAGTCCTTCTCAAAAAGCTGACATTGTCATCCTTGGATGCAATTCTTCTTGTTGGATCAGTAAGCAAAATTCTATCCTGAGGATGTAAGAATGTGCTGTTGCCAAATTCAGAGCTAAGGCTTGTGATGGACGAGTCTGGGCTAAATTGCAAGCAATCAGGCGTGTCAATAATACTCAGGTGCATTCCGAGATCATCGTCAAGTGTCACGAGGTTACTAAAATGCTCCTTGCGAAAAACCGACGAAAATAATGCGGGAGTTGCCAATGGCTCAACATTGTCCACTTGCATGCTTACCATCTTTGGTGGACAAGGGGGAGGCGGGAGGTCATTGAGATATCTTATTTTAGCAACAAAGTCCTGTCGTGATGATGTTGTAGCGGATTGCGGCATGATAAAAGACAAACTGTAGTTTTGCTGTAATTTTACTGACACCAAAGTTTTTACACTTCGAACGCCACACACTTGCCACAAAAAAAAGCATCAAATATTTTTGATTTTTATTGTATGTTCATTTTATTGCACCAGTCGACCGATCACTTGAAGTCACAATTATAGCTTACTCAAGGAATAATGCTGCATGGCTATTGAAATCCATGAGCGGTGATAGAGAAAACTTACCGTTTAAGCGAGTTAAATTTTGTGGCACAGCTATTAATGCATCTCAGAAAGCGACTTTAGTTAGAAAGATTGAAATACTGGGAGGATCCTACTATAATGATTTACTAACAGATATCAACGTCCTTCTTGTTGGAAGTATTGAAACTCCAAAATACCGATTTTGTGCTCAAAATAGATATGATATCAAATTTGTTTTACCTGAGTCAATCAATACAGTCTATGAATTTTGGGAACAAGGTAAAGTAATTGATGAGACCATATTAGATCAATATCTTCTGATTCCCTTTCACGGTATGTCAATGTGCCTTTCTAGGCTTTCAAGCTCGAGCTGTCCGTCATATCAGCGTGATTACATAGCGAACATTATCGTTGATTTGGGAGGTAATCCTACAGATTCTCTTACCCCATCTAACAATGTTGTTATCAGCATTGAGAAGGTTGGAAAACGATATGAGAAAGCTCTGGAGTGGGGTATACCAGTCGTCCACCCGAAATGGGTCATCGATAGTGCAAGACGTGGTGCAGCACTAGAATGGCGATATTACGACATCACAGAAATAGAGGAGGCTAACATAGGTGAAGGAAGCTGTCTAGTATGGGACAAACTTTACAATCAAAGCCATGAATTCAGTCAGAATGCGACTCGTCTGGATTCAGAAGCATTGGTCGGCCCAAACAAGATACAAATTTCAAATCAAGAGCCCCTTTTTCACGATATAACGTTCTATTTACATGGATTTTCTGAATATGAGCGTCACCGAATATCAGAAGTTATCAGCAAAAGAGGAGGAACTCTTCGGTCCAGCTCGGAGGCTTCAATTATACTGATACCATCATCATATACAGAGTCTCAAATTCCTGCTATGTTGAAAAGGGAATCTGCTAAAGGGACGCATAGAATTGTTAATGAAAGGTTTATTGAGAGAAGTCTGTATTACTCTAAACTTTGCTTTGATCAATGGTCGAGTCCAGCGGTAAGTTCCAGCTTGCAGGTGCACCTTAAGATTGCTATTACGGGATTCAGTGGAATAGATCTGCTTCACATAAGTCGAATACTAGCCTCGCTCAGCTGCACAGTCACACGTTCATTTCAGCAGGATTGTGATATGCTATTGATTGATGAGGCAAGCATTGGCCCAGACGAATCAAATTGCATTTGTCCGTCAGGCCACATAGATTCCACTTTATTTTCAGAGAAAATCATCACTAGCGCGTCTTCTCAAACGAAGAATAAGATGATCGCGGCTAAATGCTGGAACATCCCAGTTGTTTCAACTGTCTTTATTTGGAAAATTACTAAATCTGGGATAGTGCCGAACTTAGATTACGATCACTGTTGCAAAGTTGCGCCAAAAGCTATGAACATGAAAAACATTGATCATTGTGATGCTCAGTCGACAGTCATTAGATCTGTCGCACGGGAAGAAAGACAGAATACTGCAAATGATATCACTAGAAGTCATCTACACCCCTTCGTGGAATTCTCTAATTTCGCAAGCAATCCTGCTCCACTTGAAATTGCCAGCAGCTGTCAGAAAGCCAGCAAAAATGCTAAAAAACGCCTCAAACCCAACAAAGTGACAGGAATAGCTACGGCATCTAAGCTTGCAGTTGCTTCATCATCCACCGCCCATCAGGAGAAAGTTGAAGATGAGGAATTTAGAGTTCAAGATACTGGGTTAGAGATAAAAGTGATGGAACTTGATTCTGTGAAAAGACGTACAAGAAAAGCAGGCTAGAAAAACATAATTTTTTAACTTCAAGTCGAAGCTGTACCTCCGTATCTTCTTAAAATTACTTACGGAGTATTTTTAATTTTACGAAAACACCTTTAGTTTAGATAATGGCTTATTGAGGGAATCAAGATTCAAGACTATGATGATAGATTATGCTCTTGGCAGCCACATATACGCCGTATATAATAAAAGGTCTCTGAAGTTAAATCGTCAAAAGAACGAAGATTGCCACTTTGGTGTGGCTTAGAATTTTACACAACCAGCCGTCAACTCACATAGGCTAAGGTTTATTACTGTCTCTTTAGCATAGATGCTGAGCCGAGATGACTTGAGAATTCATGCGTATTATCACTGGCTCATGAAGTTATCTACACAAATTGTTTAACCTTCACTTTTAGGAGTATCCTGCCAAAATCTTTTTTTTTTCAGTCGCTTAGTATTTTATTTACACAACAATAAAGTCTTCGTTAGTGTTGAGATGTTAGTCGAAACTATGTCATGTGTTTATATGCATGATAATGCAGATGATACATGTGTATATGCAGACTTGAATATCTTGTATCAATGTTGTGTGAGAAGTGTTACAGACTCTACTATAAGTACTGGGGCATTTCTCACCTTGATATTCGAACAATTATCTGACCTAAAGTCTGACATATATATCAGCTAACATAAATCTACTTAGTATCATTAAGAAACATGTCCACTGAAGAACAGGTTCTGTTACAATTACAACAGTTAGTCTTCACTTTTAGTAGAGGATCTAGTGTTGCGATTCAATACCTAGATCCTATGCTACGATATTTCCATGTTCTATCTATAAATATATAGCTTGTTGTAACATTAGCTTGGATCATTTGATTTAACGCCGTGTATCCTCAGTAATTCCATCAAGAGTAGTAAGTGTCAATATTATATCATTGGATAGTTGCATATTATTAAATTGAAAATTTTGATAGTCATACTTGTGTTAGCACACTGCACACTTCATTAATGTGTCTAATATATAGTTGATACTTTAATCCCATACTGGTATGTTTCAACTAGACTCCATCTACGTATGCCTGCCATTTTTCATCTATACAGTATTAAGTTAAAACATTTTGTAGATACAAATAGGAAATCTCAACAGCTCCTATACGTATATCAAAATTTGAAATTCTTGAACAAACTTAGTAAGATCACAGTAGCTAGCAAAGTCGGCATCCATATACAGCGATCTTCATATGGCCAGAGTCTAATCTCAAGGATTACGAGGTGGTGGACTCTTTGAGCTTTGAATTCAAAACAAATATATGTATCGTAGATGTAGCAGAGCTCTTTCTTGAGTGGAATATTTTTTCTAGACTTATAGTTTCAGATTTCATATGACGAAAATTAGATAAGCTAACTGTTTAAGCATTAAGGTGAGAAGAGCTCCTCCATTTATGTAAAGTTCGGGAATTGCTAGGTCTGCATGTATACATGCATCACATGACCTATTATCGACTACCATCTCAACACTACCTGGGAATCTCATTCTGACACTTACTACTATCAAAGCAGTTACTCACTTGCATATATTGTGTTAACTCAAAATGGTCTAAAATTAATTTGGACACAGGCAACAATGCTGATGCTTCTCTATAACTGCAGAGGGCATTACATGTAGCATGTTACAAAGATATTGACTCACGCAACATCAAGGATCAGAACTATCAAAGGTCAATCACGAGCACAAAATGCTATTTTTACTTCTATTTCGTAGTATAAACGATGAATTGCAAATTTCGCGCATGACTGGTACCTTAGCTAAGAGATGTGAATTAGACAGTGGTATTTAGTGGGGATCGCATTCTCGCTTTTTGGTGTAAGCCATAGATAAAAAAGTCAGACACTTTTTTTCGTTAGTGCTCTCCGGCGGTGGATGCCACTAATTTTGCCATTTTCGTATGGAGCTGGTGATAACCTGGTACGACTTTGGCAGTTATTAAGAATATTGTTAAAACTAGCCATATAGTATTGTAGAACTAGCAGTAGGAGAATTCATATTTAAACAGTGATCATATAGCATTTCTTTGGGGGTGGTTCGGTTTCAGCTATTTTAGAAATAAGAAATAAATGATAGAATGTATAGTAATGGATGCGATTAAGTCATACGATGTCATATCTCACATGTTCACATCTTTCTAGTTATTCGTCTTCATTATTTAAGGTATGTCAAAGGACCATTCCCAAGCTTTAACTCTTGACGTCTATCTTACATATCTCTTATCTTAAGTAATATACATAACTATGAAAGTTCTCCTATTTTTATATTGAATGAAACCTTTTGCTCGCAATCTATATAGGGGAATAAATCGCGTCCATGTTGGAGCTTGTGTGGAAGTATCATATTCGTCCATCCTCGTTATTCGAAATTGGAGATTTTGCACTCTTACTTCGTGTTGAAATGTTAATTTTAACTGATCTGAAGTTGTCATCTTTTAGATAATTTAATATACCTTCTACCTTATATCAGTAGTTGTGTAAGCTTATATTTATAAGATTTATATGTAAATCTTACCAATTGAATGTTCACTTAAGATGAGGGAGAATCTAACTGTATTTATAGTAGATTCTAATACCACTCTAAATCTTTAGTGTGCTTTCTGAAACTTATCTTTAATCCTAACTGATTAGGATTTGTCTCACATATCATTTATGCAAGAGATGCATATCTCTGCATAGTCACGTGACATATTATAGACTAATATCTCAACAATATGTTTTTCTCCCGAGGAAAAAAAAAATAAAACCGTAGAGACCCCTAAATCTTGTACTTAGTTCAACAAATTCTTATGAGTGGCACAAGTCTATCAGTGGCCATCTACAGCTTCCACTCTTCACTCACAGCCTATATATGATACTTGCAGATGAAATTTCTCTCACTGTATCATGGCTTGGCACATTAGATACCAGCTAAAAAGGCATTTAAAAACGCATAATGATTTCCCTGATGGAGTTTAATGAGAATCAGTTTTCAACACTGTATAAATAATACCTATACACTAATTCAACGACCAAGTTTGATGATTTTCACATCATGGCCAGCTTTGGGCTAGATTGCTATCACATAAATCGGTTTTCTCGGCTCACTATATTTCTTAGTGTAATAAATAAGCCTACTGCAAGACCTTTATATGGCTACCTATTGAGATAATAGTCGAGAATAGGTCATGTGATTATATGCAGAATGGTACATGTGATGCATGTATACATGCAGACCTAGCAATTCCCGAACTTTACATAAATGGAGGAGCTCTTCTCACCTTAATGCTTAAACGGTTAGCTTATCTAATTTTTGTCATATAAAATCAACTAACGTAAATCTAAATAACATGTCCTGTACATTGAAGAATAAGCACAGCAACATTATAACAGTAGCTTGCGTTGTGTTTTTAGTTTCATTTTGTCAGTTTCATTTTGTTTTCAGTGGACATCATTTATCTTAAAAACTCTCTTATTAATGATCAGAAATATGAATATTCAATAGTTAGATGGTCGCTTAGCAGAAAGTCAGGAGTCTTACACTCATACCTATAGTACAGTACAGCAGATTTGTTTTGTCTTCGAAACACTTGAAGTCACAGATCAATCTGTATCAGGTTGACTCTATGCATATATCCTACATATCATTCATCCAGATATACACATAGGTTAGTATATCTCAACAAGATGATCAACAGACTTACTTTCGAGTTTGGCCTCAAAAAAAACCCTAGATTAGCTTGATGGTGGTGGGTTATATGACACTTCTAAATGGGAATTAAAAACTGCAAAATTTACCCTCACGATATGGATAGCTAGTCTGATGTTAATTTCAGCTGAGTTGGTATCATTGGCCACTGAAGGCCTACGCTTTTTTGTATTTCCAAAAGTAATGTAGATACATCAAAGTAAACTCTGGGTCAAACAGTGTTCCACTAGTACTTTCAACATAAAAATCAGAGACAAACGCCAGTCGTAGGCTTTTAGCGAAAAATCAGAAAAATCAATCCCTGATTCCTAGTGTTTGCTAAAAACTTCGGAGTGTAGCCTGCTACTGTAGGGTGATAAGAGGGTGAAAGTTTTTCCGTAATTGATATATATACACCAAAGATAATATTTGGTCAATGCAATCTTACTAAGTGCTTTTGAAGACACTTATCTGTGGAAAAAACACATGATCGTGCAAAATAGGGATTGTTCCTAGGAGTAAATTAGTCGAAGGGCCAGGCCAGGTTTTACTTTTTGTTTAAGAGCGTCTCTATAGTAGCCCCATAGGTCCCTAAAATTGCCATCACTTTGCGTACACTTAGAAGATACATTCGATGAGTTTGATGTTATTGAGATTGACCGGAATAAATTGCGTCACGTGAGTAGCATATAAGCATATATCATAAGCAGGACACATGCATGGGCGTTTAACTGATTCAAGCTCATATGTGTTGAGATGTTAGTCGAATTTATGTCATGTGACCATATGCATGATAATGCAGATGATACATGTATATATGCAGACGTGAATATCTGGTATCAAGGTTGTTTGAGAAGTGTTACAGATTCTACTATAAGTACTGGGGCACTTCTCACCTTGATATTCGAACAATTATCTGACCTAAAGTCTGCCATATATATCAGCTAACATAAATCTACTTAGTATCATTAAGAAACATGTCCACTGAAGAACAAATTATGCTATAATTACAATAATATGTGACTGAAGAATTAACTATACTCGAAAAAAATTTAATAAGTGTACATTAGATTAGTAAAACATGCCTGTTAGATCTTCAATCTTATTCTGAGCCATCTAGCTTTAACATTAAAGTTAAATCATGTACCCTAGTAGGATCAATAATAGGGAATCCATTTTCGATAAGATAAGCACAAAGAATCTCTTTCGGTAATGAGTACGAAAACACTAGAAATATTTTATAATTTATGTATATGGTAGTTTCTAGAATAGTAAGTCAATTATAATTTTACATAAATATTATGTATCTTCCAGTCCTTAGTTAACCATTAAGGATATCGATGTAAAGAAGGGAGGTTGGTTTCCTTGGAGTTGATATTATTTTACAGCGCATATAAGCAAACTATACATTTTAGCAGCTTTTAATTGGTAATCCTCTTGATGAATGGTTGCAACCATTTAATGACTATCTACATTCGGATAAAAACATAAAGTCCCACGCGAAGGGCGCCCACATATACCCTTCATTCCTTCTATCTTTGATTTTGTGATCTAGTTATACAAGCCACCAGGACGATTATCTCAAATTGAGGATCTGCAACTATGTCTACTGACGATCACTGAAACACAGTATAAATGATAGGAATAAAAAAAGTTTTGAACTATAATTGAACACTTTTATAGCACTTGTGCGTTTAACTTATTTTGTAATATAGGTTAAATTTACCTTGAACCAACCAAGCTTTCTTTGAGTAAAGTAAGAATTGCTTTTGGGTATAACGGCTTTGGAAAGGATATTTCTGAACCTCTCAACTGCAGATGGGCATAGTTTCCTGCTATTGGGAGATATAGGTCTCAGACACTTGAATCCATGCTGTAAGATTGTCACGAATCATATAATAGTTCAAGGTGTAGTGAGAAGAGTCTCCGAACTCAATACAAGGTTAGGAACTTTGGCTCTATCTGATAGTTAAACAACTGTGTCATATAGAATAGTTATATGATGTCATCTAAAAATAAAAAAAAAAAAGTTTATTCACCATCATTAGGTGTATGTCTACTGAAGAGTAAGTATAACTAGATATATAGTACACCGAATCAGGTTTCCGTAGCTTTACAGCGTAACTAAAATAGGCTTCAATCCTAAAGATCAAGTTTGCATTGTACCGCTAGCTCTGAAAGTTTAAAAGCATGTTTGACATGCTTAATTGTAAAGAATGAAATCCAACGACCAAATACTTACTGATGTGAGACTGGAATATTAGACGTATTTTAAGTATTAAACAAGCATACACTTTGGTATAAATTAGTGTAAAGCAGAGATTTAGCTATTTGACAATCATACAATTGCTACACAAATGAGTAGTCCGAGCGATCGCAACAATATGACTATTTTAAGGAGCCTACAAGCATAATGGCGTCATCAGGGGGGTCTTTGCCATTGCACGCAATACGTCTTATGAGACACTATTGGCAAGCTAAGCAGCATATACTTCTACATCATTGTAGCTTACATGGTAGCCTGTTGAGATGTTAGTCGAGACTATGTCATGTGACCATATGCATGATAATGCAGATGATACATGTATATATGCAGACGTGAATATCTGGTATCAAGGTTGTTTGAGAAGTGTTACAGATTCTACTATAAGTACTGGGGAACTTCTCACCTTGATATTCGAACAATTATCTGACCTAAAGTCTGCCATATATATCAGCTAACATAAATCTACTTAGTATCTTAAGAAACATGTCCACTGAAGAGCAAGCTATGCTACATTTACAACATCGCCTTTCATCGGAACCTGATGTGTACGGTAAACTGGCATACTACTACTATCATCGTAAATTAGAAAAAAGAGAAAAGTCACTCCTTTAGTTGCATCCGAAAAGAAGGGCTGACATATGATTCTCTTCTTATCATTATGTGGCTTGATTATGTTGTGCATAGATAATATGCAAGATACAATCATAGAGTTCAAGTGATACAAACTACCTGATAGTGAGGTGAAGTATCAAAATGGTCTTGAACATATCAAAAAATGATACTTCAAAACAAATATGCGTACAAGGCCCTTGGTGTGCTAAGCAATTTACTGACCTTTGCAAACATCTATTATTGAGGAACATTGAGATTAGATAAGGGACATGATCAATGCCATCCAGAACTGAGCTACAAAAAAGGGTGTTGAGATGATAGTCGAGAATAGGTCATGTGATTATATGCAGGACGGTGCTTATGATGCATGTATACATGCAGACCTTGATATCTTGGTATCAAAATTGAGTGAAAGCAGTTACCCAACTTCACATAAATGGGGAACTCTTTTCACCCTAATGCTTAACCAGGCATCTGATCTAATTTTTGTCATATGAAGTCAATCAGCATAAGTCTTTAAATAATTTTTATGTACATTGAGAAGCAAGCACAGCTACATTCATAGCAAAAAAGCCAATATACTATAGAGATAATTTAAGGCAGTAAGTGACGTATAAGTTGTCAGATGACAATGGTGGTTCGAGGGCTAGATATTAATATCGTGTGAGCAGAGATACAGAATCTATCATTATAAAAATTATCGGTTTTTGTTGTAATTGTAACAGAACTTGTTCTTCAGTGGACATGTTTCTTAATGATACTAAGTAGATTTATGTTAGCTGATATATATGGCAGACTTTAGGTCAGATAATTGTTCGAATATCAAGGTGAGAAGTTCCCCAGTACTTATAGTAGAATCTGTAACACTTCTCAAACAACCTTGATACCAGATATTCACGTCTGCATATATACATGTATCATCTGCATTATCATGCATATGGTCACATGACATAGTCTCGACTAACATCTCAACAGTTTTAGCTAAGAAAATGCTATTTTAACTCTTTTAAACTCTATTATTATTTGTATATTAAGGCTAATTTGTGCGTCTTAGATGCCAATAAAGTGCTTCTAAAAATTTGCTATAAAATTACCCTTACAATCACATTTGGAAACCTAACTCTACATACAGTTTACTGGCTCAATACTCTCCCCTAAAACTTCGACGACTTTTTCACATGTCTTTAATGCAAAGACATGTGCGCTATCGTTGCATCCTCATATACGATCATTATGGAGGGGCAAACATACGGCTGCAACACCTTGCTATTTTAATGAGACAAATAACAAACATTACTATATGCTTAGACGTCCATTGTGCGATAAGGGCTGATAAATTTTTTGATTTAGACTTAAGTACTATTTTGTTAAGGTTAAGTCGTTCATTGCAAGGTACAAAATGTTGTCATCTGGCTGTCTCAATATTCAGCTGACTCATACAATCTGCAAGGATGATATGATACAGTAATAGATCATATTGATGTGCGATTATAGCAGATACGTTTCAAATATCTAAAGCAAGGGTTTTCTACCCAAATATAAACAAACTATGCATACAAAAACCTCGTATCTTGCGCCTATTAAGTGGCGGATTACTTGGTATTTGTATTTCTTATCACTGAGGTACGACATGGGCACTGGAGGCATTTAAATCAGGATTCAAAGGAGAGTACGGATAGTT
Organism: Ogataea siamensis; assembly: GCA_030574315.1. Lineage (NCBI taxonomy): Eukaryota > Fungi > Ascomycota > Pichiomycetes > Pichiales > Pichiaceae > Ogataea > Ogataea siamensis. The sequence goes on from JAJMET010000017.1 coordinate 156,297, forward strand.
GACAGCAAGCGTTACTACTTTTATATCAGTCTTTGTGCCCCTGTGTGATACCACACATTTACCGGATAATTTGATACTAAATAAGGCTTGTCATCTCTCAGTGCAAGAATGTACTTCAAATCTCTATATAATCTTATATATTATAGCGGCTGGCTGAGAGTCGCCCTTTACCTTGACTGTCCGACATAGCCATTTGTAGTTAGACTGAACTTTGTTAGTCTGTTATATTAATCACATTGAGGACTAGCCCATCGAAAAACCGTCCAGATAAATTTTGATGAAGTATAAGTACGGTTCCCTCAAAGCATTTTTACTGCTTACCAACTCATTGTCGAAACTGGAAGCTGACTGTGGAGATATAATGGTCTCTGTTGCGTCAACACTTATACTAGACTCTGTAACGCTTCTCACACGAACTTGTATCAAGATATTCAGTTTTTCATATAGATATGCATTGTGTGCATTATCGTACATATAGTCACATGATACAATTTTGACTAACATCTCAACAGATTTGCAGGACTGGTGCATGGATTCTTTTTACAGATACGAATACTATTAAGCTCAAGTAGCAATTACCTGATGTCCACCCAAAATATCTTATACTAAAATAACAACAGTAACTAGCTTTCAGATCTCTCCATTCCCACACCGTCTTCCTCATCACGCAGTAATGCGGTTTCCCTCTCTACGTCGAAATGTAGCTAAACATCTGGGTCCTGTGATGAACTACGTGTATACATGTGAAAATTTAGCGGTCGCGGTGCGGACATCGAGTGAAAGGAAGTACAATAAGAAATCAGCTTCTCACAGATAATATTCGAAAACTTTTGGGATGTTAGTAGAGACTATGTCATGTGACTATATGCATGATAAATATATGCAGACATGAATATCACCTGGGTATCAAGTCTGTGTGAGGAGAAGTGTTACAGAAGTTAGTAGAAGTACAAAAACCCTTCTCACCATAATACCTGAGCAATTATCTGATTTAGAATTTGTCATATAAACCAGTTAATGTAAGCCTACTCATTATCATTAAGAAACGTATCCACTGAAGAGCAAGCTCTGCTAAATTTACAATATAAAAAAAACAACCTCTTCAGCTAGCAGTATAAAAATTTAGAAAAGCTTACTCATTTCTGATAGGAGCCATGTGCACTGATGGTCAAGCACTGTAGGGAGGACGACTCTACGTGCACTTACTCCGGCTACTCGTTTCGCCTGCGGAAAATTCTTCCGATTTCAGTGAGCTATTGGGCATAGCCTTTCTTTTCACATCGAAATATGACTTTAAATACGAGGGAATTTTAAATTTGACTTTATAACTACACAAGAAGTTTAGTGACGTTTCTGTATGAACTTCAATGTTTGCAGCTATATTGATACATTTGGTCAGCGACATAAAACAAACTTAAAGACACCTAAAGCACCGCTGAGTTTTAAATCAATCTCATGCAGGAAATATCTCGCTCGCCCGTATTGAGGTAAATTTTCAGAAAGCTTACCTTCAAGCTAAACTATTTGATTAAGGTACTACCAATATTACTATGAGATATAGTAGTGTACTGACAAAATCCAAATTATATTGTCTGGATTTAAAATTCAAAAATCAGAAATTGAAACGCTTTAGTAAACGTCTACATTTGGAATAGGTATCTAATACGACACTCAGAGGAGTGAAAGAACGCAGTAGGATAGAGAACTCCTATATTTGCCAGACGTTCAAATTCAAATTTTCATATTGAAATCACTACATCGCTCAAATGAGAAGTCTTAGACGACCACTAATTTTGTTAATCGCAATCGTGTCTATTCTCCTGTTGTTTGGAATAGTCAGCACTAAGAGTGGGCAGTTGAGAAGCGAACTGAAAGAAGAAGCAAATCTTCTTTTGCATCAATGGGAAAACTTAGAAGCAAACACAAGATTCAGCGACAGTAATGACACGCATAAATCCACTCCCGAACCCTGCACTGTTGTGAATCCTCTTACTAACCAGTTTTTTGACCTTCGCCCACTTGGATCATTTGCCAATGATGCTCTCGTTCAAGCCTGGAACGCACGTGGTTATGATTACGGTAGAAATTTCTCGCTAGGAATATGCTCGACGCCATTGAAGCAGCCAGAAAGTTTGCCGGAGCGCGATTTTGAGGGAATAGGTAACAGTAGTGAAGTTGGAGGTTTTTATACGGACGAGTCAGGCAAAAAGAAGTCCATTGGCCAAGTCTCGACTGCCCCCAGGTTTAGAGGGCGTAAACTTGTTCTTGAATACACCGATGGGAGCATTTGCGAAGTTGATGGTACGCTACGAAAATCCACTATTTTATCGTTCGCATGTGACCGTGAAATTATGACAAAGGCTTCAATCTCATTTGTAGGCTCATTACATGATTGTTCATACTTTTTCGAAGTTAGAACTATTCATGCTTGCCCCACTGCTGCAAAGAAGGATGATTTGGCAATTATTTGGATTTTTCTCTTCATTTGCTTATGCGCACTAGCAGTGTTTTTTGGAGGAGGTTTCATCTACTCGTTATTTCAATACAGCCACGGTCGCCGCGTGCCAACACACTGGAGACATGGGCCCTTCACAGCGGGCATGAAAAATTTAGTCCAGGTAAGTGACCATGAACGGCAAGGGATTTACGAATGAACTAGATACTAATGTCGTCCAATGATTAACATAGAGAGAATTCACGCAAAATAGATACCGAGATAACATACCCGTATTTGACGGTTCCTTCGAAGCATTTCAAGGTGATGAAAATGAACTGCTCGACTCTTTAGACTCACATCAAGCCTCAGCTATATAAGATCGAACGATTCTGAGTCCAAATAAATATAAATAATTACAGTATTTGTGAGGGCTAAGCAAAGGTAAATGGTTACCCTGAAAGTGAATACCGGGTAACCAAACAAAAATTTTTCGTTCGCGGCAATAGTCAAATAAAACACCAACTGAAAATTTTTTTTCTCGCAGCTTTTTGAAAGTACTGAAGATATTAAAATGGGTAAAGAAAAGACTCACGTTAACGTCGTTGTTATTGGTCACGTCGACTCTGGTAAAT